>CM042872.1:4333861-4818861 GCA_023658055.1 Thaleichthys pacificus | reverse complement strand
TGTATAGTGCAGTGTTGTTTCATTGGGGTATTTATTTTGTAGTACAGAGCTGTTTTAGTAGGGTATTTATTTTATAGTACAGAGCTGTTTCAGTTGGGTATTTATTTGATAGTACAGAGCTGTTTCAGTAGGGTATTTATTTGATAGTACAAAGCTGTTTCAGTAGGGATATTTATTTGATAGTACAAAGCTGTTTCAGTAGGGATATTTATTTGATAGTACAGAGCTGTTTCAGTAGGGTATTTATTTGATAGTACAAAGCTGTTTCAGTAGGGTATTTATTTGATAGTACAGAGCTGTTTCAGTAGGGTATTTATTTGATAGTACAAGAGCTGTTTCAGTAGGGTATTTATTTGATAGTACAGAGCTGTTTCAGTAGGGTATTTATTTGATAGTACAGTGCAGCTTCAGTGGAGTGTTTCTTGATGGTACAGTGGTGCTTCAGTTAAGTATTTGACAACAGAAACCCTCACAGACAGTAGGGGGAGCTACAGTATTAGACATGGCTGCTGAGGAAATGTGTTGTTATGTGTGCGTGCGTATGTGTGTGTGTGAGAGTGTGTGTGTTTGTGTGTGTGTCTGTGTGAAAGTGTGCCTGTGTGGTTTGTTTCATCTTCCCCAAATCTCAAGAGAGCGACAGAAGTGCACCCATCCCCATGTAGGTGATAAGGACAGCACCGTCAGTGACATTGGGACTCCGAAAACCTCAGTGCCCAGCTGTCTGGGAACGATGGTGGGATGGACATAAAGCTCCCAGGCCCTGAGGCCTGACGCAGGGTTGGAGTCACAGGAAGGGAATGGATCCCTGATGCTCTTACACTTGTGTTGGATCAAGGCCATTTGGGAGATGGATTGAGAGCACGGTCATGTTTGTTGGGGAGTGACAGACAGAGGCAAAGACAGACAGAGGAAGAGGCAGAGGCAAAAGCAGGCAGAGGAAGAAAACAAAGGCAGAGACAGGCAGAGTGCGAATTATACAATGACAATCGGGGGGGTCTACTTCTTCTCCAGGGCGTGTATCGACCCCCCGACCTGTTGTTTTTACCTCTTAGGGGGGGTCCAAGTCTTAATTAGGGGGGTCAGACCCCCCCAAACCCCCCGTCATTCGTACCCTGGAGACAGGTAGACAGAGACAAAGACAGAGGCAGAGACAGAGGCAGAGGCCAACCTAGAGGCAGCGACAGAGGCAGGAGAGAGGTAGAGACAGAACCAGGAAATGATGACTGAGTTGGAGTGGCAGAAACCAACATAGAGGCAGATGGTTTTCCTTCGTACCCCTTTCCCATGAAACGTATCTGACCCCCTCTCTCTCTCTCTCTCTCTCTCTCTCTCTCTCTCTCTCTCTCTCTCTCTCTCTCTCTGTCTGTCTCTCTCTCTCCTTTCACAGTGGCCAATGAGGCTGGAGAAAGTAACGCTCGGCCGCTGACTCGCTTTGCACGTGAGTCGACTCATCACGCTCTCTCACACCCACTTTCAGTCATCACGCTCTTCATTCAAAGCCACATTCACACCTTTCAATGAACGACATACGACATACGAATCCATCATTTGGACCAACAGCTTCAATGAATCATATCTCAAATATAAGAATATTTCAACCCAGGTCCAGACAGACTTTTCAACTGGGATTTTTATGGGCTGTCCTGGCCACCACTTTTATAGGAACTATGTATGCAGGTCAATAACTAAACAGTAGGGGGCGACAGACACCCAATGATTGCAAACCACATTGGCCTTGTTTGTTGAGAAGGTCAACATGAGTGTATCATGTGATGAAGCCCATTATAGAGTACTTTGTATCAAACACAGACATACGCCTACAGATTTGAATTGTAGAATCTTGGCTTTGAAATAATGGAACCTAGCCTGGTTAAACATAGTGCTAAATGATTGGTGTGTTTTATTCTTGTTTAGGCTCCAAATCCCAGAATGCCTTGTGGAACGCCATCACGGCGGGGATCGGGATCAAGGATAAGGACAAGAGAGGCATCGTCATCGACCCCCGCAGCCCTGAGGAGATCCTGGCGGATGAGCTTCCATCTGTAGATGGACCAGACGCCATGGAGAAGACCGCCATCAGGTCTGGACACAAGGAAGGATCCATACTACACACACGCACATTCACTGTCACTCACACTCTCTCTCTCTCCCTCTTATGTGTCCTCCTCCGAGACTAACTTTGGAGTTGCACACAAGTTTAAATGCCACCTCTCTCTCTATCTCTCTCCTCGGTCTCTCCCTTTCCGAACCGCAGCTCACAACAACTCTCTCTCTCTCTCTCTCTCTCTCTCTCTCTCTCTCTCTCCTCTCTCTCTCTCTCTCTCTCTCTCTCTCTCTCTCTCTCTCTCTCTCTCTCTCTCTCTCTCTCTCTCTCTCTCTCTCTCTCTCACACACACACACACACACACACACACACACACACACACATTCACAATCTCATCTCTCTGCTATCTCTCTCTCTCATGCACAAACACAATCACACACACTTACACACACACTTACACACACATCCTCACCTAGAACACAGAATATCCACTCTGTTCCATCCCTCGGGAATGTGTTTGAAATGGTTTGATGCATACCTCAAAGCTAAGTGGGAGCGGCAGCTGTGATTGGTTAGCTGATGGCTCCTTGATTGGACCTAATTGATCAGTAAGATCAATGGTTGAATTTTGTAAGAAATATGTTGTTGTGTGTTGTCGGAGCCCTCACTTGAGGATAAAAATAAATTAATCCCAAATTCACTGAATTCGTGTTTGAGTCACAAAACATCTATTGACCCTGAGTTGGTGAATTCTGGTCTATTATTATTAGTGGTGTTCTAGCCCTGCTAAAGACAAAAAAGAATAACAGAAATAACGTTTCTATGGAGATCCTGGGGTTTGCAAGTGTTGCTTCCAGTGATACAGCTAGTGTATCCCTGAAGGTAAACTATCCAGCCATTCATCTTTGAGGAAGACGGTGTCTGCAGATGACATTATGATGTGTGTGTGAGCGTGTGTGTGAGCGTGTGGTGTTAGCATGTGTGTGTGTGTGAAGAAGCCCCCCCCAAAATTCTAGTTCTTTGTGTGACGTGTAATAATTGTCAGAGTGTCTTATGGAGTATCCCTGTAGCTGGGCTAAAGGTGATTATGGATATTTGTATTTTTTTTTTGTTTTACTTTTAAATTCCTTGGTGACAGACTTCAATGAAACACTTGGAGACTGTGGTGTGTGCTAAGAGCGAAATGCATAATGGTAGAATACTTTGGGGCCATTACTGTTGGTAATGTCCTCTCACTAACTGTTCCCTCTCTCTGTCTTTCCATCTCCCTCTCTGTCTCTCTTTGTGTCTCTTGTGTGCCGTAATCCATAACACTTAGCATATCACAGTGCTTTCAGACAGAGAGATGTCAATAGCGAAATAGCT
The DNA here is from genome assembly GCA_023658055.1 of Thaleichthys pacificus. NCBI lineage: Eukaryota > Metazoa > Chordata > Actinopteri > Osmeriformes > Osmeridae > Thaleichthys > Thaleichthys pacificus. The sequence continues at coordinate 4,815,452 of CM042872.1, read as the reverse complement.
GTCACAGCTGGTATTATTCATTCAAAAGGAAGATTTTTTCATTCAAAATGAAGGGTAAAGAATACTCTTTTCATAGCTACGATAATTATTCAGTCTCAGCTTGAAATCAAATTGAAACATGTATGCATTTTAGGGGTGGTCATCTTATCCATGGTATGTAGCAGAGAAGTTGATGGTTTCTTCAGCCAAATTTATTAGGTGTCAAAGTGCTTTAACATTTTAAAAAGTCACTTTTATTTATTTTTTATTTTAGACTAAAAAGATTATATGTTACCAATGTCTTTCATGCACACGCACACATGCAAACAGTCATGATTGCCAGTCTCTCCACAAAACATTATTGAGGAAGTAAATACATCTTCTTCTTATTGGCCAGCTGGCTATCAATCAAACAATGTGAGCCAATAAAAGAGTTGATACAGCAGGCACTGTCCGGGCCTTCCTGCCAAATTACCACTGACGTCAATGCAAGTAACTACGATATCGCTGAGACACACACACATGCACACACACACACACACCCCCCCCATTGGTATCTATAAATACCACTGTAAACAGCTCTCCACGGGGTCCCCTAATGCTCGATTACCGCCTTTATTGACGGCACGGCGGCAGTCCGGACGGCTAGCACAGGGACACGTTGCCCTGGCGGCAGCTCTCTGTGGGGGAGGGAGGGGGGCAGAGATGAAGGGGGGAGGGTGAAAGGATGAATGATCGCCGAGGCGTTTGGAGGGGAGAGGGGAGGAGAGGAGGGGGGACACAGGATAGAGGGGACAGAGAGAGAGCAGGATCGACTGATGGAGGGATGGAGGCGTGGAGGGACCGAGAGATAGAGAGATGGAGGGACAGAGGGACGTAGAGATGGAGGGATGGAGGGACTTAGAGATGGAGTGCTAGAGGTGAGGAGGGGACAGAGAGCGTGAGGTATGTAGGCGTGGAGGGATAGAGAGATGGACAGATGGAGGGACAGGGGAGCTGGAGGGGAACGCAGAGTGCGTTTACGGAAATGAGCTGTAGGCTGCGTGCGTCGGGCTCGGCCCTGCCACAGTACAGGGTGAGTGACGGGGGGGGAGAGATGGGTGAGAGGAGAGGGGAGGATGGGAGCAAATGAGGAAGGGATGATGGCATAAACTGGGGGGGGGGGTGGAAGAGGTGCCTGAGAGAAGGGGCGGGGGGAGGATGGGGGCTATAAGCAGCAGTTGTGGGAACTGTTGTTCCTGTGGCGCCCACGCCCCATAGCCGGGTGGCGGTGGCGAGGAGGCGTGGTCAACGACAGGGCGGACCCGGCTCGCTGTTGGGACCATCGGCTCCCGTGTTGCACATGACTGCACGCGGTACTCGGTGGAGTAACCGTCCGAAACCACTAGCGTTCTCACATCCGTCGAGGTCAACGTAATTAGCGTTTGCGATGAATCGTGTTCGGTCTCGTAAATGTCTCGTGAGTGACATGACATGACTGGGCTAGACCTCCCGCTGTCACAAGCTGTTTTATGAACTGGTGCTTCGACGCTGTCTGTGCAGACTGAACTGCAGAACTCACACACGCACACACGCGCACACACACACTCTCCATGATAAGAGGCTGAGAGCTCGGAGCCCGCCAGTGGAAGAAAGGTCACCTCAGTGGGGACGAAGCAGCTGTTCTCTAACAGCCTGGAGGATGAGGAGGTGTCAGAACGTCAGCCGACAGCCCAGGTCGAGGTGGAGGGGGAGAGGAGAAGGAAGGGAGAGGAGGAGAGGAGAGGAGAGGAGAGGGAGAGGAGGAGAGGAGAAGAGAGGAGACAAAGAGGAGAGGAGACAGGAAGCGAGAGGAGGAGAAGAGAAGGAAAGCTAGGAGAAGGGGGAAAAAAAAGAAGAGGTGGAGAAGAAAGGAGAGGAGGAGAGGAGAGGGGAAGTAAGGTATCATTTGGGGACTTCACATTCTCAGCAGTCAAAAGGCCAACCGGCTCTTTCAGAGGTCCATGGGGACAGCGTGAGTGAAGGGCTAAGAGCAGACGGGTCCTCTAGAGGGTCAGGGTGTGGTCACTCATAACAGGAAGTGGTCATGGTCTGAGGCTCGGTCAGACAGCCGACAACACATGTCTTACCCTCTGACCCAAGGGTCTCCTTTCTTATCTCTCCTGTCTCATCTCTCTACCAGAATTGAATCTGGGGATCTTTGGCATACAATGTCCGTATAAGGGAGGGTGGAGCTCAGTGGTTAGAGAAGTTGACTGCAAATCAAGAGGTTGCAGGTTCAAATTTAGCTTTGGATAAACTACTAGATCAAGACATAATTGAATTACAATGACAATAGTATATCTAACTGTCAGTGCATCTTTCTCCTTAACTTATATGTGGTGAGACAACTCCCATGTCAGCATGAATAGTTGATTTTTATAACATATTGATGGAGAGTGTTTGTCATGGTACTCTTAGCGCTGTCATTCATGCAAGAAGTCACTGGAAAACCTTCTGATGAATGGATACAAATAGTGGTCTATACTGTAAGGTTGTGTTGCCGTGTTGTGATGCAGGACATAGTGACCTTTAGACAACCAATGACAGGAAAGGCCATCAGTAATCCATAAGGAAAGCAACGCCATGCCTACTGGAAGTGTGTGTGAATGTCTGAGTGTGTGTGTGAGACGGACAGCATCCAGTTGGCTGATTGACAGGTTGGGATTTCCCACGGTCAATTTGACAGACGGGACTGCATCTGTGACGGACAGCTGAGTAAAAGAGGGCGGAGGAGAGGAGAGGAAAGGAGGAGAGGATAGGAGGAGAGGAGGGAAGGGGGGGGGGGGGAGGTACAAGAAAAAGGAAGGTCTGCGGGGTTGATGAGGTTGGTGATGGTCACACCGGGATCGAGCGTTAAATCGCTCTAAGGTGACTTTAGCTTTCAGAAGATGGGAGGGGTGGGGGGGGGGGGAGAGAGAGAGGGGGGGTTGTGGGGGAGGAGGAGGCTAAGCCAGACACAGTAGCATCCAGCACTTTCCAGTGCTTCCAATGATTCGTCTGTTTCTGTGGTGGCGCTGGATATTTTCCTGTGGCGCCGGATATATTCCTGTGCGGTTCAAATGTAGCAGCAGGTTAGTCTGTTTTGTGTTTTTTGGGGGGGGGATAATTGAGGTTTAAAGCAACAGTAGGAGTCATGGTACCTGACTCACAGTCCGGGTCTCTGTCCAGTATCCATGGAGAGCCACCCCTCTCTCCCTGTCATTCTCTCTCTCTCTCTCTCTCTCTCTCTCTCTCTCTCTCTCTCTCTCTCTCTCTCTCTCTCTCCTCTCTCTCTCTCTTTCTTTCTTTCTTTCTCTCATCTCTCTCTCTCTCTCTCTCTCTCTCTTTCTATCTCTGTCAATCTATCGGTTTCCCTCCATCTCTGTGTCTCTCTCGTTCTCCCTCTCAATCCATCTCGGTTTCCTTCTCTCTGGGTCTTGCAGAGATGCATTTGCATGCCATTTTACGCCACAGTGATTCACAGATGACATTTTCATGGCACCGTATCCCAGAGAAAAGAAAATCAGGAAGGACTGAGAGAAAAGCATCCCAATCCCTCCAGACACCCTGAACGGCCAGCTAGGCTTCGCCAGATGACTTTCCCTGCCTCCGATGTAAATGTGACGGTGGTGTGAGATCTCAATCTCTCTGGGAATGGAATTATTACCTGTGGAGAGTTCTCTCTTTCAGTGAGCCATCTTCTGACTACCTCCCCTTTAGACCCCCCCCCCCCCCCCACACACACACACACATCCCTACTCTGCTCACAGATAGACCATTACGGAGGGATTTACCTCCCTTCTATGGCTCCGAAATGCTCACTCACACAAACACACACCCAGCGAGATACACACATGCGCACACTTGGGGTTGAAATTGACCTTTGCAAACCTATTCCCTCATCCGCCGGCAATCCAAATCTTTGCTTTGTGTGTGTGTGTGTTTGCGTATTGTGCGTGTACGTGTTGTGTGTGCGTGCAGACAGGTGGATTGCTATTGTGCCACTCACTTCATGCCCCCAAGCCTTTCCTTTAGATAACTCTATCACTCTTTCTATCACTCACTCTCTCTCTCTCTCTCTCTCTCTCTCTCTCTCTCTCTCTCTCTCTCTCTCTCTCTCTCTCTCTCCCTCTGTCTCCCTTTTCCACTTCTCTCTTCCCATCTCCCTACCCCCTCCCTCCGTCCCACCGTCCACCCCTCCCTCTCGCTTTCATCCCTCCATCCGTCGCTCCTCCGGACCCTTCCTCCATGTCAATAAGCTGGCGGTGCTCGGAGGCCGATTTCCGAGGAGAAACCTAATTTTCTGGCTGAGTGCCGTCGGCCCGAGAGAAAGAGGTGGCGGGGTTCAGGGGCTCGGCTCGAAGGGGCGGGGCGGGGTGAAAGTCCCGCCCGCACTGCCACACGACACGACGCTGTTGGTAAATAGAACCGTGTGGTCGTGACTAACCTCTGGGACCCCCCGAGGGAGAGAGAGAGAGAGAGAGAGAGAGAGAGACACACAGGCGGTGTGTGTGTGTGTGTATGTGTGTGTGTGCTGGCTGCACTTTCATTTAAGCAGCGTATTATCCATGAGCGAGAGCAGAGAGACTTGTTGATGGTGCGGTGGAAGGGCTTTGAGTGGGCTTTGAAGTGTACCCGTGTCATCGGGGGAGGGAGGGGGGGGGGGGGAAATGAAACCCACACACGTTACCACCTCAGAGTGTTTGAGTTGGTCAAGGCGTGCACTAAAGCAAACCTGCATAACATGGATTGGATTGTGTATTGGGGATTGCTAACCATTGCCCAACCGTGTCATTCATGAATATGTTCCAAATCCCACTCTGCCTCTCAACACAGCTGGAGGATCATTTCAGTAAGTGTCGGGGGACGGAGGAGGATGATGGAGATGAACATATGTCATTTTCGTTAGACAAGCGTCCGGCATTCCTAATGTAGTCTACGTGTGTGTGTGTTTATGTGTGTGTGTGTGTTTTCAGAGGACTTGACCTTGTGGCAGATGAAGCCCATTCTCTCTCAGGACGCTGAGGGCGTGGCGAGCCGGGGTTGGGTGACCACTCGTTGTCACGGTGACGCGATCATTTAAATAGCGTTTCGATGAGCCTTCTCCAGCTTCCGCCATTTTGTACCAGGAACAGTTGGGTTGGAGGACATTGATGGGGTCTGAGGCAGGTTGAGAATGATTGGACCACCACAACTCTACCCAGACATGTGTTCCCTTTTGATACCATGAGCTGATTGGTGGATAGGACCAGGCCAGGTTAATGGATATTGTCCGACCTTTCACCTCCAATTTATCCCTGGAAGCAGTGGCTTTTTGATTCCCTCTGATAAGAACTGTGTGTGTGTGTATCTGTGCGCGCATGTGTGTGTTTGCGCGTGCGTTCGCAAGAGCCTTCAAAGGCAGTTTTTCTCTCACCAGGAGGGGCTGGAAATCAGAAATCAATGTGCTAAGCTCTCAGAGGGAGGCAGGGACGCAGATCTGACACGGAATAGAGGGAGCGACCAACCGACCAATCGGACTCTTTATCTACCACTGCTGCGGTGGAGCCGCCAACACGGTGTTGTCAACGGCAGGATGTTTAGAAGGAGCTTTGGATAATCAGTCATTAGCGCTCTCTCTCTCTCTCTCTCTCTCTCTCTCTCTCTCTCTCTCTCTCTCTCTCTCTCTCTCTCTCTTACTTTCACGCTCCACACCTCCATTTCTGTCTCTCTTTCACGCTCCACACCTCCATTTCTCTCTCTCTCTCTCTCTCTCTCTCCCTCTCATTCCTTCTGCCTAGTTCCCGGCTCTGCCTCTCTTCCTTGCCCGCCCCTGACGGTTTCTCCTTCTCTCTCACGCTCCGCTCCCTTCCCAACACCTGCCTAATTCGGCTGAATAAATAGCAGCGTGTGTTTATTTGTGCGTGTGTCTGTGCTTGCGTGTGCCGTTTCCCTGCTGTAAAGACATGTATGCAGATGTATGGCATGGATGGATGTCGAAAGTCTGGCATTCGAGGGTTAGTTTGGGTAGTCAGACTGTAGCTCATTTATGTTAATTGCTATTTGATGTAACATTATCCATAATGGCATGTTCAGTGTGCACGTACGCACACACATTTGGCTTGTTCTGGTCTCTCACTATCTTGATTTCAAGGCCACATTCGATCAAATGCCGGAAATGCAGCAAGTGTCCTTTGGCTGAGACCTGAACCACTGAAGCTCCGCAGCTGAACCCAACGCTTACCGTTTGGGCCTGTGTGATGACCTGGCGATGGGGTGGTGGTGGTGGTGGTGGGGGGGGGGGGGTCTATGGGTTGGGCTGGGGGCTGGGGGCTGGGGGCTGGTGGCTGGGGGCTGGGGGCTGGGGCGGGGGTTGGATCCAGCGGCTCGATAAATCTCTCCCTTCAGAACGGCTCTCGTCGAGGTTAAACCAATTAATCACCAGTAAGTGATACCATTGTCCTGTCATCCTCCTGCATTGTTTGTCCTTTCGCCCGCATGACGCACACCCCCCCCTCTGGGAGTCTCTGTTTTCTTCCTCCACTGTAACTGTACGAGGGCCCCGGGGGAGCCGCTCCATTCACTGAACAGGGGGGGGGGGGGGGGGGGGAACCTTTATTCGGTATCACTCGCCCCCCTCCAGACATTTGAACCTGGCGCGCTCATAGACTCCGACTGTGAAGGCCTCAGCCTGAACGGGATTAAAATTTCAATAATGGATGAGCGTGGATGTGGGTAATGAGCTTGTCCACTCCATCTTCCTTTTACTTTTCCACTGCCGAGTCTACAGTGGCTCCTGTGCCGTGTTGGTTTGACATAAAGAGACACCCGTAGATGATGTTAGGAGCGTTTCCGGAGTAAGATTAACGTTACAGAATACTTCAACTTGTGAGTCTTTGTGATGGTCTGTGGGAGTTCACTCGAACTCTTCAATCAAATTTTTTTGAAAGATTTTCAATCATATACTTATTCATTGTGAAACATCAGACAGGAAGCGTCACAAACACTGTTAACAGACCAGGAAACAAAAGGAGGAAAGTAGCAACTGTTTCTGAGTTGTGTTTATGTGTAGATGTTGGTTTGTTGGTGTTACCAGACAGCTTCTTGGCCAAAGCTTACAGGACACGACTGCTAGTAGTGCTAGTTTCCCCAACCCGAAAGAAAATAAACAGACATCCAAACACACTGACGTCGTGAGCGAGCCCCTCTCGTCCGACAACCCGCCGCCGCCAAAATATAGACGGAGCATGAGCCAAACAGAAGCGAGCATAAATCCTCTTTTTTCTATGGCGACGAACACAAAGTGGCTGTCTCGGGGGTGTAATGCCTTTTGGATGGAGGTCGTGGGGGTGGTGGCGTGTCTGCGGGTGTCACATCCCCGTGCTGGGGAGCCCTGACGCTGTCAGACACCATCCATCCAGGCTGCTGCCAAAACACGCCCCGACATCTCCAGCTGTTAATTGAATTGCTCGCCACTTAGCCGACAGTTAGGAATCTCATTTCCATCGATTCGCCGGGGAGCAGCCATTCGGCGAACACGGGAAGACGTCAACGGCTACACGGGACAGGCGCGCGCACGTCCGTCGCCGTCCACGCCGTCTCGCGGACGGACGCGCACTTTCGAAAGCACGGTACGCGGCCTGTGAGGAGAAGGCGTAAAGGTATCACGTTTGTCTGGAATGCACACACACACACACACAAACACCCTAACCCTAACACTTGTTAGGTCTTTCGTTGCAAATCCCAGGTGGCAAAAGCAAGGAATCATTGGCCCCCACCCCCTCCTCCCCTCACCTCCCCCCAGTAGTCCCCAGCTATGGTCTCCTCGGCGTCATCGTATCCCAGACTCCTCTGCTCCCGGTGGGGCTGGGCCTCCCCTGCCTGGGTGCCATACTGTTCCTTCCTCCCTGCAGAGAGCTTGAGCTTCCTTTCAAGTGCCCAGCGCCGTTGTTGCGCCAAAGGATGAAAGAGAGGGAGGGAGGGAGGGGAGAGAGAGGAGGGAGGGAGGGGAGAGTGGAGGGAGGGAGGGGGAGAGCGAGGGGAGGGAGGGAAGAGCGGAGGGAGGGAGGGAGGGAGGGGAGAGTGGGGGGAGGGAGGGAGAGAGGGAGGGAGGGAGGGAGGGAAAGGGGTGGCTGATGGCATGAGGGAGAAAGGTGGTGAGGGGGAATGTGGAGGGGAGGGAGGAGGGGATGGAATAATGTCTTTCAGCACTTGAAAGGGACGGACAGGAATGGAGAGAGAAAAAGAGAGCAGTGGTCTTTTTGAGACAGCTCTCGGTGTTAGCCCTCTCCCTACAGGTAATTGAAAGGGTTGGGGAGAAACAGATGTTTGATGTGAGACTGTGGCACAAAACCATAGTTCTCTTTTCTTTCTCTTGGCTTCTGTTCAAAATGTACTTCTCCCGCTGACAACCGTTTGTGCAATTGGGTTGGACTTCATGGAGGACAGTAGTTTGGATTCTCACCAAACTCTAGAGTTTTGGAGAACAGCCGGCTGTTGGTATGGCTTCGGAAAAACTGATTCCAGTCTTTTTTTCAGCAGCACAATTTTGTCAAAAAATGTATCTCGGTTAGTCTTAACCCTTAGCTGAGTCAGTTGGTATGTTCGAATCACAAATATGCAACGTCACACTGCGGCGCCCACTTTCAAACGCTCACATATTTGCGACTCTACTCCTTAAAGGGTTAATGAGTTGCCGGAAATGTCCTCAGCATCGGACACCTGTCCAAGATTGGCCACCGTTCCTTCCACTAAAGCCAGCTCACGATCCAACACCGTACCTCACCTTTCAGCTCCAGCAGTCAGAAATGCCCAAGGATTTATTTCGCTCGTCTTCAGACGTGTTGATTAGCAAAGCAAAAGGCTCCGAACCGAAATGATAACAACCTTCCAATTTCCTGGCAGCGCGTGCGTCACAACACAATGGCCGCCTTGGTCTGCCTCTCTGCTCTCCGAGACTCATTACGAGCACACATTTCATTCCGTTCGTCTTCATCCCTTCTGATAATGGACCCCGGCGTGACAATGCAGACGCCATATCTGATGTCATTAAGAACACGTCCCGTCCCCCCATACGGCAGACAGCTCAGGCGAGGGTCTAATGCAGTCCAACAGTCCGATTCAGAACCAGATGGAAATCGAGCCTCATTTGTGTTTTCTTCGCAGACGGGCTCCGTGAGCGGCGTCGCCGCCTGCGTTGACGAGGGCCACGCCGGCGTTTGTTCCCCCCCCCCCCCCCCCCCCCCCCGAGTCGTGCGAGTCGTGCGAGGGGGGTGGCGGGGCAGGCGGTGGGCTGGGCGGGTGGGGGTGGGGGTGTTGGGGGTGGTGCGGGGGGATGGGGCGGGTCATCTCAGAAGTCCAACCTCTCAGGTGAACGCAGCTGCAAGTCATTGGATTTGAACGATGTCGGAGGGGGCGGGGGGGGGGGGGGCGTCTTGAGCCGTTGAAATAACTGTCAGTCATTCTTAGGGTGCGAGAGACGGAGTGTGTGCGTGCCTGCGTGTGTGTGTGTGTGTGTGCGTGTGTGTGTGTGTGCGCCCGCCTGCTCTTTTGCAGCGTGGGGTCAGGCTCATCCGTGCACTTTAGACTGTACCATCTGTTTGGAAATCATTCACAATCTTGGATTCACATTACCGTACGATCTCCTCCTTGGCTCTCGTTCTCTCTCTCTCTCTCGTGCTACCTCTCTCCCGCTCTCGCTCTCTCTCTTCCCCTTCTCTTTCTGGGTGGCTCTGTCTGTCTGTCTCTCTCTCTCTCTGTCTCTCTCTATCCCTCTGATTATGACCCTCTGAATGTCTGCAAGCGGTTTTCTAGATTCAGCTCCACACTGTGGACTGTAACAAGGCTCAAAATGGGTGTGCTGAAACTGTGGGTCTAGTCTGCTCTGTTAACAGCCTACAGATGGTCGCAGGAATCTGTTTTGACTGGGGGTTTAGCGTTTCTTTGTGTCTTTCTCCTTTTCACTATTTTCTCTTTGTCTTTCTTTCACTTTCTCTCTCTCTCGCTCTCTCTCTCTCTCTCTCTCCCTCTTTCTCTTTACTTCCACCCCATCCTTCCTCTCTCTCTCTCTCCCTCTCCTCTCCTCTCTCTCTCTCTCTCTCTCTCTCTCTCTCTCTCTGTGTTCCCTCTATCCCTTCTCTTTCTGGGTTTAGTAACATTAGCTCTAGCTCCAGTAGACAAACAGCCTCTGTTTGATGCTCTGTTTGCCGACGCTGGCAGACCCTCAATCCCCCTCTACCCTCCGTCACTCCCCCTGTCTGATATTAGAGAGGTTGAGCGTGGACTCTACTGCCCAACCCCCCACCCCCTCCTCCTCATCCCCCGCTCTCCCTCTCCTCTGCACGCGCTCAGTGCGTACCTGAGTCGCTGAGTGCCGGAGCGTACCGGAGGAGAGATAGCGGAGGTTGAGAGAGAGAGAGAGAGAGAGAGAGAGAGCGTAGATCTGCACAGGACCGGAGCCTCCTCGCGCAGCTCCGCCAGCAGACCCACAGAGCGAGAGAGAGAAAGAGAGAGAGAGAGAGAGAGAGAGAGAGAGCGCGAGAGAGAGAGAGAGAGAGAGAGAGAGAGAGCGCGCGAGAGAGAGAGAGAGAGAGAGAGAGAGAGAGAGAGAGAGAGAGAGAGAGAGAGAGAGAGAGAGAGAGAGAGAGAGAGGGAGGGAGGGATGCGGAGGGCGGGAAGAGGATGCGAGGACACACTCCAGCTGTCACACTGACAGAGATGGGATAGGGGAAGCCAGCGAGTGGATCAAGGCGAGCAGGCTCAGACACCAGGGAGGGAAAACAGTGTCCCGGCGCACGGAACAAAAAAGAAGACAACTTGATATTCTCCTCCGGCGCTTGTGAAGTGGGCTCTGGCCCAAAAGGGAAGGACTTTTCTCTTCATGTCTTTTCGCCTGGTAGATATCTTCGACATGGAATCGCCCACCAAGGAGATAGAGGATTTTGAGAGCAACTCTCTGAAGTACCTACAACCGGACCAGATAGAGAAGATCTGGCTCAGACTCAGGGGGCTGTAAGTATACAAGACGATCCCTAAACTAGAATGTTCTCCCTTTTGGTTTTGATTGTGTTGTAAGTGTGTCTTTACCCTCTTCTGGGGCTGCTGTGCTGCTCTCTTTGTGTGCTCATTGATTCATCTGTATGGGTTTGGATGATCTTGTCTCGAGTCTCTATCTTCACTTTACACCCTACTTACATACTATACAAACTCTCAGTTGTGGTGAGGAGAGTGGTTTGTGTTTTGTATTTGAAATCCAACGTTGTTGTTTGGGATGGATACTTTCTCGGTGTTTGTCTGTTCCCAATGTGCTCTATTCGGATTCCAACCCACCACGGTAATGCTTGGTTCTGGTAAAGAAGCACCTTTCTACATCCACCTCCAAAAAATAGAGTACGCCTCCTTCTTAAGCTTGATCAGCGAGGAACAACTTGAGAAACACAAAACAGAGAAGTAGAGAAAGACTGCAATACAGAGTCCTGACAGAGAAAGGGGACATGAAGATCCAACAATGAATGTTGTTTTATTTCCACCGCCCTTCCTTGACTCTGGCTTATCCTGTTGTAATTGCCAGAGGTTGTATTCCCGATCGCCTTGATCAGATGATTTGGAGGTAAAGTTCATGCAGCAATCAGGTTAATGTAGCATAAAGCAGCAAACACGAACATCCACCGACCCACACACACACACACACACAGGAACAGGCTGCGGAGGGGTTACGCAGGCAGTCAACAAACAGTCGAACGCTGACCGTTACAGACGGTTAATCATCCTTCCACTGCTCTAGCACCTAGATGTGAAAACATCGGACGTGATTCAAGACAATACGGTCAAATAACTTTGTCAACGACCTGAAAGCTAACCCCTCCGAAGCCCTCGGCCTGTCCTGGGTCTGTCGTCTTCTCTGTTGTTGTGGCGCCAGGGCGAGCATCCGTTCGCTCTTGTTTTATGACACGATCATTTCTGCCAAAAGGCCCAATCAACCTCAGGTTCACTTGACGGCTAACAACAGCTGCTCAGGAAATCACACACGCAGACACACACACACACGCACGCAGCCGCGCACACCAGAGCACAGACACACACGCTCCGGCACAGACACAGACGAACCCGGTACGCGAACTCGCAAACCCGTCCCAGCGTTGATCCCGTAGCTTTAGTGGAATTCCCTCTTCATCCTCCACTATGAATGATGTGCAATATGAGCATGTCCAAATGCTGACAGGGTCACCAGAGCATACCCGACATTCAGGTAACACTAGACCACACGCATGTACACACACACACACACACACACTCACAGTTCTACATGTACAGACACGTCTGCTAGACACAGTTGTATGTATGTCCCAGGCAGGCCCAGACTGTCATTATTTGCCAGTCACCACAAACACAGGGAGCGCCTGCCTCATCAGTCCTCACCGATGACAATGATCGACCATCCTCCCTTTCTCTCCTGAATGCCTCGCTGTCCCCTCCCCCTCCCCCTCCCCCCCCCCTCCCCCCCCCCCACACACACACACACCCTTACCTCTCCTGATCGCTTCGCTGTCCTGGCCGTCCCTACCTCTAGCGAACGCCTTCTCTGCCTTCGCATTCGCTCAGACTCACTATTCCCCGCCAAACGCACACAGGCGCACGCACACACAACACACGCACACACAACACACGCACACGCAACACACGCACACACAACACACGCACACACAACACACGCACACACTTTCTACCCTGACGCCCATAAAGTCTGGCACGGCCATTACCGTGTCTTTACGGCCTTGTGGGCAGTGTTCGGCAGTGTCTGGGGTCTGGAGCCCCACAGACATGCAGACATTAAAGTTGCAGCACGGTTCCTGTTTAAAGCCTCCAGGGCTTGTGATGGGTTGGGGTCCACGTTCGGAATTAAACAACAAGCCCACAGAGAAAACACCAGAGTTTTCCTAGCAACACGGACGGATAGATCAAAAGGCACGCACACGCCGACATACGCGCACGCACACACACACACATACACACACAATCATACTGAGTACAAGCAAGGTCATGATTGGATGACCACCAAAAGATCACAGGCGTCCTTGCGTCAAAGGTCATCCCAGACATGTGGATTTCTGAGGTCATCGTGACGTCAGTCTTCTATAGCAGAACCAACCATTTCCATGGATTAATATGCTGGATGTCTCTAATCCGAGCGTTTGACAGATTGGAATAATCAGTGAGGATGGGAGGAGACTAATGCGACCATCTTTCTTTTCTCCCCACAGAAGGAAATACAAGAAGACGTCGCAAAGGTAAGCCCATCCCCAGCACATCGGCACGGCAACACATCCCAGCTACCTGAACTGCATCGATTTTCCGTGGTCACGTCACGGACAACCTTTTATGGAAACCCATTGTGAACAAGCCCAGCTTCACATTAAACAATAAAGAGCCAGTACCACATTCAAGTCTTATCTCAGTTTTCTCCTTTCCTCAGACAATTGCACCCTCACCCAGGGGCGTCGTTAGAACCTTTTTACTGGGGCGCGTGCCCCAGTATAAATCTGCTGTGCCCCAGTCAAATCTAAAGTTTGAGTTTTAACAATTTACTTAATTAGTCAGTGCATTAATTTAGATTGATAATCCCGGAAAAAATAAACGCAGTATTCCAATCGACGCTTGTAAAAGTGTTTAACCGAAAACACAAACCGATGCACGCAGAATTCCATGTCAGCAGCGCTCTTCTGAGCTTGCCAAATAGTCCACTGCAGCACGCACACAGAAGTCCAGGTGTCGGACTCGGCACACACGTCAGAATTGAGGTACGCTGAGAAAACCTTACAAAACTAAAGATAGTTTCTAAATGTGCATGCTTCGCATTAACTACTGATGTCCCTGCCAAAGCTGATATCAAACTTGTTTCCCTGAACTAGTTGTATAGTGGGTTAAGCAAGGGGAGTTTCTATAGCCTAGTGGTGCATTGTGCGCCGCAAGCTTGAAAGAAAAAAAAGGATATGAATCCTTGGAGCCTGTGCCCCAGTAGAGTTATGTCTAACAACGCCCTTGCCCTCACCTTTGTAAACACACACCTTTTTTAAACACTGATTTGTACAACACCAGAGAGCAGTTTTGTGCTAATGCAGGTGCTAATGCTAATTGATATGCTATTGTAGTCCTCCTTGTTCAGTGAATCAGAGTCTTTCAGCTTGGTGGATCTATTCAGGAGTGTTTAATAATATCTTCTGTAATCACTGTTTAATCATGGAAACACCTTTGGGAGCAAACAGGGACTAGAGCATGTAGGGACTACATGACTGCTACTCATTTATTATTACATTAGCATAGCAGGAGGTAAGCAGGCTCCACTGGTCTGGGAACAGTGTTCGTGTGTGTGTGTGAGCGTGTGTGTGTGTGAGGGAGGGGGGAGGGGGCTACGGGGCATGTAACCTTGACGATGCTCTGTTCCATAAACCCCATCACCAAACACACACTCCATCTACAGTATCTCTTGATCCCCGTATGCTTTTCTCTCTCCATCTCATTTTCTCTCTCTCTCTCTTTCTCTGTCTCTCGCTCACACACACTCGCACACACGTGGACGCCCAGAGCGAGCCAAAATCTGTCCGAGACACTACGCAGACACCAAACAGAGGAAGTGCATTGACTCTGTGTCTAACCATGAGACGTAAACAGTGTATGTGCAGTGTTCAACCTTTGAGCTTCTCTCCATCTCGCTCTTGTTTTGCCGCGCGGGTGCTGGGGGCTAAGGGGTTACAGAGGAGAGATGAGACTTGGAGCGTGGGTTACCAGAGGTGTGTGTGTGTGTGTGTGTGTGTGGTCGTACAGCTTTTTACACAATTCTCCAAAGGCTTGGTACCAAGGGAGGGGGAGGTGGTGGTGGTGTGTGTGTGTGTGTGTGTGTGTGTGTGTGAGGGGGGGTCAGCTGTGTTATGTATAGAAACACCCAGGAGGGAGTGGTTTGTGTGTGTGTGTGTGTGTCTTGTGTGTTCCAGGGGACAGGCTCAGGCAGGAAGGACATGGAAAGGCCAAGGGAACCAAGGACTGAGTCCCACTCTGCGGACGAGGCGAGCACAACCTCCGAGACTGACAAACCACATTCAGTCAACAACGGGAACACCGTTTGGCTTGAATGTGTGTGTGTGTGTGCGTGTGTGCATTTGCGTGTCTGTGTGTGTATCTAATTGTCCGGGGATGGCTGTTTCAACACATGCAATCAGCGCCCGCCACTGAGGTCACTCTGGAGGTCATTCACAGTTTTTCCCGTCCTGCCTCTCATGTTCACACTCACACTCACACACTTTTGGTCACACTCTGTCACTGTCACACACACAAACACGCACACACAAACACTCTAATTGACACATGCTCTCATACCTTCATCTCCATAATGATTCATCACCGTAATGATATTTCCTCTGCTGTCTATAGGGAATATGATGAGTCAGTTTTGGAGCGTCGTGGTGTTTCATTAAAGTATGGCTGTCCTACAATGACGAGGTATACATCAGGACTTGCATATTGAACAGGGGAAGAAAGAGAGTTAAAAATGGAGAGAACGACAAAGAAATAGAAGGAGAGAGCATCTGTTCATCAAAAGAGTTGGGTAAAAGAGTGGATTTCCTGCCAAACGAGGGCAATTAGATTGTCTGGCCTTGCTTGGGAATTTCCATTCTTTTGGGAAGTTATGTGAGCATAGCTGGAAAGGGTGTAAGTAATCCTTGCATATTCTCCCAATATTTTATCAACACTTCAAAATGTCCTCGAGCAGAGCAGTATTCACTCAAACTTCAGGCTGCCATTAAAAGTTGACAATGACTTGCAAAAATAGTTTACACTGTTTAGACATGACTGTCCTTTTCTGAGGAATGTTGAGTCATATTGTCTATGGTGGTTGAGAGTAACACTTCTGCATAAACATAGAGATAAGCCAGAGGAGCCAGAGGAAGATTCATTTAAGCATGCTCTTCTAACAAACTCCCATGAGGCAGTAGCCCTACCCAGAAGTACTGTAATTCAGAACTTTTCTGCAAGTTCAACATTTAAATGATGTCTTGACTTCACTTTGCCTAGTAAGAATGAGTCATGTTAGATGACAATACAAAATCATAGTATGTGGTTTTAAGGCCAGGAACATATGTACAGTATAACCACTGATGATTTGAAATGTGTGACAAAGATTTTTGTAACAATTTTTTTTTGTACATTTAACAGTTACAGTTATAAACCGGAACTACTTTGTGTGCATTTCAACAGCTGCGGAGATGTTTTACTTGAACGCATGGAACATCGAACCTACACTTTTACATATTACTTTACATTCATTCAGTGTAAATGTGCAACAAAAAATCGACGGCGATCTGCGACCATTTTTCCTGAAAGCAGGTCAGTCCTGCAGAGAATCTGCTTTGGAGTGTGTTGTTTTGTAACGCAGAGGTGAGCTCGATGATGCACGCTCAGGAATATTTGTGAGAACATTGCTCTTGTGGCTAATGTGACGTGAAACAGCTGGGCGTCCGTCCGCGCGTAGCTCGCTCACGTCACTCCTCGTACGTGGGCTGCGGAAAAAACTAAAGCTTACAGGTTACGACCTAGCATTGTGGCAGAATGCTTGTTGTGATGTATAGTCCCTGCTTGTCAGAAGCTATATTTCAACACTGTTATGGTTCCACATGTTCTTGGTACAGGAGTGATAAGGGGAAAGGCCGCTTCTGTGCTACGTGCTCGATAGCTGTGGATGCGCCTTTAAGTTCATCATCTTGTGAAAGGTCTTATAAAGGCTGTAATGTACCTTTTGAAGGGGGTTTGAAGATAGCTTTCACCTAAGCTTGAAAGTTACCAGTCGTTCCCGAGTTTGAAAAGACTTGGTACTGTCTGTTCTTCTCTCAGATAATATGTTCTATTCAGACCAGCTCAGGCACTCTGCACATCTGCGACGCGGTGATGTCAGTGTCTCCTTCAAAGCCAACGGGCTTCCCCTCCAGTATCGATTGATACGGTCTGAGTCTTCCCAGTTTTTCAATCTGGACTCATCTCTTGATTGCATTATCACTTAGCCATTGATTGGCTGCGGGCTCAGATTACCCATCATGCCAGGTGGTTAGCAATTGCTTGGCCGGAAGGCAGCTGAGTCGTGCCTTGTCTCTCTCTCTCTGAGCGTTGGACGAGAGAGAGAGTCCTGGAATAAGCTTTTGTTCCAAGCTCACATTGTTGTTTTTCTAACTTTGTGTTTAATGATTGGATCACACTCCATTATCTTGTTTATTGATTTGGCAGTACCGGCAGATTGTGGTTAAATGATAGTCTTTCTGGTCCAAGTCATCTTAGTGATAAGAAAGCCTTTGAGCTTTGGCTTCATAAAATGTTGTCTTGAAAGGTTCGAACAATCGTGCGATGTGACATTGTCTATAGCATGTCACAGATGTGCACTTGAACATGTCTCAAATCACAGGGAATGGAAACTGAGACTTGGCTGAAGAAACCATGGACTTATGGGGGCTTTTCTTTTGACACTTTGGTTCTTGTAGAGGGCAGACATAGCTGGGAAACCTGTCGTGTTTGATGGTGTCATGCTTGAGTGATGAATTATTACCCCAAAGCCTCAGACACAACTTGGGTCTCAATATAACATGTAATTTAAAGATGTCTGACATTTAGTACAAGTGACTGCTGGCAAATGGCTGCCCTGAAGCCAGGCAGGTGCAGGGTGAGGAGAAGAAGGAAGGAACGTAGATGACAGATCGACTGACTGTATTGTACATATGCATTGTATGACATGACTACACAAAACGGACATCTGAAATAAAGCAATCTGATTGGTTCATAGCCCTGGAATATATATGTGTGATATGTACCACAGCAGTTATGTAATTCCTTGGCACAATTCAGTATCACTACGCATGTGTTAGTCGAACATTGCCCCTGGCAGTGCTATAATAGCCACATACCACAGCCTGTCATGAGCTATTGCTTGAATATACTTAATACATAGTATATACAACTTTTGTGTTCTTTCTTACTTACCCAACCCCTCACAATCACCCTAACCTTTATGTACACAAGACACGGACAATGCAAGCACTACCTGACTCTTTAATTATGGAAAGAAACCTGAGAGATTGACTGATATATCGTGCACATACATTCTTATGAGAGCATGTCCGGCATTGCGCCACTCAATGTCCTCAGCTAACGTTTGCATCTCCCCCCCTCTCAAATCTCCCCTCTCAGGAACACACATATCAACACCTTGTGTAACCAACATTATTAATAGCCCAGTCAAGCCTCATCACCTGACTACTGATCCCCCAGAATCTCCCTACAGCTATCACAATGGTAATGCACAGCGGTTGTAACAACAACCTTTTCTGACATGCGCCCAACCCTGCAATCCCTATTCCCACTATATGGTCACTGTGTCCCCTTACCCATACTACCATACTATATAGTATGCCAGAAAATGATTTTTTGTGTCCCAATACATAGTATGTCAAATGTGTGCCCCCAAAAAAATTGAGTCTGACTGTATCCTGTCGCATTGTTTGCAAGCCAGGATGCTTTTCTGGCTATTCAGAGCCACAATCCTCAGCACAGCATGAGACAAATCACATCAACTGAACTACAGACAAAGTAAAAAAAATCTCTGGTTGCCCTCTGGTTGTGTCTCGGGTTAGCTGTAGGGGGGGGGGCATGTTTGCACCATTCTTTCAACAAGGTTAACATTTTACGCCACAAACTGTGACAGATGTATGAGCAAGAGGGTCAAAGTTCAAGGCGCACTTAGGAGTAATTAGTAAGTCCCAATTGTATTCGCACTGCAGAAGGCCTACGTGGGAAGCTGCAGGAGGCCGATGTACTGAAAGAAAATGGAAAGAAGTATGCTATTTGAGAGTCTTCCGACACACACGGTCGGGGGGTTGAGATAGCAGACTGTGTGCCCTACGCTGATGATGTAATTAAGGCGAACTGCCCTCTCGGAAGCAACTCTAAGCCCGAGACTTTCTGGACCTCGCTCGCCCTCCCGCCGGCACGGCCAATCTGTTTTTCACACAGGGCGTAATAAATACGATACCTCACTCAGCAGAACGCTGAACAGATGGTTCCGTATTTATATATCTCTACCTTTTTTTCATGTTCAGTTCTCTCGCTACGATCGCATATGCCGTGTTTAATCATTCGGAACTTGTGTGTGTGTGTCGCTCTTTTTAAAAAGGTAGTTTTGGACAAGGTGTGGAAGTAAGTAAGCTCTGTTATCTCAATTTTCTTAGTAATGTGCATAACGATCGATTTCACGAGCAGTGATATAACTTTTGCCCAATGTTTGTCTTACAGAGATTCATCTTATAACAGTGCAGTAACACTATCAGCAGGGGATTAAATGAGTTCAATGAGAAAAAGTTCACCATTAGCCTATAGCCGAGCTGAACCCACTCTATTAATAATTCCCGACCACTCATAACCACTTTACGATTATAAATATTAGGCCAGCTCACGACAGCACCCACATCGTGCCTCCCATATTAGTAACCCAACACGTAGACCAAATAATTATACAATGTTTTTTTTGTTTTTTTGATTCGTCTCTATGGCTGGCTAATAAACAGTCCGCGAAGTGCGTGTTTTCGCTGGGTGGGGGTGGATGACGAGGGAGGGGTTCAGCTTGGCTGCAGCCTGTCTTCTGTGTCTCGACTTGCCACTCGTACCTGCCTGATTGGAGCTTGTTAATTGATCACTTCACAGCCTCTGAATGGCACCGCCTGCACCTGCTAATTAGCCGGCGTAATTACCTCAGTCAGAAGCTCAGGGCTTTATGCACGCAGTCGTCACGCTATGGCCCAATGTCATCCCTGAAAATGAACCCTCTGACATTTTCTGTTTGTGTACACCCGCACCGAGTATTTCTGTCTCCGTTGCTGTGGATTAGAAAAGTCGTTGGTGTACTTCAGGCCCCGTTTAGGGAATTGCAGATATGGGAAAGGTTTAGAGCGTGAACAAATGTCAAATGGAAGTCCCTGCCACTCCACTTACACACACCGACGCGCGCACACACAAACACACAATTCTCCACCCTTCATCACACTTCTTCAAAAAAACGAATCTCCAGGAAAGATTCAAGACTGTGTGTGTGTTTGTGATTGTGTGCCAAAAGGCAACTGAATTTGCGCGCGTGCTTTTGGTTGTTGCCGTTCCCTAGAACGAGTGCCCTGTAATGAGTTAAGGTTTATCTCCCAGCGCAGGGGGCACGGAGAACGCGCCATGTCGCCTCCACCACCCAAGGTGCTGCTGGGAACAAACGAGAAGCCCTCGCGCTGACGCCAGTCTCTCATGAGGCGTTCAGCGCACGTCTGTCCTCCGACTAACATCAAACAAACCCGCAGAGCTCTACAGAATTTACCCTCTGATAACTCCTCTTAGATTCATAATTGCTTCCTGGCTAACAGATTTTTTCAAGCCAGAGAAAAACCTTTACTTTCATCTTATATTAAACATGCGACTGTAGTGCTGTTTGTGACTCAAACATGGTTGGACTATACTCAGATCATTGATTGAGGCTGACTGGCAGAAATGCCATAGTGTGCTTGCATGCCTGTGTGTATGTATGCTTTTTGTGTGTGTGTGTGTGAGACTTGCCTGAGTGACCTGTAATGGAAAGTCCGTCTGAAGCCTTGAGACAAGTCGTATTACTCTTTGTTATATTCTCCTGCAGACCTAGGGGCTGTGCTTGTAAAATACTTTTGATTAAAACTCCAACTTTATTGGTTCCCTTGCAACCCTGGGCCTGAGGTTTTAGTTGTGGGGCACAAATAGAAAGACTAATCGTTTTCCTGATATTACTTTTTATTGCAGCTGTATATCACATGGTTTATGACCTTTTAGAGTTCTCTGGATTACTGCTGTTTTGAATAACAACTTTTACACGTCCAAGATTCTGAAAGTGCATTAACTAGAGTGCCCTGAATAGAGCTACTTTGTATTACAGCCTTTCTGTTTTCAACCTGTCACATCCTTTTTCTTTCTCAACACCGGAATTCTTCACTTTTGTCCACACCCAGCATTCTAGGCGTCAAAACAACACAATTGTTTTCAGTTTTCAGTTCCTCTGTCCTTCTATTCCCAAAACTGGCTGTACTGTCGTGACCAAAGCCTCTTTTCGAGAGGGTTTGTTTGAAGCAAAGACCACATGTAGTTCCCCTATAGTGGCTGTTGCCACTACAGAGAGGGATAGAAAGATCTCACTTCAGAAAACAGACAGATAGAGAGAGAGAGAGAGTGAGGGGAGAGAAAGAAAGACACTGAAAGAAATAAAGTGGGTGGGACCAGAAAATAGAGAGGGAAAGAGACAATAGACGGAGAGAGATAGAGCGAGCGAGAGAGAGATGGTGAAAAAGAGAGAGAGAGAGAGAGAGAGAGATGGGTGCTAGGCACCTCATATGGCTCTTACTTCAGGTATGGCCCATAAAAGTCCAGTCGTGATGGATTTGGCCATAGCTCAGTGATCATATACAATCGCACCCCGTCAAGAGCTCTGGCCCTGGGATCCATCCAGCCCTGGCCCAGCCCCCGGTGGACCACAGCAGAGCAGAGCAGCTAACCTTTATTTATGGGATTGTTTTGGCCCCAGACACTGGCCCCTGTGTACCCATATATCTGTCTCAGCTGGTCAGAGGGCGCTTGTCTGTTATTCATCCACACAGGGGCCTGTGCTACCGCCGACATCCTCAAAGGCTTTGGGATCTGGAGTGGTTTGGAGTGAAGGAATGGTGGGCCAGAAATGCCGTGGGGGGGGGGGGGGGGAAGGCTCGATTCAAAGTTCTCCTCAGCATGTGCGAAAGTCATGGAAGTGAATATGAACAGGGAGCAGCTACGTTGTGACAGGCTGATCTGAAAACCAGGTTTTTCATGTGAACTCAAATGACAATATGCACATTTCCCTTATTTGTGGGATGAGATGAGAGTGCATAGGCCTACCCTCTAGCAATATGCCCTAGAAACAGTCTGTTCCTGGGGGGATATGGATAGGCTGAGCCTGAGTTGTTAGCATGCTCCAGGAAGAAACACAAACCCTGCAGGTCATCAAGTCTAAACTCCATATACATGATTGTAAATGGCCATTGAGCCGATGTTGCTTAGAGGCTCTAAGACTCTTGATTAGCTTTGATGCAAGATGATTGTTTGTTCCTTCTCGTCCATGCTAAGCCAGACAGTGATAGGGATTTAAACCTCCTTGTCGTTTAACCATCCAGGTTGTAAATCTTTCCCAATAAAAGCAAGGTCTTGCATCTTACCTTCCTCTCTCCTTTCTTCCCCCACTTTTGACCTCTCTCCCTCTCTCTCTCTCTCTCTCTCTCTCTCTCTCTCTCTCTCTCTCTCTCTCTACCTTTCCCTACCTCTCTCTTCCAATCCTCATCTCTGTTTGCTCTGTAATCCCAACATGCAACAAATGACCCAGAAAAACAAACGCACCGAGTAATTTTATTAATGCTGGTCCAACACTAAACCCTGAACACGTGACTCATTCATCTCCCCCTGAGTACAGGCCACCTGATGCCAATACACACATACACACATACACACATACACACATACACACACCTCCCTCTTATCCCCAGTCTCTGGGGAAGTGATGTCAACTCCGTGGTGATACAAAGGGCTGTTTATCCTTCCAATCCTCTTTGAACTTCCCGCCTCAGTGGGGAAAATGTCATGTTTGGAGGCATTAGTGAATAAAATCCTTCTGCTGAGTCGTCCGGCCGCCATGTTGACGTCGGTCTGTGTTTATCAAGAAGTGTTATGCGTGTGGGTGTGAGTGTTCCCTGTGTGTGCTCACTGTGCACTTTTTCACGTGCGCTGTATAGTCACTATACACAAACACACATGCACACACTTGCATGCATATAAATACTTGATATACTATTCCTCTTCATCACGTTTCTTTCACCAAGTCCAGAAAAGAGAATTGAACCTTTTGAGATGGAGAAAGAGGGATAAAGAGAGAGAGACTGATGGAGCACCAGAGAGGGATGACTAAATGAACAGCCATGGTGCCAGTGCCGTTGGGCCCAAATCAAATTAGACTGGGGGAGTGCCCTATCTAGTCCATTAGTATTCCAGTCTACTGGCCAGAGCCAAAGGCCTGCAGTCCACATATTAACACTGGCATGGACTACAGACATCTAGAAAAACACTCCAAGTCCCACAAGCTCATCCTGGGCTCCCTTTTTTGGACTTCATCCAGAGATCATTAACTCAAAAGGCTACCCCACCACGACTCAGCTAGCCGTTGACGTGTGAGTGGAAGGAACTCAAGAGCCTTTCCTTTCCCCCCGATCCAACACTCCCTCAGACGGAAGGCTCCAGAAAGCACCCGAGAGCTCCATTTGAGGCGATGAATCGTCCATGTCCTTGACCCGGGCTGTGCCGTAGGCTCAGGCCCGGGCCTGTCGTAGTCTGGACCAGAAGAAATGAGGGAGCATTTGTTCACACCAGTCCCTACCCTCTCGTGATGTGTCAGAAAAACAACACATTTGCTTAATTTTAGCTTCTCTCTCTCTCTCTCTCTCTCTCTCTCTCTCTCTCTCTCTCTCCCTCTCTCTCTCTCTCTCTCCGTCCGTCTCATCTCGTCTCCTCTCCTCCTTTTTTCCTGCTCTCGCCTCGTCTTGGCTCCCTTCTCCTCCCCTCGCCAATCTCCTCCTCTCTTCTCTTCTCTTCCCTTCTCTCCTCTCCTCCTCCTCTCTTCGGGCCTCTCGTCAGTTGCAGTAATGTGTCAGGCAGACGTGGACCTGGGACAGTGATATACACTTCTACTCTCAATGAACCCGGCCACATCCATTCTCGAAGAGCGTCAATCCATCAGACATGAGACCGGCTGATACATCACACACACGCACACGCACTCGGACGTAGAGCGATGACAGGACAGCGTGACTTGCAGAGTCCCACATCATTGCCTGTTTGTCGCGGGCCGTGCGACCGAGCTGACGAAAGGGGGATGACAGAGTGAAGGAGAGAGCGGGGGAGGATCAGATGGAAGAGGATACGGGGGGGATCATCGGCGTGGCCCTCGGCGTGGCTCGGGTGACTGCGAGGGGAAGGCCGTGTCATTCACTGATCATGTCAATCATTCAGAGATTGCAGCTTTTTGGAGGGGGCATGTGCCTCTGCAGGATGTGGTCACTTGTGTGTGTGTGTGTGTGTGTGGTCTTGTTAAACTACCCTTGTGGGGGCCACCAACTTCAAGTGCTATTTCTGAGGGGTTTGTCGGGTTTGGGGTCAGAATTTGTGTTAGGTTTACAATTAGGGGTTAGAGATAACACAATTGTGAATGGAAGTGAATTGGCAGTCCTCGGTAGGATAGTAAAACAAACCCTAGTGTGTGCGTGTGTGTGCATTAATGTGTCTCCGTGATGACCTTCGGCTGTCCAGGGCTGCGACCTGATTGGTGGGATGTGTGTTTGGCACTGTTACACGGACTCCTGTTTGTTCAGTACGTTCCAGGCAAAATGAACCCCCAGACTGACCCTGACGTTGTTTGACACACTAGACTCAACACTGCTGTCTTTTACTGTAACTCACCTCTACAACTGAAGGGATTGGGAACATGTCTCCTTTAGCTCGTTGCAGTGTGTGTGTGTGTGTGTGTGTGTGTGTGTGTGTGTGTGTGAGTGTGTACGTATGTATGTGTGTGCCAGTGTGGGTGTGTGTACGTGTGTGTATGTGTGTGTGTGTCAGGTGGCTGAGCGGTTAGGGAATCGGGCTAGTAATCTTAAGGTTGCCGGGTCGATTCCCGGACGTTGTGTCCTTGGGCAAGGCACTTCACCCTACTTGCCTCGGGGGGAATGTCCCTGTACTTACTGTAAGTCGCTCTGGATAAGAGCGTCTGCTAAATGACTAAAATGGAAATGTAAAAAATGTGTGTGCGTGTGTGTGGCCCTGCAGTGTCTCTGTCGTGTCTGTTTTTAGGCCTCCGTTTTTGCATTCTTGGTATGACTCCCATTGACACTAATCCCATAAGATTTTGAAATCCCTGGTTATTTCTGAACTTAACCTGCCTGCTTGTGCTCGTGACTGTGCCTGTCAGCGGGTGCCGTCTATGATGGCTTCATCGCGGCCAGATAAGGTGCAGGAAATTCAGTTAGCGTCTCTGTCGGTGCAGGGGCCCTGATACAGATCGGGTCATTCGGTAGCTCGTATTCCTTAACAAAGACAGCAGGCCTAAATGCATGCTAATAAGACTGGTGTTTTAACTGAGAGGATTAGAGAAGGGCTGTGTCAGACTGTTTAGGTGTGTGTGTGTGTGTACGTGTTTTTGTGTGTGTGTGTCTACACAATTGCGATTCTCTGCAGTCTGTCAGTGAAGGCAAGTGTGGGAGACTGGAGTGACCTCCGGCAGCTGTGCTACCCTTCAGTGGAGAAAGAGAGAGAGAGGCAGAAAGACAGAGAAAGGGAGGAGCGAGAGAGAGAGAGAGACCGAGAGATGGAGACAGAAAGGGAGAGAGATCAAGAGAAATAAAGTGAGAGACAGAGAGACAGAAAGAGGGGAGGACAGATAGCAAGAGAGAGAGAGAGAGAGAGAGAGAGAGAGAGAGAGAGAGGGAGGGAGAAAGAGAGAGATGAAGTGAGAGACAGATGAGAAAGATGAGAGGGGGAGGGTGGAGGCAGAGACAGAACGAAAGAGGGAGAGGACAAGCCAGGGTTACGGAAGGGTAAAGAGATGGACGCTGAGGAGAAATCCTGCATGCCTCCTCATCAAGGACAGAGGAAGGGCCAAACAACAGTCTTCAGCAATTAGACTTCAATTTATCCTCCCACACGTCACCACTGAGGTGTTACCATTCTGCCTAATAGACCTGTGAATATTTTATGTGCTTTATTGCTTTCTCTCGCTCGCTCTCTCTCTCTCTCTCTCTCTCTCTCTCTCTCTCTCTCTCTCTCTCTCTCTCTCTCTCTCTCTCTCTCTCCTTCTCTCTCTCTCTCTCTCTCTCTCTCTCGCTCTCTCTCTCTCTCTCTCTCTCTCTCTCTCTCTCTCTCTCTCTCCCTTCGCTTCCATCCCCCGTATGCTCCTGCACTTTCCAATTCTCTCTCTCTCTCTTTCTCTCTTTCTCTTTCCCTCCCTCTCTCTCTCCCCCTCCTCTCTTTCAAGAAAGGCAGACAAAGTCAACTATGAATATCTTAGAAAGCGACAGCAGACCAGGCAGGTCACAGAGAGAGCCATGAATGTCAGCAATTACCATGACTATTGAAGAATAATAGCAATCATTATGGAGTTATTCCACTGCTTCGCCGCAACCGTAGTAAAGATATTTTACAATGTGTGTTTGTGAGTGGGGTCGTGAGTGTGCGTGCGCGAGGGTGCATGTGGGCGCGTGTGAGTGTATGTTTGTTTTTGTGTGGGTGTGTGTTTGTGTGTATGTGTGTGTGTGTGTGTGATGGTATCCTTGACGTCATAGCCAGAGCCTGTAAAGCCTGTGCCACAGTGGATGTGATGCACTAAGTCCTGCAGTGTGTGTGACCTGTGCCTTTGCCAAAGTGGAGTGTGTATGTGCACGTGTGTGTATGTGCACGCGTGTGCATTTTGTGTGCGCACATCTTAGTTCTCTTATACTGTCTGTTGATAGAATGATAGATCAGGAAACAGAAGCCTTTTTGATTGGTAGGTCCTGGAACGAGAAGGAGGAGTGAATGTGTGTGTGTGTCAGAGGGAGGTTAATGGGAGAAACCTTCTCCCCTCGTTTCCAGCTGGGGTCTGTCTGATCTGTGACTCACACAGCCCCTGAGATACAATCCCACGAGGAAGGTGGTGGAACTTAATGCTGTATTCTCCAACCACCCCTCCCACGCGAGCCTATGCCATAAATCAAATGCGCCTAAACCACTTCACATGTATTCATTCCATAACCATAGATTGTGCTTGATTTATACAGCTGGTCTACTTCAAGGGATGGTAGGCCAATGTCCCTGTCATTAGTACCATCCTGGGGGTTGCAGGGGGTGCAGAGAGGCATTGTGGGAGACGATGCATGGTTTCGTCAGCTGATGTGTAATCCCTGGCTGTGGTAATCTCTACACAAGCACCAACAATGTGAACGCTTCCCAGATTAACACAGCATAAAATCATGTGTTCAAATTTGCCCTGCCCTACCCTGCCCTCTGCTTCTTCGGGGGTATATAGCGGACTGCTGAACTCACTAGAAGGAAATCAGTCTACTTTGTCATAAGCAATGTGAATGCTCACTTTGACTATATCTTGTAGTTGTTTTACATACCTTTCGATGACAAAACGTTATTTTCTTTTGTGCGTGTGTGTTAATGCCCCCCTTCTATCCTGAGCTTCATGTTGAGACAGTCCTTTTGTAGGGAGGTGTACGGTAATACTCTCTAAGCCTACTGTTAAGCCTGAAGGTTAGCTGACTGCCCTCCAAGTGTATTGTACAGAGATTTCTAGTCAATCCTCATTTCAGACACAATCTCCACTTCACACTGATTTTCTGCATTGTCCCCACACAGTTACTAGTCTACAATAGAAACCTGTAAATGCTTCAACTGACTTACAACTGACTTAAAATTCCCAGTATATTCCCAGGATATTCCCAGTATTCCTAAATGTTGTTGAATCAATCTATCTGTATGTCGTTCTTTACCTCTCATTATATCTGTATATCTTTCACTTTTTCACATCTGCTCTTAATGGGTTTTAAGGCCTGTTGCCAAAGCATAATGGAGTTTGGAATCGGATGAGCTCATTGGCTGAGGGAGGCCCTATTAGGGAGATCCTCTTTCCAGTGAATGTGTTGGTTGATTGGTCCGAATGCTTTTTGGGGAATTACACTTACAAAGTGCAAATAGTATTGGCTGTTTTCCCAATCCCTTATTAAGCCTGGTTTATCCTTGGCTAATCCTGGTGGCCCCATAAACGATGGGTTTGAACCCTTTTCCTCTTCTTTTCTCTCCTCTGCTCTCCTCTGCTCTGCTCTGCTCTCCTCTGCTCTGCTCTCCTCTGCTCTCCTCTGCTCTCCTCTGCTCTGCTCTGCTCTCCTCTCCTCTCCTCTGCTCTGCTCTCCTCTGCTCTCCTCTGCTCTCCTCTGCTCTGCTCTCCTCTGCTCTGCTCTCCTCTGCTCTCCTCTGCTCTGCTCTGCTCTGCTCTCCTCTCCTCTGCTCTGCTCTCCTCTACTCTGCTCTCCTCTGCTCTCCTCTGCTCTCCTCTGCTCTCCTCTGCTCTTCTCTGCTCTTCTCTGCTCTGCTCTCCTCTGCTCTCCTCTGCTCTCCTCTCCTCTCCTCTGCTCTGCTCTCCTCTTTTCTCTTGTCCCCTCCTCTCCCCACCTCATCTCCTCTCACGACTCTGTGACTCACCTTCTTTTGGCCCAGCGTTCCTGTGCTGCAGCGCGTCTGCGTTGCAGGGTTTGTGGTGTGTGTGTGTGAGACGTCAGGAGGAGGCGGAGGGGGAGACATATGTTGTGACAGGTGGAGAGGGTGCCCTCTTCCTGCCTTTGGGGCTCAGGGTCACAAGGGCATGCTGGGATCCAGAGACGGGGGTTGTGGGTACGTGGAGTGTGCTAATCCCAGAGGGGGAAGTGTACATGGGGACAGGAAGTGACACGGGCAGGAGGTAATCCCTTTCCTGGCTTCAAGGAGAGCCTGTGGGTTCGGGTGAGGACAGCAGAGCAACGATGAGAAGATGGTAAACAAGGCCAGATATGGTGGTCTTGCTGGTGACGGGGGGGAAGCATAGAGGCGGACATGACAGACATGTTGTTTCTGCCAGAGGGCAGAGGAGAGGTAGAGGGGGGGGGGGGGTTGTTTAAACACCTCCTCTCTCCTGGGAATGTCCTTGTGGCCTTCTCTTGTCTCTTCTGTCACGCTAGTCCTTGGCTTGGCCCTCTTGGTCCTGACCCTGGCTGAAGGTGAGAATGCCCTCACAGTCCACCATCACACTCACCCTCACACACACTGTCACATACTCTCACGCACACTGTCACATACCCTTGCACACACGATCACACACCGTCACACGCAGCCTTACATGCCGTCGCACTCACCATCACACATGCTGTCGCACACCCTTACACAAACCACCACACGGACCATCACTCTCACCCTCACACACACTACCACACACCGCACACACGCTGACACGTACCATCACACATACCCTCGCACACAATCACACACCCTCACACACTCTAGCACACTCAGGGACAGCTGTGTACCGGCATCTTGCAACAGTGTGTAAAAGGCAAGTCGATTTTGACAGCAATTTGAGATACAGATTCTATTTTGCGGATTTGCTTCATATTTAAAAGCTTTGTTTTGCTCTTTTTGCTGGATGAGTAAATCACTTTACTGTTTACATGAATATCCAGTCATTAGATCAGACAGTAGTATACACACACTCTGCTGGAGTAGCTCAGTGGAAAAGAAAAATGAATGTTTTCCAAAGATTTCTTGCTCAATCCAGTGAGTCATCAGTTCCAATAGAGCAGACTATTTGTCAAGAGCAGACGGTAAGCACGCGCGCACACACGCTCACACACATACACAAAGCAATAATTTAGCCTGCTACTCAACAAGATGCATTGCTTATGGAGTGTTGATTTTAAGAACACCTAGACAACACAATTTGTTCACACAGACACACAGACACACACACACAAACACACAAAAACAAATGAAATAATGCAGCTCTGCTCGTGGAAATCAGCCGAGAGGATAATCCCTGGTAATTTTTCTGTCTCTCAGAATAAGGGATGACATTTTCAGATCTTGAGTCCTTGTGGAGTGTGATTATGGAGATTGATAGAGACGGAAACATCTTTGAGCTCTAAGCAGAATGGTGTGTCCTTGCTCTGGTACACTGACATTTATGTTTATTCACAAATGGAGAACTGCAGAGTTTGTAAAACATACTGGTACCTTGCCAATGAAGGGTGCTATTGATTAAGAGACTGACCTTTGTGTCCTTGAGGAAGACACTTACTTGACTAAAACTGCTAATTTCCAGTAGTTTGCCACTTTGATTCTGGTTGCGCTGTAAATGAACTGTAGGATAACATGCACACACGCAAACACAAGCACACGCATTGGAAACACATACGCACAAACACACACCGCGGCACACTCACGTACACGCAAACACGATAAAGTGGCATTATTGAAAGGTCATGCATTGTTCACGCAGGTGCCTGGGTTGTGTCTGGGCCTCATGCTCTCTTATCGTTGGTTATCAGAGAGGATTGTGGGAAGACAGGGTAATCCTCTAATGGTGTGACATTGACGGGAACCATTGATTATGTGCTTGTCTGCCCGAGGACGGGAATCCTGAGGGGATGCAGGGGCTCTGCTGATTGGATGATAAAGAAGATAATAAATAAATAAACCTGCGCTCTTTTTTCTCTCCTTTCTCTCTCTCTCTGTTTTCTCAATAGTTCTCAAACTTTGTCCCTCCGTCCCTCTGCCACGCACACGGTCTCTTTTTCGCTGTCTCTCTTGCTCGGTTTCTCTTTCTCCAACTTGATCTCTCTTTGTCTCTTTCTCACACACACACTCTCTCTCTCTCTCTCTCTCTCTCTCTCTCTCTCTCTCTCTCTCTCTCTTCATTCTCTCTGTGTCCACATCTTCACCTCAGCCTCTGCTTTATTAGCTATGGCTGGTAAGCATCTCCCTGACCAATGATGCACAACTGTTCCAATTAGAGTCATGTAAAATAAAAGGATGAATCTTAAAAAATAAAAATAATAATATTAGAATTCAGGAGCAGGATGCTAAGTAGAGGCCTCGGTCGACGTCAGCCCGATCAAATATCCTCTTCCCTCCTGTGCGGAGGGTGAGAGAGAAGTGAACCAAGATGAAACAGTGTGACACATCGGAGTCGAGAGTGAAGAGGCTTAGCGATTTCACTCTTCGCTTCCCCTCTCTGTCTGTTTGTACCTTGTACGGCCTTAGCAGCTGGCCCGGTAACTGGGTCAAACCTGTCCCCATGTGTTCCTCACATTCACACCGTCCAAGCACAAACACATCAACACACACATTTAAACACTTGTAAACACACACACACACACATTTGGGGATGATTTGTGCTTTAGTACACAGACTGTGCAATGCCTACTCAGAACTGAACACACACGCACGCGCACACACAGTGCCAAGCAGGGTAATAAAGAACTTCAGAAGCACCTATTTTTATCCTAATATTTGGACAGACACACATACATAGCCCCTTCTCTCTCTCTCTCTCTCTCTCTCTCTCTCTCTCTCTCTCTCTCTCTCTCTCTCTCTCTCTCTCTCTCTCGCTCTCTCTCTCTCTCTCTCTCTCTCTCTCTCGCGCTCTCACTCTCTCTCTCTCTCTCTCTCTCTCTCTCTCTCTCTCTCTCTCTTTCACACACACACACACACATACATTAAACAATCACCCAATCACAGGTACCTGTACATAGAGGTCACTGTCATTAGTGGAAGGTAATCTTTTAGTCACATAGGAAGTAATTGCACCGTCAAATACTGGCAGAAGTAATCTCTCATGTTTGGACCTCTTCGGTTGTTGGACATGGTCTGTTTGTATTGAGATTCTAACCGTGAGTTCTTTGTTTTCTGTTTTAGCCTCGCTTCGTTCAGACTGTATTTCTGCCCTGTCAGATGGAGCTCTGTGTGTTTTTGTGTTTGTGTGTGCTTGTTGAGATTTCAGACACTGTGTGTGTGTGTGTGTGTGTTTCTGAACTTGCCAGCCTCCGATATTTGTACACCGTTTCCACGATTTCGGTCCCTTTCCACGATTTCCATCCCTTCCGTCCGTTGCCATGACAACCATCTGTCAATCACCCTGCCGTGTGTAATTGTAAACCAATTACATAGCTGTTTTTACAAGGTCGTCAGAGGTTGGTTGGTACCCGCTGACCCCGGTTATCTGTGCCGGGCGTTGAGTTAATGGACTTTGACTGGTTCCAACAAAGCATGAAATACCCTTGCAAATCCTGCCTCATTTCTGTACCCCTTTTTTCACCAATCTCCACAATTATTTCCATCCACATGCATTTGACATGGCAGGAGGATAAGCTGAACGAGTCACCTGAGCTGTAATTTGAAGGGTAATGGAAGAGAATGAGTGTGTTGACTCTATGGTGGGTTCTGGGAATCGAGGTTCTGGTCAGAGCCTGCTAGCCTGATAGCAGTCCTCATCAAATCTCAGCCTCTCTATCGCTGGATCTGGATCTGTAGTCAACAAGCTAATGCTGATGATGTGTGTGTGTGGTGTGTGTGTGTGTGTGTGCAGGTTACGATGCCTGGTGAAGCAGCTGGAGCGAGGGGAGGCGTCGGTGGTGGACCTGAAGAAGAACCTGGAGTATGCAGCGTCTGTGCTGGAGTCCGTCTACATCGAGGAGACCAGGTAGGTCCCCTTCTCTCCTCCAGGACCCAGACGTCACCCCCCCCTCCCCACCCCCACCTCAAGGACCCGCTGTCCCGCTGCAGAGCCACCCAGGACAGGACGTGGCACAGTCGTTCTGCTCCTCCCTTAAAGTAGTGCTAGGTTTCTCGGCCTCTCTTCGATCTCTCTCTCTCTCTCTCTCTCTCTCTCTCTCTCTCTCTCTCTCTCTCTCTCTCTCGCTCTCTCTCTCGCTCATCATCTCTCCCGTTTTCTCCATCTGTCCCTTCCACTCTGCATCTGCCTCTCTTCATCTCTTTCACTTTATCTCTCTCTCCTTCTCTCTCTCTCTCTCTCTCTCTCCAATATCACAGCATTTGTGCTGGTGGAATTGGCTCCTAATGAGAAAGCCCATTAAAGAGCTCCAGACTAAGTTGGCCTTTCAGTTTCATTTAAACTCCAAGGTCGCCATGAGAAACAAGAGATGGGTGGGCCCTGTCCCTACTCCCTTAGCTGATTGGCTGGCACAGATTCCTCACAGCTGATCTGGATAATTATGTAACACCTCACTCTCACCATATGTGACTCCACGACAACCCTTTTACGATTTTTGTGTGTGTGTGTGTCCGTCCGTGTGTGTGTGCGTGTGCCTCTCGCTCCACACAGGCGATTGGTGGACACCGAGGATGAGCTCAGCGACATCCAATCGGACTCGGTGCCGTCGGAGGTGCGTGATTGGCTGGCCTCGACCTTCACGCGGCAGATGGGGCTGATGCTGAGGAGGACCGAGGAGAAGCCTCGCTTCCGGAGCATCGTCCACGCAGTGCAGGCTGGGATATTCGTGGAAAGGTGTGCCCTCAACCTTCCTGTTGTGATATCACAACAGTACTGCACTGTTTCAGACTGCTCTGTCCCCAACAATATATTTAGGACCACATACTACATCTAGTACTAGTGTACTATACAGTAGTACACTCTCTGTGTACACACATACACAAACACACACACAGGCTTGATATCAATGCCTCTTATCCAGCCATATTTGAAAGCATTTAAGAATCTTTTCAGATTATTAAGGGTTCTTGTAAAAGAACCAGTCTAAACTGGCTCACTATAGAGGGGAGGCCAGTTCAGACCAGGTGATAAGACCTCCACATATCAATAATCCACTCCCTGATGTGTGCTGTTTACCCCAATACCCTCAGAACGACCTTTAATGGCCTTGCCCCTCCCATTTACACACATACACACTCTCACGCTCTCTCTCACTCCCACACACACTCTCTCACACACACTCTAACACACACATTTTTTCCTGCTCTATCCCAAGACGGGGGTTTCTCCAGATTTGGGCTCCCGTGGGGGATGTCCCTGTGTGTGTTTTGGAGGCGGGGCTGTGATGTGTGTTATCTCTCTCTGACAGGATGTACCGGCGGACGTCCAACATGGTGGGCCTGAGTTACCCTCCCAGCGTCATCACCGTGCTCAAGGTACCAGCCCCCACCGCCAGGCACCAGCACCAGCCAGGGCGGGGGCGGGGCGGGGGGCGGGTGGGTGGGTGGGGGGGGAGTGGGGCGGGTGAAGATAACACCATCACACAGCCCTGACAACCTGACCTCTATTACCCTCAAACGGCATGAGGAGTGGATGTGGGAGTGAGTGGGCCGCGTCTATGGGCTAGTGTGTGTGTGGGTATGTGCAGCCCTGGCCTGGGCTGGTCACAGCCCTGTCTACCCATCCCATGCGACGTGGGCTGCATGGGTTCTCGAATCCCTGCCTGCCTACTGGCCCTCTGTCTCCATGGTCCCCTGACCCTGCCCTGGCTGGCCCCAAGACAGACAGACATCACAGGACACCTTCTAATCTTGGCTTCATTACTGTCGAATCGAACGGAGGGAGACTTGCGGCTTAGAGTCATCACACAGACACTTACTACAAGTGATTTTAAGGTTTAATCCCATACATTACAAGATGTAGAACACATGTACTGTGTGAGGGATTACGTCATCGTGTGTGAATTCTAATCTGTTATTTTTCACGACGCCAGAGCATACATATTCATCTCTGGACAGTAATACCAGTTTGACCTTTTAGCACATTATAGCACTTTGTCGAACTTTCCTGTTCTGCGTTGTGATTGGTCTGTTGAGCAGGGTGTGTTAACGCAACCCCTTGACCTCTTGTCTGAGTGCTGTTGATGGAATTAGAGCAACGCAACTGATCAGTCTGCTGAGAGGAGGGGGGGGGGGGCTGTGCGTGTCTCTCTCTCTCTATCTCTATCTCTCTCTTTCTGTCTCTCTACTCTCTCTCTCTCTCTTTCTGTATCTCTCTCTCTCAGTCACACATGCACACTATCTCTTTCTATCTCTCCTTCTGTCTCTCCCCCTTTCTATCTTCCGCTCCCTCTCAGATCTCGGCTGGGTGCTATGATTACAAACGGCACGGAACATTTCACGAGAACATTGATATGTTTTATATTAGATTGGATTATATTAAACGAAATTCTTAATGGCATTGAACATTTCAAATGTGATTAGGAGCATTCCGGTCCAGCCTGGGGGAATGTGCAGTAGTCTTCTGATGTCATATCTCACATTACGCACACATTGTGGAAAGGTCCAGCTCAAGTCCGTTTTTATTGTTTTGCATTCAATATGACAGATTTTTCACACCGGAGGGCTCATTCAAATGCCTTCTGGAGAGCAGTGATTTACCCAGGGTGCACGTCTGGCCCGTAGTTTCACACATGCGATGACTGTAGATCTGCAACAGGCCTCATCACTGAACTCATTCTCCCAGAATGCCTGAGGGCTCCATAAGCCAGTGGTGGCCGACAGAGATGGAGAGCAAGGGAAAACTTCCAATCTAAAGATGTCAATTGTTAATATGCTGCAGACAGGAGACACGTCTGGAGTTTGTCTTTCGAGAGAGAGAGAGAGAGAGAGAGAGAGAGAGAGAGAGAGAGAGAGAGAGAGAGAGAGAGAGAGTAAAAGGAAGATAAAGAGAGTTACTAAAGTAGAGTTAGGTACAGAAAGAGTGACAGAGTCCGTGGGGTGGCGGTGATAATAATTCGATAAATCACATGAGGCTAGACTTTTTCTTCTCTTCCTTTATTACTGACTTTCATTACGACCCCCCCCCTCTAGGAACTACCCAGGCCACAGCCTCAGCCCCAGGCCCAACCACTTCTCCAGCTACAGCTCTCACCCCAGCCCTAGCCCTAATCCTTCTTCTAAATCGCCCTCAGCCTCAGCCTGAACCCCAGCCTCAGCCCGTGGCACACAGCCTCAGCCTCAACCCCAGCCTCAGCCCGTGGCACACAGCCTCAGCCTCAGCCTCAGCTTGAACCCCAGACTCAGCCCGTGGCACACAGCCTCAGCCTCAACCCCAGCCTCAGCCCGTGGCACACAGCCTCAGCCTCAGCCTGAACCCCAGCCTCAGCCCGTGGCACACAGCCTCAGCCTGAACCCCAGCCTCAGCCCGTGGCACACAGCCTCAGCCTCAGCCTGAACCCCAGCCTCAGCCCGTGGCACACAGCCTCAACCCCAGCCCCAAGAACAACCACAGTCCCAGCCCCCCTCCTGGACTCTAAATCAGTGTGATGTGCACATCATCAATGGACATACATGTTTAGTGTCTGTAGAAGGTTCCAGACTTAATGAAGGTCTCACTGCCTTCAGTATAGATTTATGGATCTACTATCAAACGGATGGGAATTCAACCACAACAAGATCAGCTACAGCTTCTGTCCAACTTCAGATTCCACTCACCTCAGCAGATATCTTAATTGAATTCTACCAGGTTGACTTGGACATCGTAATTCATTTGGTCTGTGATCCCTGTATACATATTGACGTTTTAATGCAAATGCAGTTTTCACAAACAGATTTGTTTTACACAACAAAACTCTGTTCAATCATTTTATTGGCAGACATAATCTGGTTCGGGACCAGAGTGCAGAATGAACAACAGTGAATCAATACAATTCTCGTCCTTTCTTCCCTCCCTTTTCTCCACCCCCAGCACGTGGACATGTGGTCTTTCGACGTGTTCGCCCTAAACGATTCCAGTGGAGATCACGCGCTGAAATTCATCTTCTACGAGCTGCTCACCAGATATGACTTAATCAATCGCTTCAAGGTACAGGAAAGAGCTCTGTCCATCTCTCTCTCCTCCCCAGGGAGGGGGATGTCTGTGGGAGCATGTGTGTGGTCATCTTCACTTCAGTCTTACTGTAACCTTAGTGGCATTAACCATATATAATCACTGAGGTTGTCAAGCCGACCCACCTATCCCTGTAGTGATCCATGCAGTGGAACTACAGGGGCCGGGTTTCCCAGATTCGTTAAGAAGCTCTTAACGCCAAGAGCTTCTTAGAAGCGTTCTAAGAGCGTTCTAGAGCGTTCTTAGAACGCTCCTAAGAAGCTCTTGGCGTTAAGAGCTTCTTAACGAATCTGGGAAACCCGGCCAGGGTCAGTAACTCACACAAAGCTGTTCTGTCATGTCAGAGAAGGATTCTCATTTCAACTGAGTTGTCCGCGAAAGAATGAAAGACTAAACACAGTAATACCCTTGCTTTCGAAAGAACAGTAATTTAATAACACCAATAACACCAACAGATAAGATCATCAATAACAACAGACTTTGGGCTAATGGACTATTGATGGCGCCTGTAAAGACGGTGGAACATGAATCATCAACAAACGAGACTGAGTGAGACGTGTGTGTGTGTGTGTGTCTCCAGATCCCTATCTCTGCCCTGGTGTCCTTTGTGGAGGCTCTGGAGGTGGGCTACAGCAAACACAAGAACCCCTATCACAACCTGATGCACGCGGCCGACGTCACACAGACAGTGCACTACCTGCTGCTGAAGACTGGCATGGTGGTAAGGCAGACTGTGTGTGTGTTTGTGTGTGTGTGTGACACTCTTACGTGTGTGTGTGTGGGAGGGGGGGGGTACGGGGAGTGATTAACCACCCTGTGACAGTTTGATGTGCCATTAAGATGGAGTGGAGTCTATGAGGTGAGGTTAATGTGAGTGGTTACAGTCCATGCATGATGTGATGTTGAATCTGATTGGCCGGATCGGTCCATTGAACCTAATTGAGTGCCAAATGTGGTGACTTGGGGCATGCATGCATATGCGTGTGTGTGTGTGTGTGTTTGTGTGTGTTTGTGTGTCAGTCTGGATTAGTCGCCAGCTTGTTTTATTGCTCAGTAACACTGTTTAAAATGGATGACCATAACAATTCCAGGGGTTTACTACAGTAGACGTTCAAATCATCGTTGCTGTCAGAAGGCTTCATGCTGCCTGTTCAGATAGCAGTAAAATGCTGCCTTGGCCCTCATTATCTGCCACGGCCAGAAACATGGAAGATCATTTTTTATAATGAATAGCCTTCTGAATTAAAAGATTTGAGGACATAACATTTTGTGAAGGAAAGGAGGAAAGGAAAGGAAAGGAAAGGAGAGGATTCCATGGTCACCAGTGGTAACCCTGCAGAGGGAACATTCTGGACAAATGGAAGCAGTCAGAGAAAGCACAAAACCCAATAACAACCCAATACAGAGCTTGTAACACAATCACTGCTGTCTAGCAAGTCTTCAGAGCAAACACGAGAACATCTCCAAATTCATTCATGACTCAAAATAACAACTGTGGTTTCTTTTTTTAATGTTATTATTAAATTGTTACTATTTTATGTATTTATGCTAGGGAATGCATAGGGATTCCAAGTTATAATTTACTATGCCTTGTTGACAACAATAACACTTCCTGACATTAGAATTCAATAAAAAAGCAAATAGAATCAAATATTTACGCAGGAAAAGAACAAACAAACTGGATAGGACTGTTCTGATGAAAACATTAAGGGCTTCACCCAATGTATTCACCGCTCAGCAATAGCCTCAGCAATACGGTCTCAAACATTATACCAACAGTATGTGTGTGTGTGTGTGTGTGTGTGGTGGGGGGGGGGGGGGGGGGCTGAAGGGGAGGCATGGGGTGGTGGTGATGTTTATGTGACTTTGTGTCTGTATATTGTGGGAATGGGTGTCGTGAAACCGACAGCGTGAATGTGTCACTTAACCTTATACTGCATCAGCCTCGCCCCTCTAAACACTGCAGATCCATCTGCCTGCTCGTCACCAAACGCCTCCTCCTCCACCCCCCCCGTGCCCTCCTCCTCACCATGTGAATCCGTCTCTCCCATTCCCTCCACGCCATCCCTACCCCTCCATACCTCTCCCTCTCGCTCTCCACCTGTCTCCTCTCTCTCCTCTCTCTCTCCCTTCCTTTTCCCCTTCCTCTCCTGCTCCCTTCCCTCCGTTTCAGCACTGGCTGACAGAGCTGGAGATCTTTGCCATGATCTTTGCCGCGGCGGTCCATGATTATGAGCACACCGGCACTACTAACAACTTCCACATCCAGACCAGGTAATAGACTGTGACAAGCATAGAGATCCCCTAGCCCAGGTAATGGACTGTGACAGCCGTAGAAATAACCAGAAAAGACCATTTCAACGCAGTGCAAGCAGCGGAACGGAAAGGTCGCTTATATTCATGCCATTTTTGGAGAGGAGATTAAATGTCACTTCCGTTTTAATGTCGCTTCCATTATGGGATATTGAGAGAAGTTGGCCCTCACCTTAAAATGGCAGAAGGCGAAAGAAAGATTTAGTTGGGGGATTTGTGTGAGCTTCGCTTAAGTAAAACACTCAAGTAGTTGAAATGACAGAGTCTGAAATGTCGTGTTAATGTACGTTGGAGGCAGATGTTGACGGTCTTTCTTTCCTGTGTCAGGTCAGGCACGGCCATCCTTTACAATGACCGCGCCGTCCTTGAAAACCACCACGTGAGCGCAGCCTATCGTCTTCTGCAGGACGACGACGACATGAACATTCTCTACAACCTGTCCAAAGATGACTGGAGGTGAGGGGCCGGGACGAGAGACACCTGGGCTGTTAGGGGAACGGGGTGTCACCACACTGTCTGTCTGGCCCAGATATGATAAGACTCTGTGTTTCAAATTTCCCTCGGCCTCATCTTCTGCCTTGCCCTCTCCCCCCTCGCTTTCGACACCTCCCTTCCTCTGCTCCACCTCTCTTCCCTCCCTCCCTCCTCCCTCCCGCCTATCCTTCCTCCTTCCTTCCTTCTCTCCCTCCTCCCCTCCTCCTTTCCTCTTACCTCTTCACTCCTCTTCGTTCCTCCCTACTCTCCCCCCCCCCCCCCCCCAGGGAGCTGCGAGCGCTGGTGGTGGAGATGGTGTTGGCCACAGACATGTCCTGTCACTTCCAGCAGATTAAGGCCATGAAGAACTTCCTCCTGCAGCCCGAGGCGTGAGTGGCCCCCCCCTCGTTCCTCCGCCACGTCTAGACACGCGGCACACCGTTCAGACATAGCGCATCCAACACAAACACGGCCCTCTCTCTCTCTCTCTCCCTCCCTCCCTCTCTCTCTTTCTCTGTCCCTCTCTCTCTCTCCCTCTCTCTCCCTCTCTCTCTCTCTCTCTCCCTCTCTCTCTCTCTCTCTCTCTCTCTTTCTCTGTCCCTCTCTCTCTCTCACTGTAGTTAGACTTTGAACAGCCTGGTTTGGTAGGTTAAGATCGTTTCCGATCTTTGTTTTTCCTTTTCGATTCTGCACCTCTCGTGTCGGCTGGTTCTGGTAGGGGACATGCAGGTGTCTTATGTGCTTTGGTCTGTGCTGCTCCTGTGTAGGATAGACAAGCCCAAGGCCCTATCCCTGCTCCTGCACACTGCAGACATCAGTCACCCAGCTAAGAACTGGGACCTGCACCATCGCTGGACCACCTCGCTACTGGAAGAGTTCTTCCGACAGGTCAGTGTGTGTATGCGTGCGTGTGCGTGTGCGTGTGCGTGTGCGTGTGTGTGTGTGTGTGTGTAGAGGTGAACCCCTGGAAGGTGGCATCGTTGACATTCCTTCCCGCGGTCTTCACTCTTAACGTGTTTGACCCTCAATGGCCGACAGGCGTGATAATCCAACACTTTAATCCTAATCCCATTGGGGATCGTCATTGCCGCGAGACTTTAGACAGACTCTGTCCTGTTAACTGTCAACTGTAATCCCATTATCCTGGTACTAAACTATCTAGCATGCACGTAACTGGCACGTAGGGTGGAGCGTAGAAGAGTCAGTGACTGCTGCTGTGTGTGGACTACAAGCACCACAACAGTAAGAAAAGATTGCGTCACATGGACCGAAGTATGTGTGAGGGTTGGCAGTTGGCAAGGACATCCAGTGTCTCCTCAAACGAGGATGAGGAAATGAGGCCGTTCATTTTCAGCTCGATGCACATTTATAATCACAATGAATATAAAGTGACAATGAGAAATAGATGTTCATGAAAATGCTATATTATGAAAACACATTTCAAATCGCGTTGAATGTGAGCAGGGGATGTGTGTGAAGAAACACAGGGGGAGCAAATTGCTCATGCCCACTCAGCAGTGAATTCAATCCAACTTTCTATTAACTGTGATTTGGAAGTAGGATATCCTTTCATTACCAAGCGGACTGATTAATTCTTCCCTCAGAAAATGAAATTAAACTGGAGGAGGCTCCTCACAGAGTATCAGGAGAAAGTGGGGATTTATAGATGTGTAACTGGAAAGGTCCGATCAGTCGGTGCTGGCATCTCGTCGACAAATCATATTAATTGAAATGTCAAGCACAATGAATGCGCATGAGGTTCTAATCATTTCTTAACAGTCAAAGATTTAAATGGCTCTAGGAAGTTTTAGGAAGTTCACCTTTGGAAGGATGATACCGGGAAAGAGTCTCAAATTCACAAAATGATCATTGGAAGGGACTGGATGTAGAGGCTGCGTCTCACTGGAGAATGTGGTCAAGTGCTTCTTGAGGTAATGTGGACCACATTTCCCAGAATTCCTTTTCCTAAGGTCTTAAGGGAAACATAATTTCGATTCCTCTGTGTCTTGTGCATGTGGTAGAATTGACAATAACATTTAGATTAATTCAATTGATCTTCAAAGCGAGTCTGTCCCTGGGAATGATGGGAGTTGGTTGTACAGATAAACAAAATGGATTGATTTACTGCAGCATTTTTTTGAAAACATTCAAGCATCCAGCAGACAGGAGAGTGAAAGAATGAAAGAAGGATTCAGCAGAGGAAAGGAGGGCAGGAGAAAAAGTAGTGAAGCGGAACATTTCATGTTAGCATCTGCTTAGTCATGGTACGGTCAACTAATTTGTGTTTTTCCTAATTCTGTTGTCAGCCCAGTATTACTGACCTTCTGCTCAAACGTCTGCAAACTGTCTGAAGATGAAAAGTAGACCCAACAAAACCTGACCTTTTCACCCGTTTGTTCGTTTAAAAAAAAAAACACTTTGTACTCTGAAGGGTACATCTCACTCAAAGCTTTGTCATTGACCGTTCAGTTTTTGGACGCTGGGTTGAGTTTCTGTAACTTCTGGCCCAGCCTCTATGTTATCACAGAAGGCTGGATGAAAATCTCGGCCCCTGTAACAACGGCTTCTTTTCAGGGGGACAAAGAAGCCGAACTGGGCCTACCCTTCTCTCCCCTGTGTGACCGCAAGTCAACCATGGTCGCCCAGTCCCAGATAGGTGAGTCAACTACAAAAAAACAGTTCAACGTATTAGGTAACAGGACAAACGTACCAGGTCTACTGTACTAAGCCTAGTGCACTAGGAGCACTGTAACAGAACAACGGTACTTGGCCTACTGCACTAGTGCACTATTTTAGACTACACAGTGGGTAAGAAGAAAGGTATTAAGCTACAACAGAACAACTTTCCTTCCATCTGTTGCGACGCAGTGCCGCAAACATCGTAAATGTGACGTGTAATCGTGTGCGTGTGCGTGTGTGTTCTTGCCTGTGTGTCCCCAGGCTTCATTGACTTTATCGTGGAGCCCACCTTCACGGTGCTGACAGACATGACAGAGAAGATCGTGACGCCGCTCATCGATGACGCGTCTCACTCCGGCCTCGCTGGCTTCCGACGCTCCAGGTGAGAGACGGAGGGATGCTGACCTCTGAACCCGCCACCTTGTCATTTCTGTCCCTTCGACCTGCCTCTGGTGGGCTTGCTGAACTATTCTTGTGGGAACCAGAAGTGTAAAACAAGGAAAACTGGTGGTTTAGGGTTTGTCAGGGTTAGAATTTGTGTCAGGGTTAGAATTACATTAAGGGTTGGGATTAGGAATTAAGGACAGTTTTAGGGTTCGTGTTAGGTTTAGGGTTTGGGTTCTGCTTTGTTTTTTAGGTTTAAGTTAAGGTTAGGGTTAGTTTGGGGTCAAACAGGATTTTGCATGGGACCAAATTGAGTCCCCAAACCGTAGCAATACAAACGTCTTTGTGTGTGTGTGTGTGTATCTCTCTCACACACCTACACACACTATAAAATACTCCAGTCCTCTCGATTGATTGGGTGCCACAGTTGATAATCAGTGGGACCCCACAGATGTCATCTACTGCATGAGCTCACACACTCTGTGACTCCAGAACATCGTCTGTTCTTCAAAGACGGTGGCGCTGTACCAACCAAACTAACAGAGGCAGGCCCCTCTAATTAACAGCCTAATGGTGACTAAATGAAGCTGAACAAGATGTTAGTGTGGGAGTGTAGGAGTAATTATCATCTCGTGTCCTCAAGCTCCTTGTCTGATGCTGAGTTGAATGAGCCCAGTCAGGAATGGACCTTCTTCTTAGCTATCGTCATTAAACACGTGTTTGCACCTCCAATGTGGGTGTGTCTGTGCGTGCGACTATGGGTGTGTGTCTATCTCTGTGTGTCTGTGTGTGCGTGAAACCATGTCTATTTGTTTGTGTGTGTGTCTCCATGTGCGCGTGTGTACGTGTGACGATGCCTATGTGTGTGTGTCTGTGTGGGTGCTGTGTGGGTGTCTGAGGTCTCAAAGACCCAGGACTGCTATGCCATCATATAAACATGAGCCCCATCCTGTTCTTACTCACAGTGGGATGATTTTAAACAGATTATAAACATTCTGTGCCATTCTGTGTCTGTCCCCTCCCGTTCCACCCTCTGTTTCTCCTCTCCCTCCCTCTCTCCCTCCCTCCCTCCCTCCCTCCCTCCCTCCCTCACTCCCTCCCTCCTCTCTCTCTCTCTCTCTCTCTCTCTCTCTCTCTCTCTCTCTCTCTCTCTCTCTCTCTCCCTCCCTCCCTCCCTCTCCTCTCTCTCTCTCTCTCCCTCCCTCCCTCCCCTCCCTCCCTCCCTCCCTCCTTCGCTCTGTCCCTCTCTCCCTCCCTCGCTCTCTCCTAGCCTCGCTCTCTCCTAGCCTCGCTCTCTCCTAGCCTCGCTCTCTCCCTCCCTCGCTCCCTCCCTCCCTCGCTCTCTCCCTCGTCGTCTGTCATTCTTGCTCTCACCCTAATGGCTCCAGGGAAGATGGGGATGAAGAGGCTTACGTGTACTCCAGTTTCTTAAAGAAACACCTTTCCCTCAATCCTGACATCGCTCGCGCTGTTGTCTCTGTCTCTCTGTGTCTACATTTCTCCGTCTGTCTTGATCCATCGCTGATGGTTTGTCTGTCTGTCTGTCTCTCTGTCTCTGTCTCTCTCTCACACA
The DNA here is from genome assembly GCA_023658055.1 of Thaleichthys pacificus. NCBI lineage: Eukaryota > Metazoa > Chordata > Actinopteri > Osmeriformes > Osmeridae > Thaleichthys > Thaleichthys pacificus. Next base: position 4,771,566 of record CM042872.1, on the reverse strand, counting down.
TGCACACAGCTTGTGTTTGCAAACAAGCACATCTGTCATGCTGTACTGGTACCTCAGAGCCGTCCATCTGTTCTGATACAGAATAAACATGCAGGCAGGATTAAAGCACAGCAGCCTAATATTCCTCCCATCCTCACATTCTCCCTGCTGCTATGATACACTGACAAGTAGGCTTTGATATGACTTGTCAATGTTGTTACCAAATTCACATCTTTGTGATTTATTTAATCAGAATTACATGTCAGGTTTATGACTTTGTGTGTGTGTGTGGTGTGTGTGTGTGTGTGTGTGTGTGTGTGTGTGTGTGTGTGTGTGTGTGTGTGTGTGTGCAGTCTGAACAGTATAACACAGGGAGATGGGAAGCGTTCCAGTGTTAAGAGCGTGGGTTCGGAGGGCAGTGGGAATGTCAACTGTTCCCTCCACACGGTCGACTTCAAATGCTTCAAGGCCACGTGGAATGAAGAGGTTCACCAGAACCGGGAGAAGTGGAAGACCCAGGCTACCAAAGGTGAGGGAACCGTGGTGGAGAGGAATCTAGGGCAGCAGAGCAGAGCAGAGCACAGCAGAACCGAGCACAGCAGAACCGAGCAGAGCACAGCAGAGCAGAGCACAGCAGAACCAATCAGAGCAGAGCACAGCAGAACCGAGCACAGCAGAACCGAGCAGAGTAGAGCAGAGCACAGCAGAGCAGAGCAGGGCATTGCAGAACCAAGCAGAGCAGAGCACAGCAGAGCAGAGCACAGCAGAGCACAGCAGAGCACAGCAGGCATAGCAGAGCAGAGCACAGCAGAGCAGAGCAGAACCAAGCAGAGCACAGCAGAACCGAGCAGAGCAGAGCACAGCAGAACCGAGCACAGCAGAGCACAGCAGAACCGAGCACAGCAGAACCGAGCACAGCAGAGCACAGCAGAATAGAACAGAGCCAAACAGAACCGAGTAGAACAGAATAGAGCAGAGTAGAGAGCGGCGTCACGATCTTCTCAGAACACAACAGAATAGAACAGAACACAGCAGAAAAGAATAGAGCAGAACAGAGTAGAACAGAATAGAGCAGAACAGAGTAGAACAGAATAGAGCAGAACAGGGTGGAACAGAATAGAGCAGAACAGAGTAGAACAGAACAGAATAGAGCAGAGTAGAACAGAACAGAATAGAGCAGAGCAGAGCAGAGTAGAACAGAATAGAGCAGAGTAGAACAGAATAGAGCAGGTTGGAACACAACAGAGAAGGACGGAGTAGAACAGAATAGAGGTTTTTCATTGAAACTTCAAACGTCCTCAGGGGATCATCGCGTTAATGTAAACGCGCTCTGCCTGTGCTCGCTTGGATGAGAGCGGAGGGCCGTCTGCAGACGAAGCCTAACTGTGTAGAGGACTGTTTACGCCCTGTGAAGGTTGTTTGGGATATAAGAGGATGTCGCTTTCTTGTCTCCTGCTAGACCTGGAGGAGAGATCCAAGAGAGAGGCTGACGAGAAGCCCAAGCAGGAGACGGAGGAGGGCAAAGAACCGGGAACGGCAGACGAGGCCGAGGAGAGAGGAGAGGAGGCGGGAGAGGGGGATGGTGCAGAGGAGGGGAAGACAGACATGGAGGGAGGGAGCCAAGCGGAGGAGGGTAAGAAGGAGGCAGTGGAGGAGCAACCTAAAGAAGAGGAAGGGAACAAGGATCCGGGGGGGGCTGTTGGGACCACACCGGCACCAGGACCCTCCGAGAAGGAGTCCAGCCAAGAGCACAGCCAGCAAGTTCAAAATGGTACGTAGCCGAACGTTTCCCCAAGTCACTGGATAACACTTGTGAATGTGAAATCTTATTGTAAGCATCGGTATTTTCAGGCTAACTGGACTTTTTGGGGACAGTGGTCTGGATTCATAGGTTACCAGTGGGTCTAGTAAATGCAATGACGATCTGTGTTTATGTGACAACACTTGTGCTTCGAATTTCCTGATATTGGACCAAGAACAAAAATGCATGTCTTGCGTCTGGGCACTGCTGGTGTGTTTTGTTGTAAAAGAGCACCCTCTTCTGGTGTGCAGTGAAAATGAGGAAAATTCATTTGTTCAAGTCGATAATGGTTTAACCCCTTCCAGTCTCACTCTATCAACACCCAAAAAAATCTTAAACCATCAAGTATTATATATCGTTAAGATGCCAGTACATTTTTTCAGGTTGTTTTCAATTCTCAAGTTTATTAACCAATTGTAACAGCTACAAGTATGTGTATATTGGAAATATATGGTCCTGCTCCTATTGTCAATCTCTAACAGCCTATCTAAACCTATAATAATAATGTGTACCTTACGTGTACCTTACGTTATAAATGCTGTAAATCCAAACCTATATGAGCTAGTATACTTATCAACAATATCAATAACGGTAAGAATGAGAAAAAATTTATTCGGAATAATTCACATAAAAACTGAACAAGAATGACCTAACAATATGTACTGTACTTGTGGAGTAAAATGACTAATGCAGTTGGGTGAAGTAGAAGTTTGATGGAGTGCAGCGGGCCTATATTTCCACAGTCAAGTGTTCTGCAGCATGTCGTACCAGTGGGTAAGGGAGGTTTTGGTGGGATTCTGAAAGTCGTACCCACTGCCTCCTAATGTTTCCTTGTGGTGTGGCGTGTGCACTTGGGCATGGGCGAGGGTGTTTCTGGTGACGGCTGTTTGGTCCCCCTCACAGGAGAGATCCCTGAGGAGCTAGACTCACCTGTGACTGACTCTGAGACAGACTCAGACGATGACAGTGAGAGAGAGACGTCTGATGGTAAAACCACTGCCTTTATGTTACCTCTCCCGCCCGCCCCTCCCCCCACAAACACCCCATCTCCATAGAAACAGCCCTTCCCTCGCCTTTCCCCCAAAGGCTGGACGTTAACTAAGCCTTTCCACAGTGTTTTTGTCAGTTATTGGAAACGAGATATTTTTTACTTTAATCACGTCGTAGAATAATGATTGATGCAAAGTCGTATTTCCTCCGTCTATTATTGCTGGCAGCAAATGATGCAGTCAAAAGTATTCAATCTATAGCCAGCTACAGGTTGTTAATCAAGACATTTGGTGGACCAAGCCAGGTGGAATATTTGAGATAACTTTCGAACATCTGAAATGCTGTAAACTGTACTGTGGAATGGTGTGTTCATGTCTGTAAGGCCAGAGCCCTCATCACCCACACTGCCATATGTCACCATCTCAGAGCCCTCATCACCCACACTGCCATATGTCACCATCTCAGAGCCCTCATCACCCACACTGCCATATGTCACCATCTCAGAGCCCTCATCACCCACACTGCCATATGTCACCATCTCAGAGCCCTCATCACCCACACTGCCATATGTCACCATCTCAGAGCCCTCATCACCCACACTGCCATATGTCACCATCTCAGAGCCCTCATCACCCACACTGCCATATGTCACCATCTCAGAGCCCTCATCACCCACACTGCCATATGTCACCATCTCAGAGCCCTCATCACCCACACTGCCATATGTCACCATCTCAGAGCCCTCATCACCCACACTACCATATGTCACCATCTCAGAGCCCTCATCACCCACACTGCCATATGTCACCATCTCAGAGCCCTCATCACCCACACTGCCATATGTCACCATCTCAGAGCCCTCATCACCCACACTGCCATATGTCACCATCTCAGAGCCCTCATCACCCACACTGCCATATGTCACCATCTCAGAGCCCTCATCACCCACACTGCCATATGTCACCATCTCAGAGCCCTCATCACCCACACTGCCATATGTCACCATCTCAGAGCCCTCATCACCCACACTGCCATATGTCACCATCTCAGAGCCCTCATCACCCACACTGCCATATGTCACCATCTCAGAGCCCTCATCACCCACACTGCCATATGTCACCATCTCAGAGCCCTCATCACCCACACTGCCATATGTCACCATCTCAGAGCCCTCATCACCCACACTGCCATATGTCACCATCTCAGAGCCCTCATCACCCACACTGCCATATGTCACCATCTCAGAGCCCTCATCACCCACACTGCCATATGTCACCATCTCAGAGCCCTCATCACCCACACTGCCATATGTCACCATCTCAGAGCCCTCATCACCCACACTGCCATATGTCACCATCTCAGAGCCCTCATCACCCACACTGCCATATGTCACCATCTCAGAGCCCTCATCACCCACACTGCCATATGTCACCATCTCAGAGCCCTCATCACCCACACTGCCATATGTCACCATCTCAGAGCCCTCATCACCCACACTGCCATATGTCACCATCTCAGAGCCCTCATCACCCACACTGCCATATGTCACCATCTCAGAGCCCTCATCACCCACACTGCCATATGTCACCATCTCAGAGCCCTCATCACCCACACTGCCATATGTCACCATCTCAGAGCCCTCATCACCCACACTGCCATATGTCACCATCTCAGAGCCCTCATCACCCACACTGCCATATGTCACCATCTCAGAGCCCTCATCACCCACACTGCCATATGTCACCATCTCAGAGCCCTCATCACCCACACTGCCATATGTCACCATCTCAGAGCCCTCATCACCCACACTGCCATATGTCACCATCTCAGAGCCCTCATCACCCACACTGCCATATGTCACCATCTCAGAGCCCTCATCACCCACACTGCCATATGTCACCATCTCAGAGCCCTCATCACCCACACTGCCATATGTCACCATCTCAGAGCCCTCATCACCCACACTGCCATATGTCACCATCTCAGAGCCCTCATCACCCACACTGCCATATGTCACCATCTCAGAGCCCTCATCACCCACACTGCCATATGTCACCATCTCAGAGCCCTCATCACCCACACTGCCATATGTCACCATCTCAGAGCCCTCATCACCCACACTGCCATATGTCACCATCTCAGAGCCCTCATCACCCACACTGCCATATGTCACCATCTCAGAGCCCTCATCACCCACACTGCCATATGTCACCATCTCAGAGCCCTCATCACCCACACTGCCATATGTCACCATCTCAGAGCCCTCATCACCCACACTGCCATATGTCACCATCTCAGAGCCCTCATCACCCACACTGCCATATGTCACCATCTCAGAGCCCTCATCACCCACACTGCCATATGTCACCATCTCAGAGCCCTCATCACCCACACTGCCATATGTCACCATCTCAGAGCCCTCATCACCCACACTGCCATATGTCACCATCTCAGAGCCCTCATCACCCACACTGCCATATGTCACCATCTCAGAGCCCTCATCACCCACACTGCCATATGTCACCATCTCAGAGCCCTCATCACCCACACTGCCATATGTCACCATCTCAGAGCCCTCATCACCCACACTGCCATATGTCACCATCTCAGAGCCCTCATCACCCACACTGCCATATGTCACCATCTCAGAGCCCTCATCACCCACACTGCCATATGTCACCATCTCAGAGCCCTCATCACCCACACTGCCATATGTCACCATCTCAGAGCCCTCATCACCCACACTGCCATATGTCACCATCTCAGAGCCCTCATCACCCACACTGCCATATGTCACCATCTCAGAGCCCTCATCACCCACACTGCCATATGTCACCATCTCAGAGCCCTCATCACCCACACTGCCATATGTCACCATCTCAGAGCCCTCATCACCCACACTGCCATATGTCACCATCTCAGAGCCCTCATCACCCACACTGCCATATGTCACCATCTCAGAGCCCTCATCACCCACACTGCCATATGTCACCATCTCAGAGCCCTCATCACCCACACTGCCATATGTCACCATCTCAGAGCCCTCATCACCCACACTGCCATATGTCACCATCTCAGAGCCCTCATCACCCACACTGCCATATGTCACCATCTCAGAGCCCTCATCACCCACACTGCCATATGTCACCATCTCAGAGCCCTCATCACCCACACTGCCATATGTCACCATCTCAGAGCCCTCATCACCCACACTGCCATATGTCACCATCTCAGAGCCCTCATCACCCACACTGCCATATGTCACCATCTCAGAGCCCTCATCACCCACACTGCCATATGTCACCATCTCAGAGCCCTCATCACCCACACTGCCATATGTCACCATCTCAGAGCCCTCATCACCCACACTGCCATATGTCACCATCTCTTCCCTCACAAAAGCAGCCTCACCTGTGCTTTCCTCTCCTCCAGTCTGTTCTTTATGTTGCTATGGTGACGGTGCATTTCTCAAGGATACTTCACAACCGTCTCCAAATCCTGAGAAGGACTTTTGTCAGTGTCCTTACGTACACACGTTTACACACATCATCACACACAATATACAGTGCACACACTTTCTCAAAGGAGATGTAGAAAGAAATACATGCAAACAGTATTTTATTGTTAAGTACTTCAGCCTTGCTGTGTCAGCTAACAGTGGCATGCTGTCCAACAGATTTGCCCTCTCACATAGTTGCTCTAGCTGTTTACACTCTGGCCTGGGGATCTGTTTTACTCACAAACATAGAAAACAACTTTCGTGTTATTTAAATGTTATCTCTGTGGTGTCAGGACTTTCCAAAAAGCTTGGCGAACAGACAGAACAGTGAGAAGAGTTCATCCAGGCATGTGTTCTTGTTGCTACTTGGTCGTTTAGAGTGTTGTCAGGTGAGGGGGAACTCAGGTTAGTACATCTGGACCCAACTCCACATTCAGACCTGCAGAGCAGCCTGGAGTCACTAGGCAACCACTCTCCATGTGCCATATGTTCTCTCTCTCCCTTTTCATCCTCCTTTTCCCCTCTTCTCGTTCTCTTCCTTCCTGTTATTTTTTGGTTTTGTCTGGTGTGAAGGGGGGGGACTTGTTTTGACTCTTCTCCTCCTCTCTCAGATTCCCAGGAGGAAGACAACAGTAACCATGACAACGCCCCTGAGGCGGCGTCAACGGCGGCCGCAGCGTCTGCGCCCACGTCCGATGCAAACTAACCGCCCCTCTTCCTCCCCCCCCCCCCTGTTTTTTTTCAACAAAGACTTCATTTCCCAGGAGGAACAGCTTTCTTGTTTTTCTTCCGTTGTTCTAGATCGCCCTCTGCTGGATGAAACTCTCATGAAACTTTCTTTCAAATCTATTTTGTATTTTTTGACGCTCTCTCATGGAGTTCGTTTTTGGTCCTATACCTTAGCCTCATCCCAGATGACTGCTGACACTATCTCACCTTGCCATGAACCTGTGTTGTTAGATGAGCCGGCTTCAGCCTGACCTCTCAGCAGTTAGCCTGATTGCTAACGGCCTGTTCCCCGGCCAGGGACTGGGGCCCAGGTATGAGGCCTCTGTTAGAGCTCTGAGGCTCAGGTGACTTTCTGTGGCAGAGGGGGTTAAGGTGAACCACTGGTTACGGGTGAGGTCAGGCCCTGGCTGGTCTAAGGGTGGGGAGGTGGGGGCGGGGGTCCATGAGGTCCTGTTGGCCCCCAGTCTGGCCACACCTGTCCAGGCAGAGGTTGGTTTCTGCAGGGCCTCTGTGGCTGCCTCAGCCCCAGCCAAGTCAATATAACAATGGAAAAAGTCCCCTGTGATGGAATTTGGAATACTGTGTGTGTGTGTGTGTGTGTGCGTGTGTGTGTAGGTGTGTGTGTTCATTTGTCTTTCACTATGTCAACGTGAAACTACTTCTGAAGAATGTTCCAATCACACATTATTTGTTTGCTGTTAATGTTATTCAATGTACGTGACAAATATTAGAGAGTAAATGAGTGAATGAATGATAAATGAATGTATTAACGGATGAGGATTGATTTTATGAACATTGTGTCTATATTGTATAGGACAAAAAGATTATAATGAAAGATTTATTTACCTTTAACATGTTAGATTTCAGTCACTTTTGTTAAATACAGCACACATTAAAGGATTTTAACGTTTTGATAAACCCCTATGTGAGCATATATGGCCAACAGTTTATTATCAAAAGGTTTTCTTATAGAGAAAACATATACTGGTAGTGTGATGTTTGTGTGAAAATGTAAAAGTACAGATAATGTTTTCTGGCAACACCAATTCCCATATGTTAAATGTGATGAATAGAATCAGAATGAAATAAATAACTTTTCCTTTTCAAATATATTTTTCTAGACATTCTCACAGGTTCATTTCCAAGTAATACATAGTGTATGTATCTATAATGTGGTTGTTCAGTCAGATATGCATTTATTGTATTATTTTGACTGGTCTAAGGGTGAATGTAGTTCATAGTTGTTTAGATATGCTTAGGTGTACAGGATTTATACTGTCGTTCCAGCAATGCTTGTTTGATTGAAATCCAGTCTTTAAAAAAAAAAATATGAAATGTCATACGACTGTTTTTAAAGTAAGTGCAGCCATTGTCAATTTCCAAATATTTAGTTTTATTTAAACTGTGTATGACAAATGTATAGTCCTTTCTGTCTTTTTTTTCAATTTCAGTTTTTTCTTTTGACCCAAGTGTTTCAAGGGAGGTATATTTATTGTATTTTTTTTAAACCAGTTCTATGTTGGAGCTTGTGTAGTAGTTATTTATAGTTTATTTATGAATGATTTTTGTAAGGTCTGAAGTCTTACTTTATTTTTACAAATGACTTTAGTTAACAAATGAGATGGGTCAATATACGTATATTTGCATTGTCCCACAGCATAGTGGGAAATACATTGATCCTGGCATACTTTATTTATTACCCTGAAGCATGCAAAGCCTTTTATTTCTCTGTTTTGATTTGTAGCTTTTTCTTTTCAGTTGCTAAATGTTAAAGATGCTACACGGATGCTACAGTGAGCAAGCACAGTTGGTATTTTCTAAATTCAAGAATTAGGCATGAGGTGAAAATATGTTTGTAGAAACATAACCCTCACTTTCTTACCCTGTTTAGACATTAAAGTCCTTAGTTATTTTTCTAAACTTGGTACTAATTGGCTGCCATTTGACTATGCTTGAGTTTTGGGAGATTCAAAAACAGCCCTTTAAAACTGCTTCTGGTCCAATGAGGTTGGATCATGTGACTGGCACCCACACTTGTTGAGGGTCTCTGTCTTGTAAGCAGCAAAACCTGAACAAAGTCTGTGTGGCAACTTTACAATTTTCCACTTTTATCCAGCTTGACAAAACATCAGAATACCATTGAACACATTTGGTACATGGTTTCACTGTAGAATATTAAAAAGAGAAAAGTTAACACATAGGTTACTACGCAGTGAAATGTAAGTATGTAGTTTATAGAAGTTGTCTCGTCTGGAAAAGACTGATAGTATTGAGGCCATATTGAAGGTAATTCAAAATGGCCTCCAGTCTAGGTCCACTGTGTAGAAATTCCTGTTGCCTTGACCAAAGATAAAAACAACGTAGTGATACACTTCATACAAAACAATATTTCAGTGTCTAAAGGGACAATTCTTTTGTTGACATTTCAGTTGATTTATTACTTTCAAGAATCTTTGCCTTAAATTGTGTAGAAAAATCAGTAATTCTGTGTGAAACATTTTGTGAATCGTTCTTGCTAGCGCAAACGCTTTTAGTCACATCTTTCAGCTCATTTCCATCTTCAACCTCAAGCTCATCTGTGATTGTTGACACATTGTCTTGACTGTTATAGTATCTTATAATTATCTGTTTTTCTCATTCTGTGGGATAGGGTCAATTTACAGTCACTTCCAATTTGTTCATTTGCATCACGTTGTTTCCATTGGAACATATGCTGTTGAAGTTCATTATTATTCTATGCTAGACATGGTGAGAGAGGAGCCACTGTTTGAGACATGCTCTCAACAATGTTGCTGTGGCACCAGGATGTCCTCTTGGTCTGACGGTTCACATTGGTCTTGAAAGACACCAGGGTTTGCTTCCTGTTTGGTGAACAACACATTGTGTGGACCACAGCCATTGCTGGAAATGCATGAAGTCAGCAAAGTAGTAACGTAGACGTAACGTTTGTTCTCACCGGTTTGCCACACTGTGCTGTTCTTACTACATGCAATCTCAGAGAGTTATCTTCTGTCATATCGAGCTCACGCCAGCAGTCCTTTGTCATTCTCAATCCCGTATTGGGTTTCTGATGGTGAGGAAGCAGGGCTGTGTCATAGACAATCCTTCCATTTTCTGTTGATGCCACTTCTAAAATGGTGGCATGGCCTTTTGTCAAAGACCACAATCCTGTCCACCAGTTAGCTATGACACAGTAAGCTACACAGTCGATTCCTATGGTAGGCTCGGAAGACTCAATGGCGCCATCTGTTTTTTGTGTGTTGACAAACATTCGGATGATTTTGGACATGTATTCCGTTGTACACGTCTTGCGTCCTGTTTGTTTCAAAGCCATATTTCTCTTTTATATAATTTTGTAATCTTCCATGTATTTGAAGCCATAGTATATGTTTACTTTACTGTGAGACAGCTTCAAGGTGTCCCAGAGGGAGGCATTGTTTTGGATCCATACGTCAGATCCATCCTCATGTTATGTGATGTTTTTAATTTGAGAAACAATTTGATCACACACCAAAAGAAAACTGTGCAGGCCAAAAAGTGGTCGTGTCTGTTCCAATGCTACGTTATTTATTGCACTGTTGTGACAATAAATCTGAACTCAAAGGGCTCAGATAATGGCTCAGTGTCTTCATTCAACCCACTGTTTTACTAGATGTGGATGTGTGCTGTAACATATCGGAATCAGCTCTTTTGATTAGTCAACACTGACCTTCTGTTTTCCAGATTCAGCAGCTGGCTACGATCTGATTCGCTACTACAAGAGACCCAGCTACTGTGCCAACTCCTACCGACCAATCAGAGAGAAGAAGGTGGAGACTCAGCCAATCGATGCCAGGAGCAAAGCCAGGCGGCTGCAGTGCATCTCTCTGCGACGGGGGAAGTGACAAAGGTCATTTTGACCAGCCCACTTATCCTACTTAGTGCCTGCCTCCCATCTTAGTTGTCTCAGATTTCACTGTAGGTCTGCCAAAACAACAGTCTATGTACTTACTCTAACTTAAAAAATGTATGGGGTCATTTATTTTCATGCAGAAATGTGTATGTATTTATTGTGTGTAGAGCATGTACAGTCTGGTATTAGGCCAATTAGTTAGCATATATCTGTCTGCAGTACATCCAAACAGCAGTCGCTGGACATAATATGTAAAAATAACATGAAATGTGTTTTTACCTCATGTATTATTATTTAAGCCTAATAAAAGAAATATACCAACAAAACTCAGATTCTGTATTCACCGAGCAACATTTAATACATATGAACATAAGAATATCTAAAGACAACTTACAAACAACATTGTCAACGGCACACAGGACTATAATCGCTCCAACTCAAAACGCTTCTACTTCTTTCCATCTTTCTCTTCCATTTCCAAATGAATCATCCTCTTCTCTCCCTTCATCAACCTCACACCTGAAACCGCATGGAAATTATTATTTTTGTCACAACAAACAAAGAGATGGTTTCACATTCATGTACGCTTCCATGGTAAGTCACTTGAAACTACAGTGCAAGACCTACAACTCGACACCCCATCCACTCGACATTTAACATTGCATTCATTGAGCGCACGCTATCCTCCAAAGCGACACGCGAACAGCTCATACAGAAAGCACAATAGGAGATCGAGGAACAGACATGTCTAGGTTTACTACAGAGTCCGGGTGCAGCAGTGGGAGGTCTTACCTGGTATGAGCGGCGGAGTGCTGAGGACCGGCGTGTCTTTCCTCCGAGGTTTCTTCTGCTGGTCGCTAGGCTGCTCCTCGGGAAGGAGAACCTCGGGGTGATGCTTCACCTCTATCACCTCCATCGCTGTCCGGTCGTCTTCCACCTCCACCAGGATGGCTGCCTGTGTCTGAGGGCTCCGGTCTGGTCTGCACACACAAGACAAGATGCTCTGTCTTTATTACGCTCCTAGGCTGTTAGGGAACGTGTCAAGAAAGTTTGGATCACTGACTGTGTCTATCTGTGTGGCTTAGAGGAATAGCTACATCTCAACTTCAATGCATTTAAAGAACTGTGTTTTGCGTGTGAAGGACTAATCATTCGTGGATTTCCGATGACTTTATCCAACAAAAGAACGATGAAATATGGCAAGCTACACATGTAGACCGTGAGTTTGTTTCTGTGCGCACATGTTATCATCATGAATTCACTGCAGCTTTGCGTGTGACAGGAGACTGACTTGGCTGCTAAACTTAACATCTGTCCCAGTGTTCAGACTTAGATGTCCCCCCCCGGTCCACCCTCCCTCTACATCTCTCCACCTCTGTTTCTTTCTTTCTCTCTGTCTACCCACTTCTGTCCTCCCCTCCATCCCGCTCTCACTGGTGCGTGTGGAGATCTCCTTTCTGCCCTGGGCGGTGATCTCATGCGGCATGTGAACATCATATCCTCTTGAAGGCAGTCTGCCCACAGATCAGATATCACAGTTTCTTTATCCCCCTCTTCATCCTCACTGTCTCCTTCCCTCTCTCTCTCTCTCTCTCTCTCTCTCTCTCTCTCTCTCTCTCTCTCTATCTGTCTCTCTCCCTCTTTCTATCTCTTTCTCCCATACCCTCCACACAGATCCATAATTTATGACTGTGTCAATATGGCTTCTCAGACACAACTGACCTCTTTGTCTGTGGATTTTGGTTTTCAAGTCTGAATGGTGTATTCTTCTGGTTACACCTAATTGTAACAGTATATTATCTTTAGATTGCTAATCAGAAAATGTTCCAGTGAATTGTAGGTAAAATAAAAATACTCACAGTTTGTGGGTAATTGTCTATTGATATGTTTGGGAACAAGGCCTACACAAAACATCAAATAAAGTACACAGGCTTACATGGGCAGTCTCTTTGTCTCTATGTCTACAACTTTAAACACGTGAAATAGTGCAAGTAACGGCACAAAATGAAAGTTAGATCAGGACTGTATAAGAATGGCATTGCATGAAACAGTGTTTAGACAAAAAGCACAGAAAGGGGGAAAACAGCCAAGAAAGAAGAACAGAACGTTAACAAAAATGCAGAGCAAAGCCGTGGGGTTGGGAACTGATACAGATAGAGTAGGCTATGTCTTACCCCTGCTGTTCCGTGGGCAGACAGACAAACGGACGGACGGAGAACGCCAGAGGATGACAGTCAGACGAGTGTCAGGCCAGATCAAAGCTCTGTTTATGTAGCTCGGAGGAGGAGCATCCTCCGTCGCTGTCACCATTAGCCCCGGTTGTCACGACTACCAGAAGTACTCATCCGCCATCCGCTAGATCGCTTTTAAACATGAATTTCAATTACGCTCTAATTAGTAATCTTCAACAGGTTCAATAACCTTCTAGACACAAGTGGAGCTCTCCATGGAGGACGATAGGGGGAAAGAGAACTAGAAAGAAGAGTAGCTCAAGGAAACTGTTTTCATGAAGTAGGAAATTATATTTGAAACATATAGAAGATGAAAAGCAAAGAAATAAAATACGATTAATAATCTTTGAGGGCCAATGTTGAAGATGGAAAAATTATGAATCAGGAAAGAAGTGTTTATGTAGGCTACTAGAAGGAACAAAATGTAATGAGTTAACGTTTTGTACTGTCTACGACTTCTACTGGTATACCTATGGCTAATGATTTTGGCGAGGACGTCCTTGCCAAATCAAGCGTAGATTTTTTCTTAGAATCATTGAAAAGTAAATGTTATAAATTCGGCACAATGACATTTTATGGCACAACTATGCTTTTAAAATGAACACTTAATGTGGGGGTCGATCATTTTTCCCAACATCTTTTCAATGTTCCTCTCATGATACTTATGTTATATATTTCCACAGCCTCTATTGTCCTCTAGTTACAAATAAACACTCATGTTTCAATCAACCAGAACCCTTTGATGTCTGAAAGAAAAGTGTTCCGAGGCAAATGGCATTTCCCTCTCCTGTGTTGAGTGTGGAGGTGAGTGTATTTCTGGGTTAGATTCAGTGCTACCCCCCACCTCCACCTCCACCCCCACCACACACACACTTGTATGAGAGACTTTAGGCTACAATATTATAACATACGAAACTGTGGACATTTTCCATGTGCCATTTTAATTATTCTTGAATTCTTGAGTTTTGCAAGTGTCAATGACATTTCACAACCATGACATGAATAGAACATCCGTGACAAACAGTGTCTGTCCTGTACCTTACTGTGTGTGTGTGTGTGTGTGTGTACTGTATACAGTCCAGCCCGTGTGTTTGTCAGGGTAATATCCTGCACCGTGGGTGAAGTGTGTTTTTCCCTCTCTCCACGTTGATGAAGTACACATGGACGTGACAGTGTAGCACTCAGGAGACACAGAGCTCAAAGACTGGAGTGTGAGCTGTTGAACAAAATACATCTGCTCCTCGGTATAAACACACACACACCTAGAAGCCCCCCCCCCCCCCCCCCCCCCCCCACAAGGCAAATATGGACATGACCCGGGTTCGAACACACGCACGCAGACACTCAATGTTCTGTATTTCCATTTCCATTCTGTAAAGTATGCATCTATAAGAGGCAGTGGAGAAGTTAATTTTGAACTACACATTCAAACATCAGACATTGACGTGAGTGACAGTAACACAATGGGGGGGATAAATTCTATACATTTCTGTCAACGTAACACCGTTTTTCTAGGGGTACAGGCAACCATCAAGCAAGGTTATTTCAATGCCATGGGGAGAAAAGACAAAATACTTGCATATTAGAGATACTTTATGCAGACATTTAATAGGCATGTTATTGAGTCTGGGTGAGTTTAGGCCTTCAGTGCCTTTCAAGCTCTTTGTTTGTCATGGGATAAGTCCACAGCCATAGTGAAAATAAAAATCCATATATTATATAATCTTATCTACAGGCATACAACATCTATACAGCCGGTCATCTTCATTTGGCCAGGCAGCTGGGGGGGGGGGGGGGGACACAGATCTAGATGTTAACCACATGACATCCTTAAACCTGATATTCTAGTTTCAGTTGAAGGTGTTTGTGAAGTTTATATCAGCCTAAGTTACCCCGCAATAATACATCTAGAGGCATTACGTGAAAGAATGAACAGGTTTAGAAGATGGTGCAATAGCGTTGCTAGGTTACCCACCTTTCACTCCAACGAGTCTGTGTTGACGGAATGGCGCAAGGACTTCTTCAGCTAGATCATTCATTAGAAGAAAAAACAAGTTAATCAAGATGAACTTTCATTTTCACATACTAGTGACATTGGTACTCAATACAGTTTTACAATATTGTTATTGTTGCACAGTGCATGGTAGCTGGTGGCTACACTGGTAAACTACAGAATGTTCCTTGACTCTAACCACCAACATCCTGTTGAACTATGCACTTATGATCCTTGATTTAGTGCTATACTTTCTATATGCACAACATTTATGTCACTATGAATAAAAGGTCTGCTAATTGAATCAAATGTAATGTATTACACAAGCCCATATAACTAATTCAATTACAAGAGATGAAATGCTTCTTACTTTCTGTAATAAACCAACAAAGTCAAGTTTGTCCGACTTGGAAGTGGAGCTGCCATCCAATCCCTCGTCGATGCTGTTCGAAACAGGAAGTGGCGGTCTGGAGTCCAAGTCCCAGGTACTTCCTGAGGACTGGAGGTGTGGCTCAGATATGTCCTTCAAAGGTGAGCAGGGCAACATGCAGCACTGAGTGGCTACGTTCCTGGTGGAGGTGTGGCTAGGTGTGGGCGTGGCGCCAGGGGGGAGGAGCCTAAGCTGGGAGCAGAGGAACGATTGCTCATCCAGGAGCCTGTTCATCTTCTGAAACCACAACATTATAGGTCAGAGTCAACTCCAACTATTACGGAGTAGCATGTTTACATCCAATATTGTCCTAAGAAATCATTTAGGGGTTGAAAAGGTTTTTTGTCACATACTCTAACCATGGTATTATTTCTTATTTAGGTACCATTTTGAAGCTGTCGTCGTAGTGATGGACCAGGTCAGTGAGTTGCAGCTCCAACTCTCCTGCTTCCTGTTTCACTGCATTCCTCAGCTCCAAGATGTCTCTCACTTCCTCCCTGAAATACCACACACACACACACACAAATCAAAAGTCCCTTCCAAGGCCACACAATGTTACCAGAGGTTATTTTTCTCTAGTTGGATGTAGAATCAGTAGCATCAGAGATCTCCTCAGTCTACACAGGACACTACTGTAGCTGAGATGTAATTGCATCTATAATTCACCAGAGGGGGCTAAGGGTCATCTGTCTATGAGTGAGTGCAATTGTGGTTTACCTGTGTGCGTGTGTGCGTGTGTGCGTCTGAGCGTGTGAGCGAGAGAGAGAGAGAGAGAGAGAGAGAGAGAGAGAGAGAGAGAGAAAGAGAGACTCAGTGGTTTACCTGTCTCTGTGTAATAAATAGAGGTATTGTGACATCTATTTGTGTGTGTGTGAGTGTGAGAGAGATAACCATTATGTCTGTGTCAGAATGAGAGAGCGCTATTGTGTTTTATCTGTCTGTGTGAGAGAGAGACAGTTAGAAATGGACCTGTCTGTGAGAGAGAGCGAGCTGTAGACCGAGGCCTGGTCCTCAGACAGGCGTTCCTCCATGTCAGTGAGAACACTGCAGAACTTTTTCAAACAGCGCATCATCCCCTCCAGTTCATCCACCGAATACTGAACAGAAAGAGACAGTAGGGGGGGGGGGGGGGGGGAGGAGGGAGAGGATGATTAACTGGAACTCCCCAACACTTTCATTAAAATGAAATGTATTTCAAAAAAACACTTTCATTACGATTCTAGAAGTTTTATGAACCATCTTGGAACGCTCCCAAAAGAGAGCGTGTTATTATCATCGGATAAGAAGCAACAAGATCCATGCACTTTGACCCTGATGATGAAGGGCTTATTTTACATAATTTATTTATATACAGCTTGTCAGTGCTTGAGGCTAAACAGCCATACCCAGATTGTGTGTGTGTGAGCCTGTGTGTGTGACTCCCTGCCGGCCTAACACATGCAAATGAGCCATTCAGATGCAAAATGACTCAATTTTTCTAAGAAGCCCATCTTTCCAGTAGTAAATAAAGATACTCACATTCAAGTATATTAAAAGCTGTATGTTCACAGGAAAAGGAAGTCACATGAATGTCAGTCTCCTATCTTAGCACCTATTACTTTTTATATATACCGTCCATTAACAAAGTGGCTTTGGATGACAAACCAAACGGAAAGGCTTCTTCCCAGAAATCCCAAACTGAACTGAGTGTATGTGTGTGTGTGTGTGTGCTCGTGCAAGACTCACAGGGAAGGTTGAGGGCGGTTTCTGCCAGCTGTTGTGAGCACAGCAGCCACAGCGGTGTTCACAAGAGCAGCAGGCTTCTGTGCCCCCCCGCAGGGCTCCTCTCCACCTCACGTCCACCTCCTCGTCCTCACCCCCCCCTTCCTCCTCCCGCTCCTGACACGGCCCCGTGTCCAGGGAGGTCGACGTCGCCCGGAAACTTCCGGACCTCTGGGAACTGTACCGGGACCGCCAATGAGGGGGCGAGGGAGGGAAGGAGGGACGCTCAGGGAGCGTTGTGGCGTTAGTTTCCATGACGACGGGGGTGGAGTCCGAACCTTGGACGTCATTTGAGTCCGCGTCTGACCTCGCCCTTTTGGAGAGGGAAATCCGTCGGTCTGGCAGGTGACTCTGGGGGAGGGGTCGGAGGGCGTTGTCATGGGATACAATGGATGTGCTGAGAGAGGAGGAGGACAAGGAGGAGGGCATCTGGACTGAGACGGATCGCTTAGACCGGAAAGCCCCTCTCTGGAGGTCTGCAGGGGTTGGGGTGGAGGTTGGTATTGGTATTGGGGCTGGGACAATTGAAACAGTGGATGTCCCTAAGCTCTCAAAACGATGTAGTTCCACGTGTACTGGAGAGGAGAGCGAGCTGGGCTCTGCTGAGACTTCAGACTCAGACACACAGAGGGGTTTGTCACGGTCATCCTCCTCACGTACACAGTGTTTCTCTTCATCTTCACCAACCGCTTCAAGGACTTCAGCAGAACAACCAAACACACTCTCCAACGCCTCGATCTCTATCAGACCCAGACAGTGTGTCTCTCCTTGATCCAGAACCACTGGGTCCACTGCAGTACCGGAACAATCCATACCCAGGTCGCAGTCGACATTCTCGGTCTGTACAGTGTCAGCATCAGCTCCATCACTTTCTCCCTCTCTCTCTTCCTCCCTCTCTCCCTCCCTCTCTCCCTCATTCTCTCCCTCCCTCACTCCCACCATCCCTCCCTTATTCTCTCCCTCCCTCTCTCCTTCATTCTCTCTCTCATTCTCTCCCTCCCTCACTCCCACCATCCCTCCCTTATTCTCTCCTTCCCTCTCTCCTCCATCTCTCCCTCATCCTCTCGCTCATCCTCTCCCTCATCCTCTCCCTCATCCTCTCCCTCCCTCTTGCCCTCCATCGCTCCCTCATTCTCTCCCTCCCTCTCGCCCACTGTTGCTACCTCATTCTCTCCCTCCCTCTCCATTTCTCCCTCCATCACTCCCGCATTCTCTCCCTCCCTCTTGCCCTCCATCGCTCCCTCATTCTCACCCTCCCTCTCTCCCTCCATAGCTCCATCATTCACTCCCTCCTTCTCTCCCTCCCTCTCTCCCCCCTTTTCACTCTCCCCCTCCTCCTCCCCCTCTTGGCTTCCCGCAGCACCCAGAGTGAAGTGGTCTGTGTCTCGTTTACGAACGTCTCGGAAAGACGAGTCTGGGTTATTATGACAAGATATCCCACAGTCTGAGAACTTTCCATCTTCCCCAGAAAAGACATCCTCCATTAGGCTTGGAGCCGTTCCCATGGCCGTGTCAGAGATATCATCCTGCTCCGCTGGTGTCTCTGGTGTCCTTCCTGAGGAGTCTGGTCTTCCTAAGGTGGAGTTGGGTCTCTCAAAGAGCAGATTGGGTCTCTCAAAAGGCGAGACTGGTCTTTCGAGAACCGAATCCGGTCTTTCTAGAGGTGAAACTGGTCTTTCTACAGGTAAATCTTGTCTTTCTACAGGTGATGCTGGTCTCTCCAGAGGTGAGGCTGAACCTGGGAGACTTGTGGAAAGACAAGAGGGGGAGGTGGGGGAGGAGGGGTAGGGAGAGGAAGGATAGATGGAGTAACAGGCGGCGGAGGTAGGAGAGAAGAGAGGGGTAGCAGATATATCGTAGGCAGAGGAGGAGGAGAGTTGAAGAGAGGAGGGGAAAACCGGAGAGGAGGGATTGGGAAACGGGGATGTGAACAAGGGAAAATGGGAGGAAGAGGAGGGGGATGGAGGGGAGGAAGGAGAGGGGAGATTGGATAAGGAGGTAGGGGAGGAAGGAGAGGGGAGATTGGATAAGGAGGTAGGGGAGGAAGGAGAGGTGAGATTGGATAAGGAGGTAGGGGAGGAAGGAGAGGGGAGATTGGATAAGGAGGTAGGGGAGGAGACTGAGGTGGGGGAGGGAGGGGGGGAAGGGGAGGCGGGACAGGAGCGGTCCAGGGAAGCCTCTTTGACAGTCACCTGACTGTCAGTGCTGCCCCCAGACAGAGCCTGGAACAACAGCAAAAACAAAGCAGTTGTTGTTAATCGTTGTTGTGGACGTAGCTTTAAGCATTCAACACTTTAGATACACATGTACCTATATACACAAAGTTGTGACTGACCTTCAAGTGCTCAGTGCCAATACCATGGACAGAACCAAACTCAAGCCCAGGCCCAGATCCTAACCCAGGTCCAGACCCAGGCCAAGGCCCATACCTGGGCCAGTGCCCATGTTCAGGCCCAGGCCCAGGACCAGGACCAGGCCCAGGCGAGAGCTGCAGGCTGTGTAGGCTGGGGATGAAGGGCTCTTCCAGGAAGCCACTGCTGTCAGACTGGCAGCTGTTGGTCCTCATCACAGCCTGGGCTACAGGGGGAGGGGAGACAGGGGAGATGGGGGAGAAAGCACAGGGGGAGAAAGAGAGGGAGGGAGAGATGTTGGGGAGGTAAGAGGGCGAGATAAAGTGAGGTGCACATTCCCAGACTAGTGAAACTGGGAAAGCACAAGTTGTAGACAATTTTGGAACATTGAGAAACCATAAAACGCTGCTGTCACAGAGCGCGATCTGGTCACTCCTTTAAATTCGCAACGTAGCATGCAGCCAACAGCAAACATGAAATTAATGACTCATTCATCACTGCAATCACCCATGTAATTTCTTATATCTTTTATACCATGGGGTATAGGGGTGTCCATTATCCAGTGATATACGGACACCTACTAAGTAGTTCCAGCAAAACTGTTTGTTCACCGTTCTAAATTATTGTGCTGGCTACATATGTAATTACGTTGCGGTTACGTTCTGGCGCCCTTCACTTGCACGTTGCCGCAACGTCACCAATTACGTAGTGGCAACATATGTTTGGTCATTGAATGGCGTTGCGGCAACGTAAGGGCAACGTAACTGTGTTAGCTGGGATAGCATGAGCTTGTACAAAGTGTCTGAAATAAGTAACCATAACAACAGGGACGGAGTCAAAGCCTAGCATTTAATTAGCTACAACAATGAGTGACTTCAATATTTCTTTTAACCTATTTGGAAAATGTAACTTTAAATGTAACTTAACTCTGAATTTAGGCTACTGTCAAGTGTCACGTAGGCCTAACTGCTCATCTCACATCCCATTCGCTATCATCTCGCTAGTCAATCTACTAGGCCTACTTCAGACAGGCTGCGGCCAACACGACACGCCGATGATTTTCTTCTTGATTTGATTTGGGGAAAATGACATGGCTCGATAGCTGGCTAGTCTTGTTGTTAAACATATTTTGAAATTATAATTACTGTTGAGAGAATGTGTCAACTTTGATGCGGTCATCTCACATCCATTTGCTATTCAACTCGCTCCACAGGCTGCGGCCGTAATGTAACCTAGCACTATATGTGATATGCAGATTTTCTATATACATGAAGCTTGTGTCTTAGGGAGGTCAAGAGGTCGCTCTGTGGGCCCCCTAGAAGGACACATATAGATCTGGGAATGCACTCTGCAACCTCTAGAGAGTGAGGAAGCAGATAATGCTCTCCAAACTCAGTCATGACCGCATCACCTGTGTGCCGGTTCCCCTGTGCATCATTCATGGAATGTGTACCGTTTAAGGGCATGTTTTGGTGGTTTCTATATCTGTACTGTCCAGCTAATGCATATAATTGCCATCTAAGAGACATGTTTCTCACTCATGCCAACCACTCTGCCTGACGTGGTAACATGATCCGAGCAGCTCGATCTAATAAACCAAGTCAACTCTTTTACATTGTGGTGTATTCCTTGGCCCATCTTCTGACAGAAAAATCATCTAACAATATGGCTGATACTTTGTTAGTGAAAATCTTGATATTGATTTTGGGACAGTGACATGGCTGGTTAGCTAGCTAGTCTTCTTGTCAAACCTACTGTAAAATTGTGTTTACTGTTTGTCAACCGTACACAATGTTATTGCCTTTGAATATTGCTAGCATAACGTTAGCTTTCGGGCTAATAGCTCATCCAAAGGAAAGCCGGTGTTGGTTCTATGAGCTGAGCGGACTAGAAATATCAGAGTTGGCTAACGTTGAAAAACGTTACATTTCTATTGCAAAACGCATGAAAACATGAATTAATGTTTGTAAAAAAAATGGTTGGCAAGTGACCATGGTTTAAGCGGGATAATGCCCTTTCAGGTGTACATTATCACCTGCGTGTCGGACAGTTCACGCCTCCGCATCGTCCATTATCAGGTGATAATGTACACCTCATTGGGCATTATCCCTTACATAAAGGACTGCCGACTAGACACAGTAGCTCCTCTTCACTTTCCATTAAGCATAAATGCGAGACTATGACTCTGTCTGTGTACCCAGGCTGTATCAGATGTTAATGGGACCTTTATGAAAATAATGACACACTCTAAAAAATTGCCACTTTGCATCGCAAGCCAGCATGGTCTTGTCAGATGTCAAGGAAACTGTGCCTAGGAAAGATTATCCTGCCACATTAAGTACACAGCCACACAAATATTTCTAATAGACCAGACCATTAATAATGAATAAATGGAAATGAAGAGAATTGGAAGGTTAAGTACAGAGGAAATCACAAAGTAAACAAGCCTGTATGTTTGGGAGACAGAGAGATGGGACAGAGAACGAGAGAGTCAGAAAAGTGAGTAAAATGTTGATAAAAGGGAGTGGGGGGGGGGGGAAGCACTCAGTGACAGAAGGTTCCAGAGAAAAGAGGATCACGAGAGAGGAGGAGCAGAGAATCCCTCGGAGAACTCGTCTATTTACAGAACTAAAGGACTGTTTGAGTGTGGGACTGCTTTAAAACTGAAGTCATGAAGCAAGCATCCACCTTTTCGCTATGAGAATAGTTTCCATGCTATTAATGTCCCTGTTAATTCCCCCCCCCCCCCACCCCAGAAACTGTTACAGCATCCGTCTTTCCCCCTTGGCTACTGTTTAGCATCTGAGAGAACCACCTTACGTAAACAGCTGCCACACACTATACACACCAGAGTTCCATAGGAAGCATTGTACTGTGTACAGGAGGGAAATACCAACGAGTAGGACAAGGAGAACTAAATCCAATATTTACATCGACTTTCTCTTGATAAATGAATATGACCCGACAGCAGACCAGAGTATTTTGCGTAATAGACATATATATGCGCAATACACATTTGATCACACACTGATTTCAGTTGTGTTCACTTAATTTCATTTGGCTGAAGTTTTATCCAAAGCACTGTCGTCGGGGAATTTGAACCTGTGAACACTTGATCTAGAGTCAAATTCTCAAACACAAAAACAAAGATATACTCATGTCCACTTTTTTCATGCCATACCTGTGTTGTCCCCAGTTCCTGAATAGCTACCAGCGATACTGCCATCATCAAAACTGTGTATCTGAAACGCATAAACACACACACACACATCAATAACCAGTTATACATACTGCAAGTCACACCTTTCATCAAATCCACAAGGTCTGCTTTTGGTTTATTCATTTACAAACCTCTGTTGTAAGTTAAGTGCAACAACCATAACAGTTCCATTCTTAATCCCCCTTTTCCATTTAGTTGACAGTTTTACCACGTAACGTCTTTTGGTTTATTTACCTCTTCCATTTCAAACGACTCTCTGGCCTGCCCAGGGCTCCTCTTCCTAGCTAGGGCAGCACTGGAGGTCACAGCCTGGATCTCTTTCCCCAGTCCCAGTCTTGTTTCTACCGTAGGGGCCTCTAGGGAGTCCAGCAGCGTTCCTTGCTCCTCCGCCAGGGGGGACAAGCAGATACTCTCCTGGAGGACAAGCCTGGTTCTCCTCAGGCTGGCGGGTTTGTCAGGGATGCTGGACGGGGGCTCCTCTGGCTGGTCAGAGGGGCTAGAGGCAGGGGGTTGTTCCTGGAAGGTCTGGGTTTGGCCAAGGCTTCTCCTGGAGGCCTTGCGGAAGAGCATACCCATCCGCCTCCTCCTCTCCCTGGCTTCGGCGGAGAGGTCTCTCCCTGGAGATGGCGCTCCGGCGTGGGGGGAAGCGGAGGGGGCAGGGCCTCCGACCAGGGTGGAGAAGGCTGTGGTCACCTGCTGTAGCACCTCCAGCTGTCTGAAGCGGTCTGGCCAGGGAGAGAAGGAGATAGGGAAAGAAATACAGAGAAGGGAGAAAGAGTATGAAGAGAAAGAAGATAAGAAAATATTTGGGCCGTCTGGATGTTTGACACATGTAAAGCAGGCAGCACACCTGCTAATCATGACCCATCCGTCGACACCCTGCTCAGATACAGCAGTAACGGCATGCTCACTGGAATCAGGCGGCAGACTGCATTTGCGTTTGGAATAAACGGGGCCAATTGAAAAACAGCGTGACGACAGCACGGGCAAGCGATCTAGTCTCGGATGCGGATCTCGTCTATCTACGTGGTGGGGCAGGACTCACTGCTGACGTCTGGGTTCTCGATGTCCAGGCGGTTCTTCTGCGCCTCCAGGAGAACCTGGACATTGATCCCGCGGGCGTGCGACTGGTGGTTGATGAAGCGGGCCGGGATGCGACCGGACAGGTCGGGCTCGTCGCTGCCGAAGCCCAGGTCGAACAACACCTCCTCCGGGTCGTCCTTCCACAGGTTGAGCACGTCCATCACACTGTCACAGGGGGCGAGGGATTCGTTACGGCTAAACAAACCGACGCTGACCTCCACATACGCAAACACACCAACACGCCTGACCAGACACACAGGGGCGGTTCTGAGGGGGGGCCAGGAGGGGGGGGGGCAGTGCCCCTTTGACAACAAGCTTGGACCCCCATAGGGGCCACCCTAAATGTAGAGTCTGAATAATTATAAACATGGTATTTTGCCTGTTACTGCCTACAACGCAGTGAAGAAAACTATGACAACAGTTCAACTGACCCCAGCTTGCCCCCCCCCCCCCCCCCCCCCCCCCCCAGTTGAAATGGTCTAGAACCCCCCCTGTAGATACATGGCAATAACACACAAAACAAACAGAACAAGCTTAGAAAATGCCGGACCTGAGAGGAGATGACTGGGTGGAGAGGGCTGAGGTGAAGCTGTTCCACCTGCTGAGATCTGGCCGGGTCGACCTGGGAGGAACCAGATAGAACCAGATGTGACCGGACCTGAAGACTTGACAACAGCCCTATAAACAATGACAGAACGACGAACCCTCGACTACATTAGCAGGACAGCGAAAACAAGCAACATGAATTATACCATAGCCTTCACCTTTTACCTAGCACTCATACATTCTACTCTGCTGTGTACTTTTCTGTTCCAAACCGCTGAATTTGAAACGCTGCCCTAGCCAAGAATTTCCAGTCTGCTATGACGGTCTACAGATCTTCAAAGCATAATCAAAACATGTTTTACGTTCAACAATTTGCTAGGGCTGGATTCAGACACAGAACTTAACTCCCACTGGTCAAACTCACATGTCTCAACCTTGTCCAGCTTCACTAAACACGGCTTCGCTGTAGACCAGACACACACTCTCCTCCACCTCCACTCAGAGCCATATGTCCTCTGTGATGTCTCACATCATCTTTCCTGTGTAATATTCCTACTTTGTTTCATGCAAACCAGCCCAATCATCCTCCCCATATCCACGGTTATGCGAAGGCAGGGATGTGCAAACAGAGACACAGTAGATCCGCCTATTTGCATGGTAAATACTTAGTCACTGCCAGGTGCCAAGAGGCCAGTAAAACCTTCTGCCGATTCCACACAACCTATGACAACACCTGTCAATCAACTGGAATTCGACCTAAGCACCCACTCCCCAGCCATGCAAAACCAGCCGAATGACCACAAATGCTATAGTTATGAATCTGATCGGCCATGCTGTGTACCAAGGTTGTAAATAAGGAACTATCCAACCATAAAAAAAAGTATATTAAATCCAAACATTTAATCGAGTTGCATTTCAACAAGCCAGAGGCAGTAATACCATGTATATACTTACCGCAGAAATTCCTGGACAGTCCTCACTCCGTGTTTGCCATATAAAGATGCTGGAGAGAACAGAGGAAAACAGAGGGAGGAGGAGGATTATCTTGACGCTAACAAGCTGTATTATTTGGAGCATAGATGAGCAGCGATAGTGGCAAAAATAGAGGGGCAAGGAGAAAGGGGGGGGGGTGAGAGGGATAGGTAGAGAGACAGAAAGAGGGACAGGGAGAGGGAGGGAGCGAGCGAAGGAGGAGAGAGAGGGAGGGGCAGAGAGAGCGAGAGAGAGAGAGAGAGAGAGAGAGAGAGAGAGAGAGAGAGAGAGAGAGGGAGGAGTGAGCGAGGGAGAGGCAGAGAGAGGGAGGAGTGAGCGAGAGAAGGAGGGGCAGAGAGAGGGAGAGAGCGAGAGCGAGCAACGAAACGCAAACTCAGCACATCCTGCTGAAGGCTAGCTCGGTCCAGTAGCTATATTAGGCAAGCACCATCTCCCCGTTTCCCCTCCCTCTGTCGACGTAGGTGTTTGGCTCTGTTGGCAGTCCTCTGCACCTCTCTCCCCATGGCTATGCTCCCTATGCTGGCACTGTGTCAGGGACAGAGTGGTCTAAGTCTCTGCCTCATCATGTTATTACAGCGAGGCGTTCTCTCCTCCAAACGTCCTACATCCAGCCCTTATCTTCGATCACTTCCCGCGATGACGACCATCACAAGGCCAGGGACGAGCCGTGGGGGGGGCGGGGGTGACGACAGTGGAACGGGATATTTCATCCCGTTGGGTTTCATTCTGCTTAAGCCGACGTGCCTCTTTGAAAGTGTTCCGTCATTGGGCGCTGCTGCAGAGGTAGAGAAGAGCGTGGAGGAGACCTCAGAACATACCCCGCAGGCCATGGAAATTCTCATCCTAATGTTGACAGATGGCCGTCCTAGTCCTTTAAATTGACAGAACTGTACTTTTCCCATCCTTGAAGCTAGCCAGCCATTAACTAGAAGAATTAAGACTTTCTGAAAAAAGTTGTTTTGGTATGAGCTTGAGCTAGCCTTGCCCTTGTCCACTTTAAAGACACGGAGGTTGGGCCAAATGTCCATGTATGCACCTACTAAAACATCCTCTCTCCCTCTTCCTCAAACTCTGCCTCCGACACTCTCTTTCCCTCCTTCTTTCACACCGTACTGAAACATACTCAAGGCCAGTCCTTGGGAACTTGACAGGCAAACCTGAGGGGGGAATCCTGTTCTCACACACAGACATGCACACACACACCAGACACACTCACACACCTACCAGGCAGCTGGTGTGTGTCACATCCTAACAGTGTTTGTTTAAGGTCCCAGAGATGTTTGCCGAGACTGAGCGAGATGTTACTTAGCAATGTTCCTTAGTGGTGTTAAGGGCCCCGGCTAGATGGTTGGGTTCCCCTCTACTCTCTCTGTCCTTTCCATCTCCCTCCCTCCTTTCTCTCCCTCCATGTCTGAGAGTTTAGCCCTGAGATTAGAAAAGAGTACAAAAACTACCGCTGTGCCAACATTTCACCCGCCCTTATAAATACGCAAGGGCCTTCGACACCGTTTTGTCTCATTGTGTACCCGCTCCAGACAGGTCAGGTGGTCTTCTAAGCACACAGGGAGGAGATTCATCACTCTGGTGTTTTCCTACGAGTGCTGAACCAGTTTTAAAAGGCTGTGCGCTAGCTAGCGCTAATCTCTCCCACCACCGATGGCACCTAAAAAGTACAGGAGCTGAAAGATGTTTACCTTCCACACCCAACGCTAAGTCATCCTCACTGCTGGCATTCCTCTTCAGGGACTCTGTTTAAAATGAAGGCAGTCATCAAAACACACATACACGCATACAAAGACACGTAGCAAGAGCAGTGATTCAGAACAGGGAAACCTGGCAAAGGTGCTTCATTCGCAGCAGCTGACCGATAAAACTTCACTTACCTCAGTGAAAAGTGTGAAAGATAAGCAAATAAACTATCAAAATCTTGTACTCTGTGACTTCATTGAGAACTGAGACACATACAGGTGTTTACAGAAGGTTTGGAAGGCTGGTTAGAGAGGGATTAAGAGGGATAAAGAGCAAGTCTCTCTGATGGTTTTCACCCAACTCATTTACATGTCGTTTGAATTGATCAACCTTGCGTGACGAAATCTTCCCTGGGAAGGGAGGCGGGCAGAGGGATTACAGAATCTCCTATCCAAGAATCAACTCACATTGTTGTGTGTAAACATATCAGTCTCATAAATGGAGCTGTGGTACTTACTTACAGTACAAGCCTCAGGAAATAAATAAGCATTCCGATGTTTCCTTATCTACACCACTTTCTCAAAAGATACAAAAATTCAGAAGAGCACAAAGCCGTACCGCATGTCAAATATGCTTGATCTTACTAAAGTCAAGTTCCAACTTGCCCTCTTTCCAAATTCCTCTTAACTTTAGATAAAGGTTGTTGATGTTGTTTCAAGCACAGCCTTATCACAGACAAGACAAGACTCTTCAAAGAAAACCGATGAACAACTAAACACACTTGGCCTGTCAAACACATTCAACTAACTCTGTCAACCGATATCAATTGTATAATTAGTGAAATCAAATCACAGTAGATTTCATTGGATCATACCTGCAGCTTGTCTGCTCTGTTCTGGTTTTGGATCCACTCTGGGAGAACAAAAAAAAAAAGTAATTGGGGAGGAGACATCCACTAGAATACCTGAACATTCAAATGAGATGACCTGGACTGGAAAGCACATGCTGCAACTCTAATGCCCTCGAGGCCCTCAATCATTAAAGAGCTCCTAGATCTTACACTTTCAAGCATTTGGGTTAGGAGTGAAATGTCTAAATAAATATGAATGTGATGGTTTGAAAAATAGCTTCCCAGACATCTGGTGAAAGTAACTGCTGGTGTTAGGTGTCACCGGCAGTTAGTAGGTGTCACCTACTCATTGACGGTGGTGAGCCACTCTCTCACACTATCCTGGGTACTGTCTCCTGTATGAACAGACAGGAAACATGAGATAAAACACGCTGGTGCCAAAGATTCACGACACAGTTGACATTTGAACATTTGTGAAATCCCAACTAGGCTGAAGCAATGTGTAATGTCGGGCGTTTCTACTGAGGCGCAATTGCTCTATTTACAATTGTGAATTGACATGCACGATCATTTTAATTGATATCAACTTAGTAGCAGGTATGGTTGACATTGATGTCAATACTTTTAAAAAGGCATAGCAAAGTGATGACAGTAACAGATTATTGATCTGGAGAACTGTGTTGGGGGCACAGAAGACTTAGCTCATCTACCAAAAAGAGAACATCTAATCAGTTATACCTGTTGTAATAACTTAAAAAACTCGACACAGCCTTTATACTGTACGTACCATGCAGAAGGAGCACACATTCGGTTAGACTAAGACAATACAAGATACTGAACGCACATTTTTAAGACTCTATATGTTTATCATATGTTTACTGTATGCACTTACCCACCATAGTAAATTCCTTGTTTGTGTACACTTACTTGGCTATTAAACTTGATTCAGATTCTTCTAGCTCTAAACGCATAGCATGTTTGGAACTATTTCCCCGTCGGTACAGTAAAACCTGTTTGGGATATTTCATACTCTCCAGCAGAGGAGGTCCTCACCAGCTCTGTCTTGTCCCTGTGTCAGAGACGACGCCGACGGGCACACCTCCATGCTGCTCCACAGGGGCCTGGAGGCCACCAGGTTGGCTCTCTTCTCTGCTGCAGTCCCCTCAGAGGCCATCCTGCGTCTGGCTTCAGATCCCTGGTCCTGTCCCAGCGCCTAGCCCGGCCCTGCAGCCCCCAGCCCCCATCCACGAGGCCCGTCAGTCAGGTACTGTAGCAGGGCAGCCTGGACACTAACCACCACCACAACAGCGCGTTTCGTAAATGCAAACACCAATGGAACCTGTCATCAAAGCTACCTGCTCTCTATGTAAACAGTGCCAGGAGCAGATGCAAATGTGAGACTCATCTCTACTCTCTCTATCTCTCCCTCTGCGCCTCCGTGTTGTATCAATATTTCAACCATTGACACGGAAATAGCCTTTTTATTTATACTGTATCAAGCCTTGTCGTGGTTTCCTGTGCATGTTTTTATCAGCATGGAGCAGCACTGGAGGGATTGAGAGGGGAGGCAGGACTTTTTCAGGAAGTCTTGTCTACTTTTTCCTGTCTCCTACTTCAATAGACTCAGAACTCAAACAGCTGTTGACATTAATATGAATAATACAATCGTACATCAACTGGTTGAAAATGTTACAACTCTAAACATGTAGCCAACATGTTGACAGAAAGGCTGATTGTAGCCTAGTCTACACTCCTACTCTTATTTTCTGTATTATTTACAGTACGCAGGGACTATTTTATTGTTTCTTCATGAAACTGTTTTTATAGGTTAATTAATATGGTAGGTAGATATAGTAGATGCGGTTGCTAAACCCAAGAAAATACGACACATCCTTGACTTCGTGGAATAAACTATTCCTCAGTGCGTTACGATTTTTGAACCTCAATTGGACTACCAATTAGTTGCAAATGTTACAGAGGCTGACACCCTTCTGAGTCCCTATTGAAACAACCGGTTAAACAAATAAGTCACTTTCCTCGCGTCTAACACCGTTTTTAAAATGGTAACGGAATAAAGTTATTTGTGTTCTGGTTCGTTTTCTGGTAAGAAATCGAGAAACTCACCTGTAGTGGCGAACGAGACGGGTGCCTTTTCAAGGTCCTCCTTTTCAACGACTGAATGCTTCATGCTTCCACTGAAGGCATAATAGCATACATATTTGTGTGACCAAGAGCACGGCCTACATTAAAATCTATTTGCATTGACACGACCCGTTGCAAGAAAAGTTGTTGTAGTTAGACGAGTTCTACCTACGTGTCCTTGATGGCCGCGAAAGAGGAAATGAATGTGCAAAAAAAAAAAGTTTTTGTTGTCACGTAATCTCAATAAAGAGAACTGGCTAAAATGTTGCGTGTTAGCTTGCGTCCAGTGATATTAATTGCAAAGCAGGAATCAGAAGGAAAAGTTAGACCCAGAACCGCGCAATATGCCTAGTTAAAGATGCATTATTACTTTTATACGCTAGATGTCAGTAAAATACTTTCCCCCGTCAGCTTTAACATTTTAGAAAGGTTTTGCAATTGATTTAACTAGTGCACAGTGCCCGTGATGCAGTTGGTGCTTAAAATGTCAGTGAAACACACAAATTACTTGAACTAACTTGGATTACAAAAAGGACACCTGCAAAATATGAATTTGTGTGTCCGATTCTTTAGCTGATCGTGGGAAACTAAACCCATTCTAATTTGTACACACAGATTCCTGGCAGAGAGAGATGTATATGGATATGTAGTCATCATCAGGTGTGGTATGTGTACAATATGTAAATAATGCATGCGTGATCTGTTGCACCTATACAGATGATTATCAAGCCTGAGTATATTTTCAGGCATAGGTAGGCTATAAAAACATCAAACATCAGGATAGCTTCATTAAATTGGATTCAAAGGGATTTGTATCTGTCAATGTAAAGCGTTACGTCAAGTCAAACATCTGCTGCGATTTGTTCAGTATCTTCTTCGCTTTTTGTTACATGAAAAAATCGACTGTTGCCATGTAAAAGTGAAGGTAGGGTGTATGGATAAGGGCTTAGTGGATGTAGTGGTAATTATATGACAGCTGTGTGTGGCTGTGGAAGAATGTGGGATCGTAGATAGGGATGAACTATTTCCCATTCTGAAACGTGATGTGATCAATATTTTAGCACAGAGCTTTAAAGCATACGAGGCTTTGTTTGCATTACCAATCACAACAATGGATTACAATTCATTCCGTGACATTTCACAGGCACACATTATGTATTATGTATTACCAATGTATTACCATTATGTATTATGTATTACCAAGAACTAAGACACAATATTGTGTCTTAGTTCTTTGTGGTTGATGAGAGACTTTAAAAACACTCAAGAGCAACTGGAGCTTCATGAATAATTGCCACCATTGACTCAAAACACCTCATGGTGGCTCGCTGTTTGTTTCCTCGAAACACCATTTTGTTATCCATATTCATAAGGGACTAATTTTGCCTGCATACTTACATCTCTGTTTGTACTTACTGACGTGGGTCCATATGTGGCTGACTTGTTAGTTAACTCTTGTTACTTTCCTGTTAGTTCTATTGAAGTCCCAATGGTCTCACTCTCTCTCTCTCTCTCTCTCTCTCTCTCTCTCTCTCTCTCTCTCTCTCTCTCTCTCTCTCTCTCTCTCTCTCTCTCTCTCTCTCTCTCTCTCTGTCTGTCTATCTATCTGTCTATCTATCTGTCAGTCTGTCTGTTTATCCACCCATCCATCGATCTATGCATCTATCAATCCATCCTTCTATCCGTCAACCTGTCTATATGTCTGTCTATCTATCTACAGTATACATATCTGTCTGACTGTCACTTTGTGTGTGTCTACACAGTTTAGTTGTCTGTCTGTCTGTCCATCCGTCCATCCATCCATCCTTACATCCATCCATGCATCCCTCCATCCCTCTGGCCTGGTTGCTAGGCAGCATGGCACAGCCTGTGTGTAGGTGGCATGTTCATGCCGACCAGCCCTCTGGTGGGTGTCTGGAGGAGGGGCGGGGGCGTCAGTCACTTATGACTCAACCAGACCTAAACTAGACAAGCGCAGATGGACCTATCTGATTGGCTGTGAGGGAGGAACAAGGGCAACACTGCTGAAAGCTACAATAACAATCCCATAACACGACAGTCTTGGACTGTTACGTAACTAATTTGTCATGTAAAGTGATCAGCATGTAAGTGGGCCGATACATTTACATTTAGTCCTTTAGCAGACGCTCTTATCCAGAGCGACTTACAGTAAGTACAGGGACATTCCCCCCGAGGCAAGTAAGGTGAAGTGCCTTGCCGAAGGACACAACGTCATTTGGCACGGCCGAGAATCCAACCAGCAATCTTCTGATTACTAGCCCGACTCCCTAACCGCTCAGCCATCTGACCCCATCACCCCGATACATTGGACGGGCCAAACAGAAACAACGGTGATTTTTGGGAGGGTTTGACTTTCAGTCCACTAAAGTCTGTGGGGCTCAACATAGGTGTGCGTTGTGTTTTGAGGCCAGAGTCCATGCTACGTAAATGACTGAAATGCCTAAAGGTTTCCTAACATTGAATCTAACATCCCATCCCACTCCATTCATCTATAGAGCTACAGCTGCTACTGGACTGTCCAGCACCGACACATACCCAAGAGGCTCCCCCTCTGGTGAGCTGGGGCTAGTGGATAAATGAGCTTAGGCCGAGCGGCAGACCGAGCAGAGCAGCGGTGTGGAGAGAGACTGGACAGGTTGCCAGGCCCTTGTTTCCCTATGGAAGCACACTGGGAAGAGCGAGAAGGCGAATATGAAATGACTGACTAAGTGGGGACAGCTGCCTGTTGAAACCAAGGATGTTTAAGCGTGCTCCTGAGAGCTTGCTGGAGGCCATGTCTCATGTCTCCAGCCCCACTCTTACCAAGTCGCTCCGCACTTGGTGCAGACGCAAGCACAGGCACGGCAAGCAGAGGTGAAATTAGTTACATCAAGCCAGTCATTAGTCCAACCAGATGGCATGGTGATAAGAGTATTAACTCTGTGAACGGAGATAGATGAGGAAGGGTGGGTTTGTGTTGGAGAGAGATACGGATTCTGAGTTGAAAACAAGCCAAACCATGTTCGGCTTTTGATCAACATCCGTCTGTGTCCGAGCGGATCCATCTATGCTTTGTGAATGTATGTCAGGGATACTTAAAAGAAAAACCTTCGAAACCATCTAAGCAAAAATGGCCCAAAACCTTTCCAGACATCAAGGATATCATCTTGGCCTAACGGTGCATTCTTGAAAAAAAATTGCCAGAGGGGACTAGGGTTCGATCAATTGGCACACGACTCTGCTTGTAGGTATTTGTCTCTGATATCTCTAATACCTCAGCTCCAAGTGATCTTTTATTTCTTATGGCAGGCCAATCTTTCTTTACAGAAAGAGCGATGCGAGCAAGCAGTGTGTGTGCGCGTCTAGGCAGCCATTAGCCGTGAGGCCCGCTGTGCCATTTGCATGTGATCTCTCTCTAGTCTCCATCAAGCTCCTCTGTTTTCACACGGGTCATTAGCAGGCACTATTAGAATGCGAGAGTTCTATTAGTGCCAAGGGGCTCAGGATCACGGTTCTCGGTGAAGAAGTACAGATGTCACAGAGATGGGGGCTGTTACCAGGAGGAATGGTGGAGGTGGCGGCTGCATGTGTGTGTGTGCGTGTGTGTGTGTGTGTGTGCATGAGTGTGTGTGTGTGTGTGTGGAGGGGAATTACTTTTGATTCCAAAGAACAGGAAGCCATCCAAATTCAAATGTTCTGTAGTGCCTCACTATACAGTAAGGTTGCAATATTACATGTTGATAAACAGATCTATGTATGATCTATATATGTTCTATGTATGTATGATCTATATATGTTCTATGGAAAAACCATGTCTTAATCATGCTACGATTGCATGGCAAAAGGTTTTGGAGGTTTATTAACGTGGCAACATTATTATAATTGTAAAAAATTCCTTTTAACTATCCTTGCTACTGTAATGTTCTTCGAAACTCCCTCTGCTGCACATACATTACTGCGATTGATTAAGCTTTTCTGACCATGAAACAAACCTTTCATTAATCCTTACTGTTCAACTGTGGCCACAACAACACGCATTCTCCACACAGAGGCTTATTTGTTGACACCTGCCGGAGGGGAACACATGAAGGGGATCTTCATCATCTGAGAGAGGGAGAATGGGCGGAAGTCCAGCTTGCACACACCACAACTGTGACCTTCAGCAGCGCCCTTTCCTTTCCTACAACGTGACTGGTCCCATTTTGCATGCGCCAGGTGGTTAGTTCACCACTGGTGATGTTGTTGTCATTACAGCCATCATATCCCTCCACGACACTCCCTGTTTTCGCTTTTAATTCACACATTCAAAGACAATGTTTGTTGTTAATTTTGCTATTCACTCGCATGAATGTCCCTACTTCACCACTAAGAAGTTGGAGCGTGTTGGGTAGTAGTTCATGAACAAAGGCCCAGGAGATTTGGGATTTGGTGGAGTTCCAGCCCCCTGAGCAAGGCACAGGCTCCTGGCCTCATGCATGGTCCAACAGCTTAGCAGAGTGGTGGGCCGTCCAGGTTCTTCTCTGCCACGGTGGACAGCCAGAGTCATCACAGCATAATGAGGCGACATCCCTTAATCTTGACTGGGCAACGACTACAATGTGTGGTGTGTGTGTGTCTGGGTGTGTATGTGTGTATTTGGGGGGGGGAGGGGAGGGGGGGGGGGTGGTAGAGCAAGCCAATTTTCCAGCCAAATTCCTCCCCCCCAGGCTCCGTGGACTGTAGCTGGCCCCTGCCAGTCACAGCTCACAGCAGTGACTGCCAGAGGTAAGATGTAGGCTGACTGCTGGGATGTGGTCAGACCGGCAGGCCTGAGGGACGCCAGGTGAACCAACAGCCCAACATCTGAAACAGAAGAGAACAAAACCCAGGGCCCACACTCACGCCTCGATCCCCAGACAAGTACAAATGCTGATTTCGGATCAGTTCAGTATGTGCGATCATTGTTCACATTATTCACATAACATAATATGGGGTCAGGACAACACCTGATCCTAGGTCAGCATTTACCCTCTGAGACATGTTGTGAGGTACAGCCTCCGTCCTCCCTCCTTCCCTCGTGCCAGGGTGGCACCATGGTTGGGTTTAGCACATCAGCAGTGTTGGACTGGATCAATATTCCTTGCTCATAGACTATCGGAGCTCAAACCACTTTACGCTACTTAACTTCATGGCATGGCATTCAGAGGGTGTGATTAAAGTAAGAGAATGAAAATGAAATGTGGTTTGGTTGTATCTTGAATTGTTCTTAGAATTGTATTATTTTGTTTAGGGGGTTTTGTATTTAAACAGCACAATGTTTGCTTTAGTCCACATCATCTTAGATTAGATTAGATTCAACGTTATTGTACATTACACAAGTACAGGTACAAGGCAACTGAAATGCAGTTTAGGTCTAACCAGAAGTGCAATAGCAGCAAGCAATCTTTACATTGTAATGAAATTATCCCCCAAAATACTGTAGGCTATATACATAATCAACATCAATAGGTAAACTTCTTGAATCCCACATTACCCACACAGTTTGAAGTCATATACAATAAACAGTAATGTAATGTTTCTTCCCAGTTCCCCTTGCACCTCTCTTTCTCACACAGTTTACCAATTTGCATGTATTTGTGCAAAAACATCCTGTGAATAATTCCCGCCTCCATATCTCCATATGATGCCTTGGTGTCTTCCACCTGCATATGTTTCTGCAGAAACACTCCTGACAGAATCCGAACAAGTAAATGAGATATTTCACACATGGGACAAAAACAGTTGTTTGTCATTCCTGTCAAAGTGAGAATTCATCAATGTTGTGCTGTCTATAGATACTGGTGATTTCATCTGATTTTTACTGCAATAATATAGTATATAGAGTAGAGTTTATAATAGTATGGCAACTGCATTGAAATAGTACTCTTCTCTCATTCACAGTGCAACTCTGTTGAAGACACACTCGTGTTAGCCGTGAGTGTTGTAGACAAAGCCTTTTAAACTGATGCCATTCCAGTAATGCTAGCAGAGATCTGAATGCGTGTGAAAGCTGCCAAACGTGCGAAAATCAGTCTTCATCTGACAACTCTACCTTGCATCACTCAGTGATAATGAAAGTACATGTAGTTTGTAATGACTGGAGGCCTTGATAGAGGAGAAATACAAAGAGTGATACAAAGAGTGATCTCGTCCATTTAGTTATTTCTTTCGTGACAATCCTTTTCATGTCCGATGGTAGACAATTAAGGGAAGGCAGTTTTTTTCTTTAAACCGAGCTCAGGGGCTATTTTGGAGTGTGTGTATTAAATTTTTATGTGAAAAGGGATGGGCCTACTCTTTTTCCTTTCTCCTGCATAATGATTTATTGCCCAAAAAGACCAGAGAACTAATTAACAGAGTAATTAATTAATACAAAATTTGCATATTTGCATTTGCAATTAGTGCAGTCAAGTGATTACTCTGAAATGGGAAGTTTGACTCATCAGATGTTGGTGTGTGTACTGGACCGGAAAGACCGTCGCCAGCTGAGGCTATGAAGGGAGGGGTGTGTATATATGTGTGTGTGTGTTTGTTTGTGTACGTGTATGTGAGCATGCTTGTCTGTGTGAGAGAGAGCATGTGTGTGTGTGTGTGTGTGTGTGTGTGTGAACATAGAATAGATTGGTCTGAAAAAAATTAACATGAATGGAACCAGAATGCCATAGTAATTGTTTTGCTCTTTTGTGCTGCACATGGAAAACAATTAATAGTAGCAATAAATAAAAACACCATACATATGTAGCCTCAGACTGGGGTTCTCTGAGTTTCCAAAAAATCTTGTTCGATTTAAAATCATAAACAGTGGTTACAATTCAGGGAAGGAGTGTTTTGGTGATGAATACTTTGTTGAGGCTGGGGTCTATCTGAACTGTGTTGTTCAGTCTCATCCTTTGTCTTCAATAACACAGTCACGCACATATGAGCAAGAGTGCTGAATCTCTGAATCAGTGCAAGCTCAGCCAGTTGGTAAATGTCCTTGACAAGATGACCTGAAATAAAGGAGACCCATCAATCATCTGTCTGTCACTCAGATGTGTGAGCAACTTAAGATGGTGAGCAATTTGATAAGTCATGGTGTATTGATTACAATAATTCATTATATGTAACTCCAACATGATAAGCAAAATTAATTTCACATGAACTGACCTATATGTTTCTTGATACTTTTGCTACTACATTTGGAGTGTGGGACCCTTGAAATATTTGTGTTGGCAGCTAGCTTAAAAATGTATTTTATACGCCCTGGTGGCTCACTGGGTAAGACCCTGTACCACTAAGGCTAATGCCTTAAAGCAGGGGCCCGGGTTTGTTTCCAGTCAGAGACATTTTCGGCATGTTTTTCTCTCTCTCTCTCTCTCTCTCTCTCTCTCTCTCTCTCTCTCTCTCTCTCTCTCTCTCTCTCTTCAACTGTTTCTATAAAAAAGCTGAAAAAGGCCCAAAAATATTTTTTTAATACATACAAATACATACAAAAATCATAAATTACTTGATATTCATCAATCATTAATCCAGGATTATGCATCTTAAAAATAAAAAATGTGATTCAATTGCTTTAGACCTACAGTTTTTACATATCCACCCTAAGATAAGGCCTTCCTGATCAGGTCCTCAAAGCTCTGAGATGGCCAGATGAAGGAGCGAACAGAGAGATCAGACCACGTGACAAGCACTGCCACGTGACGTTGGCTCCAGATGGCATGGGTACCAGCTCTGGCACTGTTGGCATCGGTGTCATTTCTCAAAGAGGAGAGAGCGGCACAGGAGACGGGAAGAAGGAGAGGGAAAAGGAGTCTCTCACTGGCGCTTCTGAAGCCATACATAAACTGCAGTGCCACAGAAAACGACTAGACTACAAGATAACCTCGGAAGATGAGCTGTGCAATCTGACACGAGAATCCAGGTAAGAAAAATCGCAATGTGATGACTTGTGGGCTTGATATACGCCTGTTTAGTGAAACGGTCTTAAGCCTACATTAGAGCATGGTCATAATTTCAATTACCTGGTAACGATAGTTTTTTCATGTCAAAATGGAAGATTAATTTAGGCTACCGTACATTATTTTAGGCCATTGAAGCTACAGAAAAAAAAGTGATTTCCATAGAATTAGATATTTCTGATGACTGGAAAGAATTTTGTGTAATCCATGAAACGCATTGTAACAGCCCGAGTGGAAATAATGTCGATGGCATAGAGATCAGAGATCAGAAACTGTATTTGACCAAATCTCTTTATCTCCACATCTCCAAGACGATGTTGACCTTACCGTTTGATGAACAATCCATGATGCGGGAAAGGGAGAGTCACTTTGGAACAAACTTTTCTCTGGACTTCGTGGATGACACAAAGGTCAGTAGGCAGGACCCTTTTATGAAATCAGACACCGTCTCACAGGCCGACATAAGATCAATCGAAGGAGGACGAGTCGGACAGGGAAGACGACGAGAGAGAGGAGGGCCATGACGACGAGAACGGCTTACCAAGAAGGAGAGGACCTCGGAAGAAGAAAATGACAAAGGCTCGAAACGACAGGGTCAAACTGAGGCGCATGGAGGCCAACACGCGCGAGCGAAACAGGATGCACGGGCTTAACAACGCGCTGGACAGCTTGCGAAAGGTCGTACCCTGCTACTCAAAAACTCAGAAACTGTCTAAAATAGAAACCCTCCGCCTGGCGAAGAATTACATATGGGCCCTATCTGAGATTCTCAGCACCGGCAAGAGACCGGACCTATTAACCTTTGTCCAGACGTTGTGTAAAGGACTTACTCAGCCAACAACAAATTTAGTTGCGGGTTGTCTACAGCTGAATGCCAGAAACTTCATCACAGACCACAGCGGAGAGGCCTCATTCCCAGGCAGGTCTCCATTCGACGCCATCTACCCACCTTACCACAGCTCCGAGGTCGTGGCTTCAGCCGGTCACGGAAACAGCACCATGGACAGCGCCAAGCCCTTCAGACCCTACAACTACTGCACTTCCTATGAATCGTTTTACGAGAGCACGTCGCCGGAGTGCTCAAGCCCGCCGTTCGAAGCCCCTCTCAGCCCGCCTCTCAACTTTAACGGTATATTCTCCCTCAAGCACGAAGACCCGGCGGACTTCGGGAAAAGCTGTCATTATGGAATGCGTTACTGCGCGGTGGCAGGGCGAAGCTCTATCGTTCAGAATTCGATGTCGAGAGGGTCGTCAGACATCCACGTCCCCTATGACATCCACCTCCGCAGTCAGTTTTACCCGATGCAAGATGAATTAAACACTCCCTTTCATAATTAATGACCAAAAGAGAGTCCAAATGTGACCACCTCTTATTGGAGTAATTACTGGAAAAATAAATGAAACACTTTACCCACATATATTATTTACAACGGAGCGCTTTTTAGGTTAGGCACTTGGTTGTGTGCCATCTGATGGGTGATCATTAATTCATTGTAATTGAATGGTAATTGCCCTGCGGGTAAACACGTTTTGTCCTGGAATCCCATCAGGCAAAACACTAGGCAACGGAAACATTGATTTGTGAAGTGATTGTATCATACATTGCTATACCCAGTGAAGTAAAGCAAATTGCCATCACAAGTGCAAAGGTTTAAATCCATTCCTTTTAGGCCACTTTTCTTTTGAACAGTGTATGTCGTGTCCTCTGAGCCTTTAATAGCCTACAGTTTGAATTGAATCCCACGAAATAGTTCAATTGTGCAAAGTCGTAAATCAGACAGCAATAAAGGCACGGGAACTATGCAATAAATGAACTTCAGACATCGCGGGAACTCTATTATTCTCCTTAAACGGTGCAGGCCAGTCAAGGACTTGTCAACCATAATAAATTAGTTATTTAACAAGATCAGTGAACAGGCCCATAGTCTGCGGCCACGAGCAGTTGCTGATAGTACGATAGTCAAGAAAGTTGTGCAAAAGGCTCCCATCTTTGTTTATTGTTTCAGTCATTGTCAATGTAATTTTCGTTTAATATTCTTCGGCCTAGGGAACTGGTTTTCATTTTCTTACGTCCTATAGGCTACACGTGGCTTACATTGTGCAGTTTAGTGTTAAAAAAAGTTATTATTGAGTGACCTACGAATCGAAGAATGTATATTTGTCATATTTATTAAAGATTTAAATGTTTGTAAATAAAGGGGCTACGTTATATTGTATTCGTACGGACATTAAATAGGCCTACATTTCTCTGAAAAAAATCGGCCTGACTTTTTATTTATTTAATGAGCACTTGTGATAGCCTATACTGGTAGCTTTCGATGCTTTTGATGTTATGACAAGTTGATACTCTTGCTAATTATGTTAATTAAGCACGCGGTGACTAGCCTACATGTTATGCAACTTCTTTGCTCTATCACAATTTAGTATTGTCGAATCGTTAGCCTACTCCTAAGAAATGTACAAATCAAAGTAGGTTATTCATTAGGCTTACATTTTGTTTTTAGTGAATGAAAGCACTCACCTGACTCAATTTCGTTAATTGAAAATAAAAATGTTCCCCTTAACATGAATTATGCGGTGTCATCACAGATGTTCCAAATGTATTTTAACATGATTGTAAACAAAATTCGATACTGTTTGGTGCATTATATTGTTTTCCCTTCTTTGAAAAGTGTCATTTAATATGTGTTTTATACGAAATTAAAATAGGAAAATACTTAATAAAACATGGATCAATCAAGCCATATGTGTGTTGTTTTGTGTTTTTGTTACATTTCGTTACATTACATTTATTCATTTAGCAGACGCTTTTATCCAAAGCGACTTCAAAGAGAGAGCTTTACAAAAGTGAATAGGTCACTGATCATAACAACGAGATTGCCCCAAAACATTGCGGGTAGCCAAAACATGAAGCATACATTGTGAAAAGCAAATAAGTGTCAATGGGAAGAACCATAACAGCATGTAGTTAAACAAGTTACAATTAATTTTGTTGTTGGGAAAGTGTGTCTGCATCTTAGTTTTACACCATTGACACATATATTTAAAAAGATTCAAAAATCAGTTGCGAGACAGATCTAAAGACGGATAGGTCTATATGCTTTGTGTAGTGTTGTGTACTACACACTGAGTCGGTGACGCCAAGTTTGGTATTGGACCTGGATGTTGGACAAGGGACGCCAGATTGCGGATCACATAGGCTACCCACAATAATCCCCGGGCGAGTGCATTGTCATCTTGAGAAATTATTGCGACACAATGCATTCGACAGACGTTTGACTGACTTTAATGAGATTTTGATTGTCAAACCTGTACAAGAATTAAAATGTAATCGGGAAATGTGTGACATGTTAGCCAAAAGGCCTAGCCAATGTGCTGTAAGACCATTCGTTTATATCCATCTCCATGTTGTGGAATCAAATGTCCCTCACATCTTTTTGAAGGCGGAAAATAAACATTCTATGTGAATGTGAATAAATAGGCTATTTTAGACCCACAAAACACATACGCTACCTGCGAAAAATAGGTTTCTATATTGAAAGTCGGAGTCGAGCATATGTTTGTCTTGAGATAAGTATTTCTAATAACAAGGCCCGGAAAGGTGCAGTATAGGATAAATCAATCTGACGTGAAAATTGTTCAAATGTTTCCACATACGGAAACTTCAGGTGCTAGGCAACACGAAGCAAAATTGTGAAGGTTTGAAAGGACTACAGTCAAATGTATCACAGCTTAATAGTGTTTTAGTGTTCTAGATAGTAACGAGATTCTCATGGATCGCTAGAGCAACTTTTTGCTGAAATTCTTTGAGACAAAACAGTATTAAAACAATCCTTGAAAGTTAAGCCAACAGTGTCAACAATAACTATTTATACAGTACAACTATACTAGTTATGTGAGATCAATTTTCCAAAGCATTGCTGTGCTAGAATGTCAAAAGTATTCAGCATGGTAATCCATGTTCCATGAATCCATGAATGGCTGGGATCTGCTCAGTTTGTCACCCTCAAGCGTTAATCCAGCCTATAACATACGTATAGAGGTTTTACATTTTTGTAGAGGCTGGCTAACAAAGCTATAGCTTCATGGAGACATGCAGTTACCTGAGTAGGCTACCTCTGGGGATGGCCTCCTAAATGAATAGGCTGTTAATAATACCATTGGTGTAATTAAAAGTGAGAAATGC
Source organism: Thaleichthys pacificus (assembly GCA_023658055.1). NCBI lineage: Eukaryota > Metazoa > Chordata > Actinopteri > Osmeriformes > Osmeridae > Thaleichthys > Thaleichthys pacificus. The sequence goes on along the minus strand of CM042872.1, from coordinate 4,729,246 downwards.
TGTTCACTCGTGATGTTGATTTATCTGTGTTAGCCGATGATTGTGACACTCTCCTGTTTGTGCTCACACCTCTGCTGCAGTTGGCGAAAAAGAATATCCCTCTCTCCCTCTCTCCCTCTCTCCCTCTCTCCCTCTCTCCCTGTCTCCCTCTCTCCCTCTCTCCCTCTCTCCCTCTCTCCCTCTCTCCCTCTCTCCCTCTCTCTCTCTCTCTCTCCCTCTCTCCCTCTCTCCCTCTCTCCCTGTCTCCCTCTCTCCCTCTCTCCCTCTCTCCCTCTCTCCCTCTCTCTCTCTCTGTCTCTCTGTCTCTTTCCTTGTGTCTACTGTCATCGTTCCCCAAAAGTCCCGTGCCGCAGATGGTGGGGGATGCAAAATGTCCCCCCATTAAGTTCGTAATGATCTGCATGTTTTTGGGGGGAGGCCTGCAGTGGGGCCTTTGGCGGAAGGATTTCTCATTTTAATTAGGAGGTTTAAGGAGCTAAGCCCTTTTGAAAAGCAGCTCCTTAGAGAGCTGGGTGCAGGTGAAACTCCAAACAGAAGTCACACCCCATCGGCAGCCAACTATTCGTTTGCATACTAGATTGGGGTTGGTTTGGCAGCAGTCCTGGCTAATACAAGAACTCCCTCTATATCTGCACTTGGCACACTTTCCAGTTCTGTATTGGCAGACAGGAAATCGTTTTACCATAAGGGGGGTCAGGGGTTCGTAGACTGTTATGATAAGGGGTAAATAACATTGTGAGTCATAGGTGTGCATATGTATGTGCATATGTGTGTGTGTGTGTGTGTGTGTGTGAGAGAGAGCATGCATACCTGCTAACAAAAGGAAAGTATACTTTTCCACAAGAGTGTTCAAAATCAAAGATGGATTAAAGTCAATTATATTGTTTGAATCAAAGATGGATCAAAGTCAATGACATTGTTTGAATCATGTCTGCTGTGCCATTCTTGATATTCAAATATTGGATGAAACTGCTGCAACTTCAACAAGTGCAGTTGATGATGGCTGCTGGAATGAGAAAACTGTATGAGGGCCACTGACATCATTTCTCTGTGAAGGTCATTAGTGGGAGCAGATAGCCTGGGATTAAATATGTAAGAACTCTTCTTATTGGGACAAATTGTATGAAGTTTGTCTGCAGTCGGCAGGGGCTAATCAGAGACACATTAACAGTCATTTGGAAAGGCTGTCTGACAGTGAAGCCATTTATATTAACAGCTAATGCTAAACCAAAAAATGCTAATGACCCCAAATAATTAATTATTTTATATCTCCACTAATTTACCACACTGGGCAATATTTCACCAGATGTAAAGGTAAAGATAGAGATCAGATTCTGTAGAGTTAATAGTTTCCCTGTGATAAAGTAGCTGCTTGTGTACAGGCTGGTTATGGCATGTGTCTTATTTGGTGCCATATTTGGCCACAACTACCTTTAGCAGTCATGAGTCATGTTATTTTGCTTTGTCGTGGTCCTTGTCCTGTCCAGAAGGCTATAATGAACCTGGCTAGGGCTGCTGGCTAGAGAGCAGGGCTGGGCACACTGCTGCTGGGGTTGTACAGGTTTTTTTTTTTTACCTTGACACACCAGTCATTTAGCACACATCAATGTAAGGATAGAGGCTTGGTCTGTTGTGCAGGCAAATTTGTTGTTCCTCGTCCGTTTTTCTATTGTCTGTTCAATTTTGACTTGACTGTGTGTGTTTTTTTAAACTCAGCATGTGGTTCAAAATCTGGTACTTTTTAATCAATGCAATGTGGTTATGTTTGTCATAAACTTGTTTTGCAAGGTAGTCGTTCTAGATTCAATGTGATTTTCTATGGAATGTAGGATAAAACCCAGGAAAAGGACGAAATTAGGAGTCAAATTATGCAGATTTTGAGTGCGTATCTGTATGTGTGTGTTTGTGTGTGTGTGTGAGAGAGAGTGTGTGTGTGTGTCTCGGTGAGTGTGTATGTGTGTGTGAAAGAGAGAGTGTGTGTGTGTATTTGTGTGTGTATGAGTGTATGTGAGCAAGGCGAAAAGACAAAGACCAAATGCTCTCTTGGCAGGAAACTCAAATCTCTGATCTGCTCCACACACAGCCAGCATCCCACCCAAATTGGAGCTTATCAAGTACATTGTCAAAATAAGCTTAAAAAAAATACCAGTTACAAAGCTAATACCTGACAAGACACTCAACATTAAAACACCAAAACTGTTGGAAATCAAACATATGAAATCAAATATTATAAAAGCAGATAATGAATATACAACCTAGTATAAAGCTACTGCGCATCTAATGCATTTGTCTGAAATCCTTGGATCATGTTAGGGTTAGGGCATCTAGGTATAGACTGGTTGCATTCTATTCATCTGTGCCTTCTCTGTCTTTTCTGTCAGGAACAGCCAGTCCTGGCTCTCTTCCCCCTCCTCCTCCCAGCGCTGGCTGAGATGCCGCTTGAGTGTTTGGCTGCACATATGTTGCACATTTCTGCATGTGAACGTGTGTGTAGGTGGGTGATGGGGCGTTACAAGGGTGCCAGTGGGTTGTAAGATATCACACTGAATTTGAATGTTTCGGATTTTGCACTTCAACTAAGTAAGCTCGTAAAACGGCTCATCTTGAAATGTGATGCCTGGTGTTGATCGAGCTCACGTCTAAAAACATCTCTTCGCTTTTGACAGCCTGCCAAATGGTGTCTCTTGAAAGACAGTGTCAAGACCTGGCCCACGTGAGAACAGGGTCCAAACATACGAGCTTCTGGACCTCGAAATGGAACCACAAAAAAATGGAAGTGGCTTGTGGAAGAGACCATGATAACATCTTCTATTAGGAGGCCAGTGACACACCATGGTGTTCTCCCTGGCATCATGCCACAGACTCCCCCCACCTCCACCACGCCAAACCCCCCAGGGAGACCAGCTATCCCAGGATTCCGCTGGTCTGCATGCCTCACTGCAGCGTCTGCCCCATTATTGAGGCGGGAGGGGAGGGGGGCCACAGACTGGGCGTGTGTGTATTTGTGTGTGTGAGCGAGAGAGGGTACTATAGAGAGCAATGCAGGGGGAGGGGTGCTCTTTCGTGTTTCGAGTTCGATTTTGGTCAAGATCCAACAAAGTGTCACGTGAGGACATGTCACCCAGACGATGCAGAGATACAGAAGTGGGAAGAGAGAGGGAAAGAGAGGGAGCGCGAGAGACGAAGGCAAAGGGCTCCACATGACGGTTCACACCGAAAAAGTAATTCTGTGGAAACGACTCATAGTGCCTGGCTTGCTGTGGGTGACGGGAAACAAACTGGAAGAGGGAATCCTGTGGTAACATCCTTGAAGTGAATCCAATCCGGTGTTCACGTTTTAGATTAATAGGTGTATGAAAAAGGGTGGCACATCCAAATGAAGAGTTTCTTTCAAGCATTATCGCTGTAAAATCGCCTCATGGTTTTCTTTATTCAAAGGCAGAGTGTAACATGTTGGCAATGAATCCGAACAAACCCAACAGAACAGACTCCTCTAAAGCAGAGCTGTAGCCGTTCTTCCTCAATACAATTTTTGATTAAATCAAAGATGTGTTTTTTGAAAAGGGGTGGGGGGGGAAGAGTAAATGAGAGAGGGTGGAGGAGAAAATTAAAAAAAAGAGTGTGAGTTGTAAACAGGCAGAAAGGCAGGTGTTGTGGATGCAAATGAACCAGATGACAGATGGCACGAGGCTCCTTCACTCATCCTGTGGAGAACTGATAGATGTCATCAAATTCCTCAGTGAATTCTGGACTTTCGTCCGAACTTTCTCAGTTGACTCCCCATCAAACGGGCGCCAAGTGACAAAAAAAGGGTAAAAAGCCTGACCGCTAACGTCTGTGAAACAACAGCTTTTTCGGCTGTTGCAGCCACGGCAGTCTATAGTGGAAACTATGTCCTTCTCTATTGTACGTTGGCTGTTGTAAGTTACATTTACATTTATGCATTTAGCAGACGCTTTTATCCAAAGCGACTCCCAAGAGAGAGCTTTACAAAAGAGCATAGGTCACTGATCATAACAACAAGATAGCCCCAAACATTGCGAGCAGCCAAAACATGAAGCATACATTGTGAAAAACCAAATAAATGCCAAAGGGAAGAACCATAAGAGCATGCAGTTAAACAAGTTACAATTAAACAACATGAAACTCAAAAAGTGCAAGAGTGTACCTGTAGAAAAGAAGACAAAACAACAATCAACAGTAATTGATTACTTAAAACCGTCACAACTAACCAACAATAGCAACAAGTCTCTCAATACGAGTCATTGTGATCCTGGAGGAAACTAACATCAGGTCCAGCCAAGCATTCCTAAGTGCCGTTGTACTCCCGGAACAAGTGCGTCTTGAGTCTTTTCTTGAAGGTGGGGAGACAATCAGTGTCCCTGATGGAGGTGGGGAGTTGATTCCACCATTGGGGGGCCAGACAGGAGAAGAGCTTGTGTTGGGACCGGGCGCTCTTGAGCGGTGGGACCACCAGACGGTTGTCAGAAGAAGACCGTAGGTGGCGGGTGGGGGTGTAAGGCTGCAGGAGAGACTTGATGTAGTCGGGTGCAGTCCCGTTCACCGCTCGGAAGGTCAGTACCAGAGTCTTGAATCTGATACGGGCCGTGATGGGAAGCCAGCGGAGGGAGATGAGGAGCGGGGTAACATGGGAGCGTCTGGGTAGAAGTTACAACAAGCCTTTAAGTTCACACCCTGTTATGGGTTCAGAATCAGAAGGAATGAAAGAGGTCCAAGAGGTGTGTGTTTGTGTACGTGTGACATCATGGAAGACACACATTCAAACACACACTCACAGCAGTGTGGGCAGGGTGGGGCCAGCACAGGGTTGCTTCATTGCAGGAATTCTGCTAGTATCCTCTGGTGTTGTGCGTGCCAGCATGCCAGTCTGTGCCGTCATACCTTGCTGCTTTTTAAGATTGCCCTGAGGAGAAGAACAGGAATAGGGGGTGGTGGTGTGTGTGTGTGTGTGGTGTGTGTGTGTGTGTGTGCGTGTGTGTCAACCGCTACACACTGCACTCTAAGGTCCCTGGAGATTTGTGAGTCAGGGATCATTGCCAACATGTTATGCCCAGGAGAGTGCATGGTTGGCGGGAGGAGGGAAGAAGAGCTCAGACCCAGACCAGGACCAAGCACCACACTGGAAGGTATGGAAGAAGACAAAGACTGGAGGGTGTTCTCCGGAGGTCAATTGATCTATCAGTGACTTCAGGAAATGCACATGTGAGGAAAGATTTGATCAGATCTATACATCCGACTGGAGTGATACGCGGATATTTGTGTGCAGACGTGGGGGCACGCCACAATTCTCATCTTTATCGACGAATGGCATGTAGATGGCAAAATGTAAATGAGATGGTTATTACACCAGCGTTCATCAGGCCGGGCTGGGAAGACTTCAATAGCTTGATGAATATGCATGCAAATGTGTTAATTAAGTTAATTATTCTGCTGAAAATTCATTTGTCTTCCAAGGACTCTCCTGCAATGATTTTAACATGTTTCTGTCATTAGTCATGCACTATGCTATTTAAAATCACTTTGGTCCACTTTTTAAAAGTTGGACTGGGCCAAAAATGAGAGGGGAAGAGATAAAGAGAGAGAGAGACTATTTTAGCAGGATGTATTTTTGGATTCCAGGAAAGAGGGTAATAAATGTTCTTGAGTATTACATATGGATATCTTAATACAACTATCTCCAATTTAGAACCACAGTTCCAAGCTGAGAAATGTCAAATTTCAGTAAGCTAAAGAAAGCCTAATGTAACTACTAAATTAGCATACGGTGCACTTGACATTCAGACTTTAAAGTACTAATCACTGTTTTGTCATCAGAGGTTAAATTGTATGGAGACACACAATTAGATTATTGTACATGCACAATTTCTCTAGAGACTACAGAGATCCAAGCCGATATGTCTATACTGTTGTTTATTTTGTCCAAGTTATTAAATAGACTCATTAAGGAATGAAGACATACTTTTTCTATGAACATAGTAACTTTATAGGCTAGAGTAGCATCTTGTAAATGCTGACTGTTTGTCTTAGTGCATCTGGTCGTTTGAAGATTTAATCAATGTAATTTCCTTGTGATGTTTTATGTCTAGATATGCTACAAAGACAGCTCTTTGAATAACATTTGACTTGCTGTAATAAAGTTCAAAATGTTTAAAATCCTAAATACATTTTCTGTGACCATGCAATTCAATTTTGAAAGTTAATGAAGGACATTTAAAAAACTTCTGACTACCAAACGCCGTGTTTGACATGGTAAATGACCGCTTAAAAACGATTTTTATTTGAGTCTATTGAACAATTAGCTTTACACACGCAGTCTTGTTTTAAGCCTTTTTTGCACCTAAGAAAAACCACGGCTGATAAGACATTAAAAACAAAGCGAGAGCGTGAACGACCCCCCGCGGAGCGATATACCGCAGTGACAGGTGTTGGAGAAAAGTACGGAGTGATTGAACGCCGTGTTCCTCCCTCCCTGTCATCCATCGTCAGTGGGACATCTGAGGATCGCACCTCACAGCTGCCACAAGTGGACTGAGCCAACATTAATAAATAGAGCTTATTGTTGGAGTTGTATTTATCGTCACTGTATGTCTGAACACTATATTTCCGTTACCCGGGCTTCACAGCACACACGCACGGACACTCTGTGACAGAGAGAGGGACAAAGCATTTAGCATTTTTTATAATATCACACCATGAATGCTCCGAGGGTCACATAATTGCCAGGCAGGCAGCCGTCAGGGCAAACAGCCACACGCCAATGAAAACACAGTCCCCTGTCTTCACTTTTAATTGGAGATCCCTTTAGCACCATTAGTAACAGAGACTGTTCGGCTTCGCAGTTAACTCAGTGAAACTAGCTGTATTTACTAACTATAAGGCTGACTACGCTGATCTATGCGGTGATTTCGACGTTTAGTCACACCTCTACACACCAATAACTTGCGCTGATTGGAAACATTCGAACTGGTTCAACTAGTGAACAACAGTGAATGCTATTGTTACAATCATTTATTGTCGTGTATGAGGAAGAAGGAAATACGATAAAATACCTTTTACCAGATCAGCATTAGCGAGAAACATAATCCGCTTGGCTGCTTAAGCTTAACTATTAAACATCGCCATCTGCTGGGACTGAGGTAAACGACAGGGAGATAAATCCAAGCAGACAAGAATTTACAACGAATGTCATCAGATCTTCAACCATAACCTATGAATGCAGGGACCCTTCAATGAACAAACCAAAAAAAGTCTCAACATATTTCATGCATTTACTAAAGAGAGTTAGTTGTCTACATCACCAATGCCCCTGTGTACAAAAAGTGATTGCCTCCTTAGTCAATACCTGGTAACACCAGTATTACTGGTTATACTCCAACCAAAGGATTTCTGCAGAAGTTACGTGTGTCACATTACTGTGGAGGTATTTTGCCAAACTCTTCCTGTGTTCAGCCTGGACTTGGACTTCCTTCTGGTCTTCCAACCATTCTGAGGTAGACGTGCTTGAAAGATTATGACCGGACAGTCACTCATTGGAAGATCAGCAACCATTCCAAACTTTCCATTTGGAATAATATGACTGTTGGAGCTTTAGAACAAATAGCTTTGTAACATTTTGAAAAAGTATTTACAAATGTTTGTGGCATGATGCACCTGAATCTCTAAGTGCACTCTAGGTCCAACGCCATGACTTTCGAAATGGTTAGCACCATCCCAAACAGGAGCTCAATAGCCATATAAATCACTAGCAAATTAAATCACAACTGGACCACGCATTCCAGAAATATTAGAAAAAGGAATTTTTAACAACCACACTGGAGGGAAAACTGAACAGCTGTTGGAAATGCTGTCCTGAATCATTGCAACATTCAGAGATGTCAGGACCCCAGCATAGTTCACCAAGCCTCTGTACCCCTGTCTATACTGGGCCTTCTGGCTGCACTACTTTCAGTGTTAGTGCTCCCATCACATGCACATAAAGGAACTAGCCTCATCATTTTACTGTCTGCAGATTGTAGGGCTAATGTGTTCCTTGGCCATCTTAAAATACAGGTCCCATCTTGGGGACTAGAGTAATTTAAATACGTCTAACCCAGGTAATCAAAATAATAGTGGCTGGGTTTCACACGTATAAGAAAAAACAACCAATTAAATACAAAAGTGTTTTATTTCTGGAACAACAAAGACTGTAAAATCGATGTACGTTGGCTCCTAAAAAGCTGCCAGTGGCAAAGTAGGTCAACTTTCACCGATGCAGCTGGGTCTACAGATGTCTCAGCTTGATGACGTCATCACCCGTGTACATGTAGAACTGCCAAACCATGGACAGGATGTGGCTAATGTGGGCAAGAGAGAAATGACAGGTTACAGCAAGCGGTAGTCGAAGGCCAGGCTGCAGCCATTGCAGGAGAACAGGGCAGCGAAAAGGTGAGGTTAAAGGAGAGAGGCGATAACTTACTCTATGCACATGAAGAGCTGTACTCCACAACCGCCGCGTCGCCTGAGGAGACGCAAATTTAGAACGAGCATCATCACGCATCATCAACACCCCCCCCCCCCCCCCATGGTGTGTGATGCAGGTGTTTACTTGTTTTGTAGTAGTCGTAGACCTTGACCACTGCAGGTTTAAGGTTCTTGACACTGAAGTCCTCCAGGATAAGAAGGGTGAAGGACACAGGCTCCTTCTGCTTCAACTGGAAAACAAGGTCTTGCATTAGACTGAAATGCACTCATTTGATATAAGTGGTCACCTTCTCCCAAGACGGCCAGCTTTAGACAGCCATCGAAATTGCAGACGTACAATTCGGACCAAGAGCTTTGCCACCTACCCTTTCTACATAGATGATCACATGGTCATCAATTTCATCGACACGCTTCACCGTATTTGTCGTCTTAAGCTGAAAGAATAGGAATGAGTTCAACAGCACAGATGTAATATAGAAGTCATGAGCCAATTCTAGTGAACGTCACTTCTGAACTCACAGCATCGAGTGAGCTCTTGTCCAGGACAAAGCCAGAAAGTAGTTTAAAGTCGATAATGACCATGTTGGTCTCCTCCCTTCGACCATTGTACCTAAAAATACATTTTAAACAGGCAAGTCATACCTCAGAATACATCTTGCTTTAACCGCACAAAAATGGTGTTTGTATTGCATGCAAAGTGCTAGAGTTGTTCCAAGAGGATCAGTACCTGACTGTAACCACTACCTTGAGGGAGGGTTTGGGTTTACATGACCCTCCCACCTCAACAGTCAAGGTAAAGCTTGAGAAGTCTGGACGAGGGGGGATGTTGTAATGGAGAGAGATCTGAAACGCATTGGACATTGGTCAGACGACCGCAGCAAGGTTGGATCCCGTGTCGTTTATCGGGTCCAGAAGTCTGACCTGGATAAACACGCAGCTCTGCCCTGCAACGCGGATGGTGTACTCTCCGGGAACATCCTGCAGTGGCTGTTCCTGGTACAGCAGACGGTTCTGCTGGTTCACCGTGAAGTCTCGTCTCCAGCCACTGGCAGAGGTCACCGCCACGCTAGTGGAACCTTCCGGACTGTAGGTGGCAGCACCGTACTTGGCCAAGGCTTGTAGCGCCACCACAGTGTCCTAGTGAAAGACGGAAAACACGGTCAGTTTGGATTCATTTCAAAACACAGTATGTGGGTTTGGCTCACTTTAAAAAGGTAGAAAAGCAGGTTCGTACTTGTGTGGAAGAGAATCCTCCATAGGGGTTCTGTTGCCTGACTAGCCAGCGGACTATGCCGACTGCGTAAGCCACTCCAAAGTCGTTCATAATCGGCCCAGAGAGAAGCGCAAGCAGCACGTACGAGGTCATCTCCACATCGATGGAGTTCAGGCCACTTTCAGGAGTGCCAGCTCTCGCCCAGTGACGAGTACCATCTGCAGGTGGGCGGGTGACAGTTGCAGGGGTAATCACAGACTGGATCGCCACAACAACAAAAAATTGTCCCACCACTGGATTGCTACAAAAATAGCCATTTGTCCATTCAACCAACTGGCCAAGTACCTGCGACGATGGAGGCCTGGTCCAGGCGTGTAACCAGCATTCTCCGTGTGACCTGGTCCCCTGCCAGGGTGAAGGTGTAAGACAGCAGGGCAACAGTGTAGAGGTTGTCCAGTGGGAGCGCTAGAGCACTCCGCAAGCAGATCAGACATCTCGTCACCATGGGGTCCTGGGGACACAGCCAGAGTCAGGCTAACGGGTATGGTCATGGGTAGCTTACAGCAAGACCGGACAGTCGTTTCCACTCACAGTGGGGCTGTGTCCCAGCTCCAGAAGGGCAGCAGCGATATAGGCAGTCAGGGACACGTCATCGCTCACCCCTCCCTGAAAACAGACAAGTCAACTCAGGAGAACAAGTCAACTCAGGAGAACAAGTCCCTCAGGAGAACAAGTCCCTCAGGAGAACAAGTCCCTCAGGAGAACAAGTCCCTCAGGAGAACAAGTCCCTCAGGAGAACAAGTCCCTCAGGAGAACAAGTCCCTCAGGAGAACTAGACAGTTGGCCAATCATAGTGCTACAATACATGGGTTATAATGAACTAGTCCACCTCTCTCCTTTACCTGCATGTCATTGTGGAAGAGTCTCCCCACAGAGGTGATGCAGCCAGTAGGCTGCTGCAGACCGGCCAACCATAATTCTGCCATGGTGATGTGGACGGGGTCGATAAAGATGAAGGGCCGCGCCCCTCCGAAAGACTTCATTACGAAGGTGGTCAACCTGTGGGCGTGCGCACATTTATGTAGCGCCATCGGTCGAGAAATTTGATCCATTTTGTAATGACTCCAGCGTCATTGGCATGTAGAGCAGCAGTTGAGCTCACTCACCAGGTGTTGCCAGACCCGTCACTGTTCGCCAAAGGCGCTGTACGAGCCATCACTGTGTTTGTAGGTGAGCTCATTCTGGTAGCCTGCAAGAACACCGCCGTTGACGAGAATGCGAAAGCAGAAACACCCAACACCTTCATGAGCCAGCAAGCCAACCCTTCCCATTCATCTAAGCATGTGTACAACGGAATGGTTTGATGGACCCCATGTTAGTTTCCTCAAGAATCACAATGACTCTTGCTGCTCTTGTTGGTTCGTGGTAACTGATTTAAATTGTTTAATTGTAACTTGTTTAACTACATGCTCTTGTGGTTCTTCCCTTTGGCACTTGTTTTGGTTGTTCACAATATGTGCGTCATGTTTTGGCTACCCGCAATGTTTTTGGGGCCATCTTGTTATCAGTGACCTATGCACTTTGTAAAGCTCTCTTGGAAGTCGCTTTGGATAAAAGCATCTGCTAAATGAACACATGTAAATGTGTGACAAGTGCTGGTATTGTAGTGCACATTTCGGTCATGTCATGTTTCTCCACAGATCAGCTTTCAAAAAGATGCCTCATGCTTTGAAACCTGAATAAAGTTGTAAATAACTGGCGTCCTAGCACGGTAGGAAGACCACCATGCGGACCCTTCAACCAGCACGTGTCTCCTAACCGTCCAGCTCTCTGACTCACCACCCTGCAGGAAGGCTACGGCCCTGTCCCTGATCTGAGGCGTAAGCTGCTGGGTGCTCTGCAGGTACACCAGGATGTAGACGTTGGGCGCAAACTGAAGCATGGTCTGCTCCCCGCAGCCAGAGGGCATGGCCAGCAGGCTGTCCAGGTTCTTCAAAGCTCGGCCCATCAGGTCACCTAGGATCAGTAACGTTGTTGGGGAGAAGATTACATGGGATCCTGTGGCACCATCAAGTCGAAATGATTCCCGTTTATAGGAGCCAATGAAATTTCGGCCAAAATACTGCATCTACAGTAGTACTGAAGGGTGAGGATACAGTACTGGAGGTTCTCACCCAGGACAGAGAGCGATGCCTTGGCAGATCCAATCACAAACACGGCCGGCAGCCGCAAAGAGAGCCTCTCCTCTATTGTACTGCCTAGAGACAAGACAATTACCCATCGAAAACCTCAACCAACAGATCTACAACCCACCAGTGTCATGAGACTATCAGCGGCAGGTTCACCTGCAGGGCAGAGCAGAAAGTTGGAGCTGACAGTCTCCTGGGTGCCCTCAGCCTAGAGGAGCAACATGAAGCAAAACAGATCACGGATTTTGGATCACACATTGATTAAGTTCAGATGGGCGTGAACCCTTTATTATGACGCACTCACCTGAACCAAAAATGTCTGGATCACCGTGTCAATGCGACCCCTCGCTGGAACAATGGGCAACTCCTTACCACAGAGAACCGTGGTCTTTATGGCCTCTGCACTCACCTTCACACTCACCTCCCCTAAAGACAATTTGAAACAGGATTTAAGTCTTTGCCTGGTGGCTCACCTCACTGGCCCCACTCCCTTCACCTCACCTAGGGCGGTGGGGGTGATGATCCAACGGAAAGTCCGGCTCTCGCCAGGACACACACACAGCTGGTACTGGTAGCCACCACAGGGTTTTAAGCAGAACTGGTCTGATTTTGACAGTGTCACCTTCACCTGAGGATCAAAGACAGGACACCTTCCCATCAAGTATCGGTCATGGGAACTCCTGGTTTCAGTGATTGTGACACCAGTACATCAAACTCCATATTCCCCCCCCCCCCATCAAGCAAGACCGAACACAAATAATTCATATTTACCATGATGCACTTGGTGAGGTAGTTGAAGACAGTGGCCCGGAGGGCAAACACCTCGCCGCGGATGACGGAGTACGGTAGGGTGAGACTGACGAAGAAGGGCTGGAAGGCCGTGAGGGCCGTACTGGGAGCCAGCCCCAGCCCCACAGGGGACATGCAGAAAGCCCCGGCAGCCCACTTAGTGATGGTGTCAGGGACGGTCTTCTGAACAGTCACTGAGCCAGAGTTTCTGGAGGGGGAGAACCTGGAAGGTTAAGTCTGGAAGGATCCAACAGCATGCCCAGGCTACTCAGTGGTTTTCGTTTGACATCTAGCAATGATGAATAAGTTGGTCCAAGTAGTTTGGGGTCAAGTGCCACAGTAATTCTGACTGCTGCACTTGAGCTAAAATGACAAGTTTATTGAACAACCATAAAAATCGGTATTGGCTTTACCCAACAGGCACCAGGTCCCAGATCCAGGTCTCAGGGAAATATGTTCGCACAGTCTCAGATTTTTCTAGAGCTCTATTGGGGGCCATCGGGGCCATCGGGCCATCGGGCCAGGGAAGGCTGGACTCTCTTGCGGTCTGGCCATCATCACTGCGGTATGGAATTGGGGTTCATGGTCATTCCCAACATGTCTGAATTTCTACTGTATCCAGTAGAATATTTACCATTAAGGTTGACATATTGTGTATGAAAACTACACTAGTTAGATGTAGCCTTTATATTTCAAAACATTTACCATGGGCCATGTTGTTGCATGTTAGAACATTGACATACCATAGTAGTCATCACAGTTGACTGGCTTCCTCACGTCAGAGTTAGTCAGGATTTTCATTCCAATATCCTGAAAAGAGAAAGCTACAGGTCTGAGCTACACAAGGTCAAAGATGGAGAATGTGTCCATTTCAAATGGCTACCAAAAGTAGTACAGTAACTTCACATCGTTTTCATATTTCAAATGGATAACAGACAGTGCAATTCATTTAAGATGCCATCCCTCCACAGGACTCACTCTGAAGACAGTGTAGACGTCGTTCATGTTGGGAGGAGGCCAAAAGGGGCTGAATCTTCTCCCAGCTACATCAACTGGCATGGGAAGTGGCATAGGAAGTGGCATAGGAAATGGCATAGGAAATGGCATAGGGGGTCTCCCAGGTATGCAGGGGGATGATTCAGCATCCTGTATGTTGTAATCGTAGCCCGACAGCTTCTGGACTGGGAGTAGACGATACACCTGCATACACAAAACAGATCACTGGAACAACTGTGTACGAGCAGGAATGTGTGTTGAGATTGTGTTCAGCAGGGCTTGAAATGAACTTTACGTGGTGGCACTGGTGCTCCCAACTTCATAAAAAGTTAGGAGCACAAAGGTACAGGAGCGCTCAAAACTAAAATGTCTGTTTTTGCATGCTCGCTCCCTGTCACAAGGAGTGACTGAGGGCTAATATTAACCAATCTAAACTCTTTAAATGCATTAAGGTTTACAACGTAAAGATGGAAGTTTAATTGGTTATGTAACGTTGTATAAAACGGTGTACTGGTCACCATCAGCTCACAGGAATCGCATAATAGCAAGGCTAATTAGCAAGCATTTTGTAAAGAAATAAAAAAAGGGTCGCAATTTCAAGCCCTGTTCAGAGTGTGTGGTCAGATGGGAGCAGTAGGTTACAGATTGGACGCTGAGCTCCTCTTCAGGCTGCAGCAGCAGGACAGACTGGTCGATGGCCCTGACGGAACAGAGGGACCCGGGATGAGCAGTCAGCCTCAGGGACGTTCCCTCTCCAGGCAGCTCCTGGGGCGACGCAAACTGCAGAGATACCTGCACACAAGGCAGATAAACACCAAGCATGCCAAATACACAACACATGCACTGTGACCATGTATATATACACACGGGAAATGATTGATGGCCATGTTTGGATTCTCAGTTGACCAAAGGTTGAAGCCAACTACAAATATTGGCTGAGCTGACTAACTGCATGTACTGATGTGCCCAACGAGACCAAAAAACATGTCAATTTAAATACAAGTCATTGTCAGGGGGCTTGCTAAAAACTAAAAAGCATGACAGAAAAATGCTGATGTTTCACCATGTACATCTTTGGTAGAGTGGACCCCTCACAAGGATTCTTATATTTGAGCCTACTTTCAAGGGTTTAGGTGAAACAGGTGGATGTGGGCATTTGTGAGACCCTGCCATTGCAAACCCAAAAAAGGTTGTACAAAGTTTGGTTGTCCTGGACAATAAAACAAAGGCATCTATGGAAAAGACCTAGTCCTACATGCACAGGCAGTGACTGAGACAAGCCAACCTTGTTCTTGAGGCAGAGCTGTATGGGGAAGTCCAGGCTGTCGGCCACTATCACTCCACTGGGCATGATGGCGTACACAACCACCTGTGCAACCGGGGCAAGTTCAGCCACGTTCCGAAGCGGCACAAGCAAATCCCCTTGGTTGTCTAAGACATAACAGAAGCACGGTTATCTTGTAGGAAGTGAGGTCATCTGATGGTTGAAGTGACTTGATTCCAGGACTGTACCTGAGTCCTCCATCAGTGACACTGAGATGCGCCCATGTCGCATCACACTGCCTCTGGACATCACCTGCAGAGCACAACCTCATGCTGTAACAGCAGAACACACTTTGCCCTTTACGTACCATTAGTCCAGACACATCTCAGACATTGATGAATCACAAGCACAGGCCGGCTATAAAAACTCCCCATTTCAGATTGGCTTGCTTTGAGTTGACGTGACACGATGGAGACAGGAAGTCAGGAAGTTGAAACATTTCCCCGTTTTAACCCCAAAATGTTCTCATCTAGCATCTCACCATGTAAAAGAAGTCCAGAGTCCTTCGACTTGCAGCCCATTCGTTCCCCTTGATAATGTAGGTGGCGAGTACGGCAGCATTAGCCTCACAGGAGAAGATCTGGTTGGCATACTGGAGAGACACGGAGCTCTTGCTCTTGGAGTAGAAGGCTGTGATGGAGTGGTAGGCTATGGGGTATTCAGGCATGCGTTCCTGTCCAGAAAGGAAGTCCACTTCTTCCAGCCTAGAGCGAGCCTAAGACAGACACGGTACACAGCGGAGTTTTAAGTGACGAAGAAAAAAAGAACCCGTTTCTCTTTTATGGAGAAGGCAGACCTGTAGAGATACACTGTCCGTCCACAAGGTGGTGACCAGGGAGAAGACAACAATGCCATTGCTGTCGGTTGTCAGGACCCAGTTAACCAAAGGTCCACCAGCAGTCAGGAACAAGAAGACCGGCTCGTTGGCAGCAGGAGAGGAGTCTGGTCTCAGCATCTTGATCTGGAAACCCACAGATAAGATGACTGCACTACAGCTACACCAGAGCAGTCTGCTCAAAATTACCTCAGAATAGACATTTGCAGTTTCTAACAGTAGACATAAAAACTTCCAGAGCATAGAATGAGCAGGAATATTTGACCTGCTAAACCAGTGGTTCTCAATCCTGGTCCTCAGGGACCCCCAGTCCTGCAGGTTTTAAAATGTTTCTTGGCTCCAACACATCTGATTCAAATGCTTGCTCATAACCAGGCTTCTACAGAGCTAGATAACCCATTTATTCGAATCAGGTGTGTTGGAGCAGGGAAACATCGAAAACATGCAGGACAAGGACTCCCTGAGGACCAGGGTCGAGAACCACTGTTCTAAACCATGAGTGTCACAAATTCATTACAAGCTCCAGAGCTCTATGGCTGATGGTCGAGTGGTCACCTTGCCCTGGTAGGAGACGCCAGGCTTGTAATAAGCAGAGACATCTTCAAACGTGATCTGTCGGACGACGGTGGTGAACGTGGCACTGCCACTGCCCTTCAAGACAACCCCTGCAGGAACAGCTCAACATTACCCGGCTGTACCATTCCATCAATGTGTACGAGGCCCTTTACTCCTCCTCCTCCATCTTACCTGTCCCACTCTCCTCAATCTCAGCCTCCACCTCGAAGAGGTCTTGATATCCCCACTGGAACACCCCGAATGAAGACACATGCACTACTTGTGCTGCACAGCCACTCAGGTCAGTCCCAGCCATGTTATACGTCTCGCAGATGTCGGAGCCTCCTCCACCGGGCCTGCGCATGAATTCGTAAATCTTCCTGCAGACCTTAGCCGTCACAGAGCCCAGGACTGGCTTCCCATACGTGTACCTGAGGACCAGCAAACAGACTTGGCTTAATGCTGATGGAATACTTTAAATGGGACGGAAAGGGAGTCATGTGACCACGGTTGCTGTAGAACTTACTTTCCACACACCCTCAGTGTGACCTCAGGGTCTTGGATGGTGATGGTGCTGGGCAGAGACACTGTGACCTCGTACTTGGGCAGAACTGGAATGACAGACGACCAGCATTACATTGCAGCACCAAGGGCCTGATCCTGGCTCGGACAGTCAGATACACAGATAAGGGCCATACTGACCATATTCTTTGAGGTTGAAGCCAGTGGAGGTCTGCTCGTCCCTCTCGTTCCAGATGGTGATGGTGTAACGGCCCTGAGCGGCCTCTGGGGTTGTGGGGTGAGAGAGGTCGAGGATAGCACTGACTGTTGGCTGGTTCAGCCACTGAGCGATACGGTTGGAGTTAGGATCCTGAGGGCCAATCAGAAATGCAGAAAGCGTCAGACCTCAAATAGAATCAATTCAGACAAGCGTTTGCTGCCTAGACCATGGCATCCATGAGGTTTTTAAGGTTAGTCGTTAGATATTAAGTAGTCTTACCTGAATCTCCACTGTTTTATACTGCGGGGGGAAAGGAAAGCAATGTTGAGTCTCTTGTGAAAGATTTTTAACCCTTCATGTAACCGTTACCCTCTACACCTCTTCTTCGGGGTCCTAGTCTAAACTTTAATCCACAAGTCCCCCACACACTGAAACTAGAAGTTTGAACTCTGGTCATCCTTCCTCCTCTAGCTACACAAGCAACGGTATTCCAGTCACAGGAAGTAGCTCACCATCTGGTCATACGACTCAAAACCGGAAGTTAGTGAGACGACTCGAAACAGAACTGTAAACAGGCAAGACAAACAATTATAGGAATAGCATAAAGCAAGTACACTTGATTGAAGACTAGCAAGTGTGGCACAGACTAGCCATCTTTACGCCACGCAACTCAGATGTTCTACACACCATACAGAGCAATGTGACTTCAACAGCAGAGGGGAATGCTTGTCAGAAGGGTCTCAATGGCAATATGACCTACCCTTCTGGCCAGGTTTGTAGATGGGCTTGTCTGTCTGGACAAGGGTGATCAAGCTGGCCGGTCTAATGAGGATCTTGGTATCCTTGAGCATTGATTCCACCCCTCCTGTCACAGAGACACTGAGGGTGGCCACTGTGTCAAGGACCACAAGAGGTACCTGGAAAACATTTCAAATCTAGATTTGGCAGATTCGCTGGTGAAAATCCTGAAATGTGGATACCTCAGCAAAGTGTGGAGTTCTCAGAAAAGGTACAAGTATTACTTTTCTTGTGGCCTATACCAAACTCCTCAGATAACAAAATGCAGTTCACGTAAACAAGAATGTTTACATGTGAACTGTATGAGGGAAGACAAGGACAGGCCAAAAATAAATACATTATAAACACACCCTAAAGGAGATGCAGCTATAAAAGTCATTATTGATGCCAGTCTTCTCCAGCAGCATGACAGGCTGTCCCTGCACCAGCTGAAGGATCACCCTCAAGGAAAGCAGCGTCGAGGGGTTGTGAATATGGGCACACAGGCTCTCCATACTCCCACCCACCACCTGGGAGCTCATAGTCACCAAGTAGACACTGCAGAGGGGAGGGCGATACATGATCAGGACTGCCTATAGTTGCTCACCATAGCACATAACCAATTCCACGTCGGAACAAACCGAGAGATTAATGCACAGCAAAACTATTGAGGGGTCAAAATCGCATAGGCCTACTTTTAACATTGGTAGGGAATTTCGCCCGCACACTTGACGTTTCTATTAGTGTTTGGAACCTCAGTAAATCAACTTACTCTTCGTTTAACTGGCGCGACGTCGCAGTTTGCAACAGCATAGTTAAGATGACTAAAGCTAAGCACAGCATTTTGATATGAAGTCGTCTGTTCGGTAAAGACAATCATCCAGCGCCACATTAGGAGAGCTCAAACCCGTAATTACTAACAAACGTCCGGAAACACATCTTTATACACAGGTTCACTCTTCCTATTGGCTAATTGCTGCTCTCGCTTCGTCATCATCTTCCTCGAAGCTAATTACTACAAGTACAAATTGGAGACAAGATCCTGCATTCACCACCACACCCACGGAAGTGCGCATACCTTCAAAAAATCGTTAGGCTGGTAGTAGTGATCATAGATATATATAAACACTAGATGTCTTACGGCGGAGTCTAGAACGTCCGCACATGGCGGCCATCTTGCTACAGGCAACTCGCTCACCCATAACATTGTGTTGATGCTACATGTACTTTTTAAATGACCATAACTCGCTCAATTTTCAACCGATTTTGAAACGGTTTGGTTTGTTATCAACGTCAGAGATGTCGGTATGCCACTGCATACTTATGAATATTATGTTATTTTTTTAAATAACATAATTATAAGTATGCAGTGGCATACCGACATCTCTGACGTTGATAACAAACCAAACCGTTTCAAAATCGGTTGAAAATTGAGCGAGTTATGGTCATTTAAAAAGTACATGTAGCATCAACACAATGTTATGGGTGAGCGAGTTGCCTGTAGCAAGATGGCCGCCATATGCGGACGTTCGACTCCGTTGTCCGGCAACGCGGACGAGACATCTAGTGTTTATATATATCTATGGTAGTGATGGGGGAAACAAAGCTTCGAGCTATTTGAAACAATTGTGTCAAAAAAGTATCGCTTTTTCGAAGCGTTTGATACATCTTCTCCATATAGGGACACCTGCTGGTCAGTTCATGGTATGGCGACTGTATCGAGAGATTGAAGGAATCGAGGGACGTCAAGTCCACGGACGTTAGGTCAACTGCTTACCTTGTTTTTAGTGGAAGCATATGCTAAATGAATAATTATGATTTGATAATGTAGTCTAGCGGCTAAGGTTTTGGAACATGCTTTTGCAACCGTGAAAGGGATGGCCACATTTGAAGGCTGGCAAAACTAGATAAAGATGTATGTGTTTGTGTACACATACTCTCTCACATCTCACATCTGTATCCAGCTCTGTTTATCTAGCTAGCTCTGACAATCTATCTGTATCTCTGGCTCTGTCAATGAATGTATTCTATAACGTCCGTAAATATGTATCCTCTCTATAACCTATGAATATTAATTATTTCTGATGTCTTAAGCGTTTGAATACAACGCGTTGTCTCTGACTGTAGCACGACACTGTCAGCTGCTCGTGTGACGTCCGGAGCTTCGACAGGTGATCACGTGTTTTTTGCCCATTTGAAGCCACGCTCGATACAGTGTCGGACGGTACAAATTAATTGCCTCGAAAGGTCTATACCGTTTCGTGAGCACGGCTTCGAGCTTAACATCACTAGTAGCTAGTAGCAATGCTCTTTGTCAAACATTGTCCTTGACGTTAAATAAACGTTGAAGAAGCCGACAGATCAACCGGTAGGCCAAAGCAACAGCAGGCTACACTCAACACAAATGCTAAGAGAGCTAGGTTATATAGGTTAATGGAGGCTAATGTAGCCAATGCGGTTGGTAAACTCACACGCGACTACCCCTAACCTACTACTCAAACCAGTATTGTAATTTGAAACTGTTATAACGTTTACAATTTAGTTGAAATTAAGTTAGCGAGAACCTGAGTGACAACTTTAGCTACAATGAAGACAACTTATTTATCGCGACACCACTTTCAATACCTAACGTTACATAGGCCAAGCCACTTGCTAGTTAGGCCACCTTTCCAACATAAATTGGCAAAATTCTGTCGCTGGCATCGATTCTTGCCATGCTTCTATCAGATGGAAGTTTTTAACCCTTTCACGCATACAGTGGACAGCTATTCAAAACCCATTTTATTGTATGCAATGCATGGGTTTTTGTGGTGTAGTTGCACATCAGCCACTCTAGGGGATGCTTTTGCGTCATCCCATACGCTAGCTAGTGGTAAATGAAACAACATTTTCGAAAATCCAATATGGCCGACGGATTGTCAAAAATACCGGCTAGGGCATAGCCTAACTTTACATATTTTGCCAATCCTGCTATATAAGTAGACCATCGTAGGTAAATAACGTTTTACGGTAAAGTAACTACTAAGGAGTAATACTAATGCTTTTATTTTGGGAGGAAATTACAAATGATCATCTGTCGACTAAATTGGAGATCATGCGTCACTGGCTATATCAACTACAATTCATTCAAGTCCTGCAACTTTGTTGTTCTTGAAAATACTTAATCTGCAGCAACTTTTTGGGCTGTTATCATTTGATGATCATTTTTACAATGTAACTTGCAGTTTATTTGACTTTTTTTGTTGTTGTGCAGATTAGTTCCATTATGTGAGTAACTTTATATTTTGCAGATTTCAAGTGCAGTTTGACATAAATGCTTACAACAGTGGTTCTCAACCAAGGTCCTCAGGGACCCCTGTCCTGCATGTTTTAGATGTTTCACACATGATTCAAATGATTGAGTTGTGATAATGACCATTCATTTGAATCAGGTGTGTTGGAGCAGGGAAACATCTGAAACATGCAGGGCAGGTGGTTCGTAAGGACAAGGGTTGAGAACCACTACAAGACAAGAGAAAGGAGTAAAACTAGGGTGGGAGAAAGTAGCATGTAGAATTAGGGTGGGAAGGAGGAGAAAGGTGCAGTAAAAAGGGAGAGGGAAGAGGCTGAGGAGTCAGAAGAGTTTTCATCTTTCATTGCATTAATTTCATTGAGAATGATGGTAAAATATGTGACAAAGCAGTTTTAACAGCATAATATTTGATTTTGTTCATCTGGTTTATCCATATTTCTTCAGTTTCTTATTTCTTTACAACCCAAACGCATGCGGTCCTGACATATAAAAAACTCTCTGAAGATTGTGTATAAAATAAATGTTCAACTTCATTTTTGTATGCCTAAAAACACATGTGGAACTAAGGTTGTCTTAATTCATGCATGAAAGGGTTAAGGGTGGATGTTTCGCAGGCCGACGAGTTCTGTGAATTATAGCGGGCACAGAGCAGTGCGGTGGCCCAGTGTCATTGGGGTAGTCAAAAGGGTTAAATCACAGTCACAGTACCAAAACACCACTAAACCACTGTACCACCAGCCACCCTCAAAATTGCACTTTCCCAGTAAAACTGCGAGATATAGGCCTATTGGTACCAGAATAGGCTATGTATATATTTCTGTTGATAGAAGATGCATGTGAGAGGTTAGGGTGCGTATGCATGTGTCATCAAAATGATACATTTGTTTGAATGTGTGTGTTTGTGAAAGACATATTAGCAGGGCTCTCAAGTCTCACGCATTCCTACCATTGCTCACGCTCTCTCGCAACACCTTGTATTTCTCACGCTAAGAAGTAGGCCATACTTGGCATACTTGTCCCGCTACATAGACTACAATTAATGGATGAGGCGCAGGCATATGGAAGATTTATGCAGAGTTAATCTCGAGTTAAATGCCTCCTATAGACAATCAGAATAATCACCAACAGAACCCTGCATATTAGGCTATGTGTCCTCAAACTACACACAAGCTCGCTGTTCATCTTGAGTTACCCCTCATTGCACTGTGAACAATGCCTCGGGGTAAGGATTACAGCAACATTATACCTGCATAAATAACACAGTGAAACTAACAAACCATGTAATATCCATAATACACAGACTGGGTTTCTGTCAGACTTTTAGCATTTTGTTGGTTACCTGACAAACTGTTTTGATCACTGTATTACGCAACACCAGATGTGAATGGCTTCAATTACAGCCGCACCTGAGTCTGATAATTGCATAAATTATTAAGTGTGATATTAATGTCTGCCGAGTGAAGCCTAAGTCCTCAGGGGGTTTGTAGTTCAGATAAGTCTTCACATTCATAACATATAAAACCTCATAAGTATGTGAAATATAATGTGAAAACATTCGGGAGAGTAACACTTTGCTATACTCATTCAAGCATCTGATATCTTTAATAAACAGTATCAAAGACACAGATGGCACGTGGCTTAAGCCCTCAGATTTCTAAGAGAAACCCCCAAAGGCTAGTAAATATAGCTTTACAACATGCATAAAGTAGGACTCAGTGAGGGATAGAGAAAGAAGACTATTGTGAGACTTGCTCGACAATTTTAACAGGTTTTTCTAATTACTCTCCACGGTAGCACATTTTTTCTCAGCAAAGACTAGCACTGCCTGGTTTCAGAGACACTATACCCAAGCTTAAGTGTAACCAAATACGGGGCAGCTATAATAGGCCTACTTTTGCTTTCTTGAGATTTTGTCATGCTCCCTCTTGTGGTCAAAACTTTTAGCGACACCTGGCATTCCAAGCAACACTGGCCCAGCTTCGAAGTGGTGCCCGTTGCGAACCACTTTTCCTGGTTCGGAGCCGGTACTCAGGCGGTCGAAAGAGAAAGAACTGGTTCGAGATTGAGCACCGGCTCCGAACCAGCACCCAAAACACGTCGGTGGAAAAGGGGCCACAGATGTTTATGATCTGAACCGATCACCTGGCCCCACAAGACAGGAAGTTGAAAATCATTAATCTCAACGCTGTTAATGGATTTTATTTTACCACTGCCAATGTAAAATATTGGGCTGAGAGGCAGGATTGCTGAATAGGAAATGTGGTTGAGGTGAGCGGTGTAGCCTACAATGTATTGGGAGGATTTTGAACTAAACAAGTAAAAAACAACAGCTGTCTTGCCTGTGGCAAATATCGACAAAATAAGTACTTCATTCGTCTGCCAATTGATGTTGTTCCACATTTGGTCAATATAGGTAGGCTATATCATATAAGTTTGATATAAAATGTGCTAAAAATGTGTCTGTGCATGTGCAGTAAAAAAATTGAATAAAACATGTTGCGTGAATGTGGTTGTCATTAGAACGTGCCTGTTGTGCTGAGTTGCGGGATGGAGAAACATCCTTCATTAACTTTGCCCGTCTCTCCCTGGTTCCCTTTGGCAGGGATTAATTGAGTGGCACGGGGAGGACAGTGGGTAGCCTGGGGCACCACCACCTCCCTCCTCCGTCTGTTACTTTCTGGAACCTCTCGAAACTGCTGACGACCATCAATTGTGCTGTCCCTTGGAGGTTGCCTTCATTGGGCCTTGTCCCATTGTCCTTTATAGCTGCAGAACACACAGGAAGGAGCATGAACCAGTAAGGGGATTACTGCTTGTGTACATTTTGACCTCTATGGGTTTAGGAAACTGGAGGGAGATCCGTGTACAGCTAACTGGATTACAGGTCTAGTCAGGTGGCCACAAGGAGACAAAGGTTGGGTGGAAAGAGGGATAGTGGTCTGTCTAGAAAGTGTCAACTAAGTTCCTTTAGTTCTAAACCTGTTATTGATTTGAAAGATGATAAACTGATACAGCTGTATTACACTCAAATAGCCCAGTCTAGGTCCAAGACTGATCAGGTGTGACTGAAGCTAAGGAGTTGTAGCTGGGGAAGCAGACAGCTCGTGGCATGTTTAAAGCAGTATCGGTATTGCCTGCCCATTATCAAAGTCTCTAAAGAAAAGACACAAGTCAGAGGTAGTAACCAAATTGAAACAAAGATTTAATAAAGATAACTTGATGCAAACAATTTGATCAAAACTGTCAAGACCATGGACCAAATACACCAACGAAAAGGATTTGATAACTTTTTAACATGAAGACCTTGGTCAGGATATTATAATATATTATAATATGCATGGAAAAAATGCAAAAAAAGAACAATCTGATGTTGGTGATCTTTGCATTAGAGTCTTTACTAATGTAAACACAATGTCAAAGACTGCAGACCCCATTAGTCAATTTGCTTTAATACTCCAAATCCACTTCCCAGGCCCCCTCCAATCCTTGGCAGTGAATGTAACCATGTGATCAGACTCCATTCCAAATATTCAACAGATTAACACAGAGGTGTCCAAGTGCCCAAGGGATTAAATCTGGACTGGCATCGAGTCAGAGTATGACTCACAACCTGTATCATACAGAACAGATGGTCAAACTAACCCACATCTGAAAAGGTTTGCCGTTCCACTTATAGCTCCTTTTGTCTATGAAAAAGACAAATCCATAGCAATATATCACGCTGCATGCATGAGCTGTCTTGTGCACATTTGAAGGTTAGAGTTATACATCTAGGGAATTAAGTTAACCTCCATGAGATTTGGCTGGCCGGAACAATGCGATTAGCTTGTAGTGTGGGACTAACTCAATTCAACAGTTAACTGAAGCTCCTGGAAGAATCTGACACGGAAATACAACACTGAGCATTGATATAATGATCAAATGTACCCAAGAACCATGGCTAGGTACAGAGCAGTGTATGGCTCTGGCTAAGATGTTTTAACAAAATCAGTGGATATAAAGATATTGCATAGTACAGATCACAGTATTTTGCTGAGTGATATATTTTGTGTGAGTACATAACTCCAGATGTAATTCCACACAAAGTATCAGCCATGGATTCAGTCAGCACTGCTTCCATCCGAGTGGAAGGCACTGTCAAGTACAATCTGAGAGCCAGAAAGAGAGAGACCGGGAGTTAAGAAGAGTCGAGATTGGAGCGTTTCGTCTTGAAAAACGGGGACATGGTGGATGTCTTTATTGCCTCTCAGAGTGTTACATCAGACATGTATGTGGCTAAACTTGACGGGTCAAAGCATAATGAATAGACGACTACACAGGGGTGGTGGTGGTGAGGTCCTGGTCCGGAGGCAACAGCATCACGTTAAAATCCGTGGACTTTCAACTGCTCCTCCCTGACGATACCGATCTGGGGAAGTATAAAAGCAGTTACACACTGGAGCTGGAGATAAAAGACTGAAGATACAATTCAATTACCATTTCTTTGAGCAGCGATAATCCACAAGCTCAAAACAAGACAATATACAAGTAGAGCAAAAAATTGTAGCACAAATATATTAACATTTAGTGCATAGGGCTGTTTTTCTCAACAAGAAAACAAATAGAAACAATTGAAGAATCTCACTTCAAGGAGGAATTGGCAGATGTTTTTCCTCTGGTCTCCCTGCAGCTGGATGACCTCACCGTACTCAGGGTGCTCAATCACAGTCCCATTGCATGCAAATTTCTGCCAAACACAACCAGAGACCACACATTGAACTATACCCATATGCTAATATCACTGGTAACACTAAGTTAACTGGTTTATCAGTCTGTGTGACGAAATACCACAACATTATTGCATGAGTGTTGATGGAAAGAGGAACGTTTTCTTAATCATCACGTACAAGTTATGGCAACATTGCAAACCAGTAAGAAGCCGGCATTGTCACCTTTTTGAAGGCTTTCACAAGCTTCTTCTTGTCGTAGTCTGTTGCAATCCCTTGTACAGTGGTCAGGGTCTTGCGTCCGTTTCGTTGCTGTATCCTTATGTGGATTTTATCCTCAGTCCCGGCAGGGAGAAGGTCGTCACCCTTGGTTGCATCAGCAAAGGGATCTGAGTGTATGAAAAACGAAAACAAGACTTAATCTGGCGGTATCGTTAGGTAGCTATAATAGGACATGCACTCTAGCACTGCTAAAATACATTAGCTTAGGATGTATCTATCTTGCTACAGTCAGGGTTTGAATATTGCTGTCGTCTTTGATGAGACAGCTAGCACTGATTAACTAGCTCTAATTTGAGAATATAACTATATCGTAGACCAGGCATAGCGCGTTGGCAAGTACAGTAGCCTGCCAAATTCCATCCGTTTGTTGGTTCAAGTACAGGAAGCTAGGCTAGCTAGCTTGCCAACGGCCTGAAAAAGGGCAAGCTACATTACAAGATCCATTTTTAAACTATTTAGAGTAAGATGAATTTAAACATGATATATCAAAAATGACAAGGGGATGTACTAGCAGATTTTTCACAATGACTAGGCTAGCTATCTGAGCATCGATAGCAAGTACTAGGCTACATGTTGTTTACCAACAAGCTACCTGCACTGACTAGCGCGTAGCGAGCTAAGGCAGTTACTGCAGTGCTAGCGCCTTTAGTGCTAGCACTAGGCTAGCTAGATACCTTACTTACCAAAAGATTGGAGGTTCTGGATAGAGGACATGCGATATTAGGGCGATAACTTTGAAGATATGAAATATCTCGGCGCTTTAATGCCGTATGAATTAGTCTGTTCGAGTCGATTTAGCTACAAAACAGTGATGAAATAGGACAAAAGCCAAGACAACCACAACGTTCGCCTTTTTGTCTCGCTGACGTTGGGAAAATGGCTTTTGAGTTCCAAATGCTTTCTCTTCTCGATGGTGTGGTAAGCAACTCTCAACTCAAATATTTTGTGCTGCCACCTATTGCATCGGAAGAAGTCGGAGCCTAGCTAAGTGCCCCAACTACAATTAAAGCAGAAAGCACACAATTTTATTTTCATATATTTTATTTTTTATTATTGAACATCTGCTACACATTTTCCCAAAATAATTTCAACATGTTGTATTGATGTGATACTATTTACAGAGAGTGGTTTGATGGGAATAATGAATGGCAAGTTACATAGGCTATTGTATTAACTTCGTTTGTGTATCATCTTGTATCCTATTCAATCAAAATCATTCTATAGGCCTATAACTTATTCCATATAAAATGCTTGCGAATTTCAGAATAATTTCAGAATTTTTCCAAACTGGGACCTTCATCCTGTCATGCCAATTCCCACAAGTAGCGCCACCAAAAAGACAATATTTCCAAGGAAAAACAGGAGTAGTAACAGCCCTTTCATGCTTGTCTGTAAGGAGTAATGAAATGGACACGTAATTAACAAACAAACAGACTTGTACTTCATACAGGCTACTGATAAGTGAGAGTTATCTTACCGATTTAGAATCCACATCTTCACCTTCTACGAGAAAGCACAAAAAACATGTTTGAAAGGCTCCAGTCTCAATCACAAAACAACAATGTAAACATTACCCAACAAAAGAATATCGCCTATCTTACCTGTTCTGTTGCACCGGCTGTTGATCTCCATAAGGATGAAAAATAATGCCTCCCATCCGACAAAACCACCCATAACCTTTGGCATCCAGCTGTCTTCAGAGCTTTCAATTAACTCTAGGCCAGTAAATATTGCTGCCACTGCAAGACAAGGTGAGGATTATGTGAGGATCATGTAAAAATGTAAAGCCTACATGCAACTAGTTGTAGTTACATTACAACTTATATGTGTTTCTTACCAGCCAGTATTTTCATGACCAGTGCATTGATAGCATGTGCCCAGTTGAAAATAAATCTCCTGCGAACACAAACAGAATAAATCAGTATGTATTTTATTTACATTTATGCATTTAGCAGACGCTTTTATCCAAAGCGACTTCATTTTATACCCGAGTTGCTCTCTTACACATAGACACCCATGTACACAGACACACACACACACCCTATATTATCATAAATGGCTTACCAATGGTGATGTGGTCCACAGCGAAAGATTGCTGCAGTTGGTTGAAGTAAGGCGAGGATCATAACCAGACAACCCAGAACAGGATGAGCTCCCTGCAGACACATCAAAGTTCAATGATCTTTCATCTGAATCAATTCTGCATATAGATTAGAACCCAATCATTAACGCTGAACTATAATGCTAGAAGAATGACATTACACATCAGAATTATATTTAAGAGGGAAATAAGCGATCCAAAATATTTAGTTGGATGTGTCTTCTGGACAGAGGATTTAGGTACAATAATTCCACACTGACGCAGAAAGTGCAGTGCGGTGACCTGCTGTACATACCCCAGCCCAGTCCTTCGCAAATGAGAATGCCAAGATGAAGGCGATACTAGTGGCGACAACACTTAGGCTCATCAGAGAGACATGTGACTGAGGAGAATAGTCATATGAGCAGAGATCAGTACAGAAGGCATAAATGAAAATAGAATTTCAGATATTCAAATATTGTAGCTGTGCTAGGCTGAGTTTGGGTGGACAAAATTGAATCCAAAGTACCGGTTCCAAAAGTGAACAACTAGTTAATGTGCCTCTTTGACAGCGGACAAGCAAGTGTTGGGAAGCAGGTGAACGAATGTGAAAATGAACACGAAATATTGGACAGAGACTCACCACAAACCAAACATCTTTGCCCCAGTATTGTGTGCCTTTGGCGAGGCCTTTAAGATACCTTGCTATGAGCATCCCTAAACTTCCTGTTGTCATCCAGGAAATCAACATCAAACAACCTGAGGCAAAACAAGACATAAATGGATGACTAAGCACTGATCTGCTTTGTCTGTATAAAAGTGGGTTTGTCAACACCTGAGGTTGCCTGTTTTCCCCAAGAGTAAGACTAATGTTCCATTCCCCAGGTCTTGGACCTTGGTGGGCCAAACACCGAGATTTCATCCCCACAGTGAACAAGTGTACATTTCTAGACGAGACAGTTTTGCTGTCTTCTAAACACAGCCTTACCATGTGCCTTGATGATGTCTGGAAAGACTTCACGTTTCACAAGCTGTGGGTTGGAAATGTCTATTGCCCTGTCACTAACAAAGGTCTGTGAATGAATCTGGATTTGACCACCTGCCAACAAAATATATGGAATAACATTACCACCTTGTTGAAATAATATAACCCTCTTACATAATTATAATTAGATGGTGAAGGGAAAATGTAGAGTCATGCCACCATAATAGTTAAGTCAAGTTTACACTGAACAGCAATAAAAAAAAACGTACAGACAACCTAGCAACCACAGAACAGAAGGTAATTTAAAGATAAACAACAGGACCGATAACTGGTCTGCATTCTCCCGTTTCTGTTGACCTTCTACTCATAGATATATATAAACACCTATGCTTCTACTGACCATTGGTGGTTCCATAGACAAACATGAGGTAGTACGTTGTGCTGGACCCAGTACTCCGCTGAGTGGAGATTGGGTTCCAGGAGGTGAAGGAACAACTGATGACGCCATTACTCATGCTGGTGTTGACTTGAGAAACATTTCCCTAAACAAAGAGTAAAGATAAACAATGGCACTTTTAAATGAATTGAACTGAAGGCATATTACAAGATACAGAGGAAAAGGAGTTAGGGCACAGTATTGTGTACAGTGTTGACAAAAAGATAACAGGCTGGAGTTACTTATCAATTTGAGGATACTATAAAAGAGGGGTTTTAAACACATGGTTAACAAAGTAATGTGCTATTCTTACTACCATGACAAGCTGGGACATAATAATAAGTGTACCAGAGGAAGTGGCCCTGGCGCTTTTCTTCCTGTGGAGTAGACATGTTGCAACTGGACAACTCCTTTATTGTCCAGACCACAGATGTAGATGTCATCACTGCCCTGCATAGAGGAGGAGTATGAGTATTGTCAGTCATTGACATCATCCTAATACTAGTGAAACACTTTGTATGGAGGAGATTGTAACAGACTGGGTGGAGACATCGCTAATAGTCCGTCATTGCCTGTGAATTCATGAACAGCACATTATTGGCATGCGGTTAGTATTAATTCAAATTAAACCATATACTGTTGATTACATTACATTTACTGTAGTAATTTTCAGTCTATTCGATCATTTTATGCATTAAGCTATTAGTCTTATCGTTTCAGCGTGTATAGGCACATTTTTCACAATCACTATAAGGTCTGAATGACTAAGCAGTTTCTATACTGGATGCTGGTAGAAGCAATTTGGTGTGATGTGCTTTGAACCTTTGAAGAAGTTATTATGCAGGTATTATGTTGAGCAATGGCTTTCTAGGAAAACAACCGGTGCATTGATAGAAAGCAACAGGTGAAAAAACCCAGTTTGAATTGATGACTTCCAGCATTTATTTATTTACTGATGTGATTCACGCTAGTTTTAATAACGAGAATGATGGGATGCATGCTACTTATCTCACAAGTGCATACTGAAAAAGAGTTTTCCAGTGGATATTAACATTGATCTCGTTTTAGTAACACAACCTTCAACTGCCCCTTTACAATGTCCACTTACCCCTTGCACCTCTCCCCCATATTGTGCCTTTGTTAAATTGTCCAGAACCTATACCACCTAGCCTATAACACTTAATTCCATGTCATTACAAAGCTATTTCTATGTACCTACAACATTTTTACTATGAGTATTGCTGTGGCAGTTTATGTGACGTGCCAAACATGATGTCCTTGACTCTGATTCATTCAAGGTGCCCAAATTTGAGGCTGAAGGTCATTACCATGATCTGGTCATCAGAAAAGCCCATAGCAACGTATCCTGTCGACGCACCAGCCAGCTCAAACTGGAAGGCTGTAATGTTAGGTGAGGGCATCATGGCTGACATGAAGTAGCAGCTTGCTGTGACGTTAGGGTCACAGTTGGGAGGTTGGCTGAAACACACCTTACTGATGCCACATTCAGCACTCGAAATGGATAACTGTTGAAGAGGATACATGTACAGTTGAGATCTCAGTCACAGATCAGTCAGTGTAGGATTCAAACGAACCAGGACAATGTCTGGGTATTATCTACTGAGATACTACGACCACCTGTACTCACTGATGATGAGTATGAGGATGATGATGAAGATGATGAATTTGAGACTGCATTGGTACTTCTGAGCAGTGGACCTTTCACGCTAACCCAGTAAGTTTTGGTATCTTTCACCAAAGATGCACTATGAGGAATGAAATGATTCAAAGAACATGGTGTGAGATTTTCCAGGCGGTGCCACAGTTAGATGGCAGCTGAGTGACAGATGTCAGTCTCTGTGTTTTATCTGTATCTTATTCCACAAATGAAATTGCATGTCCTCGCTCACCTGAACTGGATGGATTTGACACTTCCTGAGGCGGGAGCCTTCCACGTCCCCTGGATAGCATTCTTTAGTGTACCTGACGAATGAACCAATGCCGAATTCTGCAAATGGAAAGAAAATGTCATAGTTTGTTATTTTGTACTACTGATCAATCACAGTATACTGAAGTCTGAGTAATCAGTTCCTTAATAAACAAACGGTTCCTTCCATCACAAACGGAAGCAACTTCACATAGTAAAAAAATCAAACAATGATAGCCATTTAAGAGGTGGTTTAAAAAGTATGTTTGTTTGTTTTTTTGAATGATTTCAAACAGTAAGTTGTCACAAAATCAAAATACGTTTCTGGCGGTTCCTTTTCCAATGGGTAACTGTCTGGGACAGTGGGTAACTGTCCAAAATTGCTGAGCTAAATCCAACAAGTCAGGTTTGCTGAAAGCAATGGAAATTAGATGTAGGCATATGTGAAACTAGATCGAAGGTTCCCTTTACAATAAATTATCACGTTTCATATAAGCCTATATGAAAATGTAATGACCTCAACACGACATTTGGGAACATTCAAGCGCGTCATTTCCAAATAGAACCAGCTGTCACGAGTGCAGCGGGATTGTTGGCTATAGACTCACCGTTACTCCGTTGCAATTGAGAAGTCGAGTGCCAGATCCCATTGTGCTGAAGGACCCCACATTATTGTTACTTCCCACCTCTCGAGCTTGTAACATGAAACCCTTGAATTGGGTAGCGTCAGATGCCTGGAGATTCACTGTACAACAAATAAATGAAGTAAAAGTAAAAAGTAAGTAAAAATATTATAGGCTTAACATTCAGGCGTATCTGACGTTATGTTTACCTGCTGATCAACCAGCAATTTTGCGATTAAGATGAGGCTCACCTGTTATGACCACGCCATCTTCATAGCTGGTCCGGTCCGTCGTAATAGTGAAAGGTGGAGTACTCTGCTGAGCAGTTCCGCCGTGCACCGGTCTCATATTCAAACAACTACCAAAAACATTACCTGTAGGGTAGCATCGCACGACCAGCACAATGCAGGCGAGTATTAGCGTGGGTCGAAACATCGATGATACGGTAACCTGAGAGAGGTGCGTTACTGTAGCTGTGAAGTCCTTCAAGTTATGGAAATGTCTTCAAATAAACTTCGGCTGCCCATGAAACACTTCCCCAATCGGTGTTGGATCTGAATCAATATGGGAGGGTGGATATTAACTACGAGGTTGTACATTGTAAAACACACTGGGTGGAGACATCCCAATAGCCTCCGTCATTGCCTGTGAATTCACGGACAGCTCACATTATTGTCACACCGTGATTCGTTTCACCTGTTGGTGTTCGTTTAACCTTTGTTATTATCTGTTATGGCATTTGCCGGATCGTCTTGTGCTTCACAGTCGTTTTCAACAATTCCTATTACATTTAGTCATTTAGCAGACGCTCTTATCCAGAGCGACTTACCCAAGGACACAATGTAATTTTGCACGGCCGGGAATTGAACCAACAACCTTCTGATTAATAGCCCGACTCCCTAACCGCTCAGCCATCTGATCCCCATTACTATTACTAAGTATTCCCGTTTTCTCGTTCCTGGTTTTTCCTGACTTCACGGTTTTTGATCTCTACCCGTTTAGTCTCCCGACCACGTACCTGCCTGCCCCCAGTGTACCTCTGCCATTCGGCCCCGATACCGACCTCTCACCGCCCCCCGACCAACGAGCCTGCCTGCCCCAGTGTACCTCTGCCTTGCTACCTTGTTGCCTACCTTTGCTTGCCGCTGGACTACGAGATCGCTTGATGTGAAAAAATAAACTGTTCTACTGCAAACTACCCCGCTTCCTGTCTGCATTTGGGTTCACTATCCTGCCTTGTGTCAATTAATGGCATGAGGTTAGTATTAATACAAATGAAACCGTATATACTGTCGATTACATTTACTGTAGTTATTTTATTTTCTATTGATCATTTTATGCATTAAGGCTATTGGTCTGTTATCGTTTTAGCGCGTATAGGCACTTTATAACACTATAAGGTCTGAATGACTAAGCAGTTTTTATACTGGATGCTGGGAGAATCAATTTGGTGTGATGTGCTTTGAACCTTTGAAGAAGTTAATATACCAGATGAACGGGTATTATGTTGAGCAATGGCTTTCTAGGAAAACAACCGGTGCATTGCTAGAAAGCAACAGGTGAAAAAAACAGTTGGAGTTGATGACTTCAGCATTTATTTCTTTACTGATGTACTGATGTGATTCACGCTAGTTTTAATAACGAGAATGATGGGATGCATGCTACTTATCACAAGTGCATACTGAAAAATTATCCTACTTGTCAGAATTTTAAGAGTGCAGATATAAGAATAAACATGCCACATTGTAATTCTTAATAATATTGCAGATTTACTCAGATCAGGTTTCGAAATGATCTGACTCGTTGTGGTTCCCCAACAATTGTATCATAAAACATTTTGATTTGTATTTGTTATGTTATCCGTATCTTAATCACTTTTTAATGTTACAAAATCTTAGGTTTGGAATTTGAATATTTTGTACAATAATTTAAGATTAGCCTACCTGATATTCACTCCTGAAAATTATATCAAGGTCTACTGACGTGATACATAATTAAAAATGCTAGTTTTGTGGGACCCTCAAATAAAAACAATTATTGTGGGGGTCCTTAGACCCCCACAATAATTGTTTTTATTTGAGGTAATGGAGGTTCTCTGATCCCCCAGCCCCCCCTCATATCGAACCCTGACTCTGATGAGTGACAGAAAAACCATGCATGGCACACACGTAGAGGTAAACCACATTGACACAAAACAAGGTAACCAGCATTGTCACTCTGACTCAGCATTAAGCAAAGCAAAGCTTTCAAGTAGTGAGCTATGATGCCAATCTATGGGATTTCTCATATCACAGTCATACAACATGTGTGTTGAGAATTTCTCTTCATCCATGAAGTTATTTTAGTCCAGAAAGACAAGAAGGTGGTACAGTGTGTGAAATCTAGTATGCCTCAAAACACCAGAGGTATTAGATAACGTTCTTGCATAGTAGATCAGAGATAATAGGCTGACACAGTGATGAGAAAGTAGACATCAGCTCTGTCACAGAGGAAGGCTATGAAGACTTGACAGGACTGCAGTTGTGGTCCTCCATCACAGACCAGACAGGGAGGACGTGTTCACCCTCCACAGTCTTGTTTGACGGGGAGTATTGAGGAAGCTAGTGGTTTTGGTTCACAGTTCATGGAGGACAGGCAGAGCGCTGAGGGGACGAGGGTCTCGCTGGTCACATGTCATGCAGGACCTCCAGAATGGTGGCAATGGACCAAGCCTGGGTCTCACAGCTGAAGGGGCAGTATTGGCCATTCTCATTGGTCAGCTCTGGCAGGCCCTTCCATGACGACCTGACGGAGAGGAGAACATAAAGGGCTTGTGGATATTCTGTATCTCCATTGTCAATGTCACATGGATTAAGGATAAACACGACACAAATAACAGATGTTAGTGGATATTACAGTCCATATTATTATCATTGGGTGAACTTTGACCCAAAGAGTCACCAGTGTGGTCACCAATTGTACCTCTCCAAGTGGATGTTGTGCCGAGAAAGGACATTTTTCACCAGGTAGACAGTCTTGTTGTATATGTCAGGCCCCATTTTCTTGGCAAAGTACAACTTGGCTCGCAGGAAGTATCCCACAGGCCAAAGCCACTCCTGAGAGGGAAACATGACGAGATGTCAAAATGGCCTCCAGAGAGAAGCATCAGAGAGTATTAGACAGGAGACAGTGGGTAGGAGCAATAAAGACACTCACGGGTCCCTGATGATAGTTGAAGCCCTTAGCCAGGTTGTGGTTGTCATTATCAAGACTATTGTCGTAGACGCCACAGTACACCATGTCACTGTAGGAGGATGACAAGAGATGTCAAGCTGCACACCTTGACAAGTCACACGTTTCTGCCAAGGATTCGTTTTTTGTTATGTCTGCCATTTAAAGATGAAAGTAACAAACAAAACAAGTGGTGTACTTGTATATCTAGCTCTGTACCCTGCACTCCTGGTCTTAGGAGTAAACCTTACTGGAACCCTTGTCGGGCAGACCGGGGTGAATCCAACTCACTCTGGATCCAGTGTTTTCATCCCTAGGGGCCCGAGCAGCTTCTTCTCAGCTACATCCAGGGCCTCCCAGGCTTTCTCCACAGTGAACAACTCAGGGGCCTGAAACACACACACACACACACACACACAGTAAGGACATGGGGGGGGGGGGCAGATGTGCATGCACACCCACATACACATTGTCACAATTGTCTTGAGGCTGTGACAAAAAAGGAATCCACACACTAGAGTAATCATGTCCAGCCTATTTACTAGCCTAGACAAAGATGGCTGACCAAAATCCAAATGTGTGGTGTGTCCAAACACAGGCGCAGCAAAATTAAAAGGACGTCCCTCCTCACCCACACAACACACACACACACACACATAGCTTACATACCACGACCATGGCAATGGGGAAGTTGGATCGTAGCTGGTAGTCACACCAGGGGCTGGAGGCGCCATAGCTGTCCTTGTAGATGCCTCTCTTATGGACCAGTTCAGGGTGCTTCTCGTTGGGGTCCTGAGGGTCATGGGACACGTAGAAATTCAGCTCAAAGTTCTCCTGGATCTTCCTGTCCCACTCCTCATAGGTCACAGAGAGATTCCGATCTAGAATAGATCACAGAGTACCATGAACAGAACACACCGTATGGAATGACGATAACAAAATCAATTTAGGATAAAAGTCAGATTTTTTATATATATATACACAATTATTATGGGTTACGAACTTCATAGTATGAAAAGGAACACAATTATTGGTTATTAGGGGGCCCATAGAGTACCTTCTCTACGAATGGTGACGGTGGTGTAAGGGAAAAGTCCCTTCTTCTGGAGCTGGATCAGCCAGCGGATAGTGGATTTACACAGCCCCACTATCTCCACCGCGGATCCATCCCTGAACACGCGCACACACACGCACACACACACACACACTACCTTCAAATACATGCCTTTTCTACAGAACACATACTGTATGTTTTGTAAACGGATATCAAACGTGCTGTAGACATATTTTATCTATTTGTAGAACATAATGTAGGCAGTCTTTAAAAGATGATTGGAATGAGCTGAGTGCACATATTACCTGGGTGTGGCTGGGACACCTTTGTTGTGAGCTTTCACACTCTCTCCCATCTTATCCATCCAGGTGCCGCAGTTATGACGGTTGCCTCCATAAACAAACCCGGTGTCTTCACTGACCTTGGCCTCAACATTGAAGCCTGTGGGACAGTGACACAAACATTCAACATCATTCCATTTTTAGGACAATTAAAGATATATATATATTTTTTTACAGAACCTTTTGATTATAAGCTGCTTATATGAATTGGTTTCCTGTTTATCTACAGTACATTTACATACAGCCAAACAAAACATGGACCACGTCGTTTTCGAAATGAGACAAATCCCAACAATTGTCTTTTAGTTTCACGCAAGTTTAAAAACAAACCAAACAGGTCTGCTGTTATCTGAGGATGTCAGGGAAGCGTGAAGTTTGTATGGAACCTGGACAACTTGCCTTCGTCACTCATGTGGCTGTCAATTTGCGGGCCAGCGTTCGGCTCCCTGAACTCAATCCCCTGCATGTGACGCTGCATGGCTTCCTGGACGAGATCATACAGGGGCTGGTCCTGCCATGGTGACATCACGGGGTCACGGAGGGACAACAAGGAGAAGTATATCATCATACAATACAGTTAGCTATCCTCTGTCTCTCTCTGTCTCTCTCTGTCTCTCTCTGTCTCTCTCTGTCTCTCTCTGTCTCTCTCTCTCATATAAATACATGCATATAAGTAAGGGAGTCAGGTGGCTGAGCGGTGAGGGAATCGGGCTAGTAATCCGAAGGTTGCCAGTTCGATTCCCGGTCATGCCAACTGACGTTGTGTCCTTGGGCAAGGCACTTCACCCTACTTGCCTCAGGGGGAATGTCCCTGTACTTACTGTAAGCCGCTCTGGATAAGAGCGTCTGCTAAATGACTAAATGTAAGTACAGTACAAACACACAAACAGTTTGTTTCATGACAACATCCTGATCCTCCAGCTTCTCCCTCGCCCCGCCATCTCACCCAGGCTCCCGCGGGCTGCGGCTCAGACACGTTGGTGGGGTACATTCTGGAGACGGAGCACATGAGGATGTTGGCTCCGCCGGGCACCAAGCACACGTAGTCCTGGATGCACTGCAGCCACCACCACACGGCGTCACGGCAGTTGTAGCGGGCGCCGGTGCCCTGGCCCAGCAGGTTGGGGATCAGGCCGTAGCGCATGGTGCCCGCGAAGGCCAGGATGATGTTCCTACGGGAAACCGGGGTTAGACCAGCGTGAGGGGATGGGTATTCTGGTCTGATTGATACAGTTAGGGTACTGTACTGAATGGAGTTGACGGTATTCTCCAATCTAACCCAATCCTTTACTTACTTTTACTCTGCCGTACCTCTATTTAAACCTACCTCTTCTTGACCTCTACTCTACCATACCTCGGTTCCATCTATCTGACTCTCTTCCCCCCTCTCCTCTCCTCTCCTCTCCCCTCCTCTCCCCTCCCTCTCCTCTCCTCTCCTCTCCTCTCCCCTGCTGGTTAGGTTCTGACCTGGCCTCCAGGTGTCTGCCAGTCACCAGCATCAGGCCTCTGAGGGCAATAAAAGTGTCTCTGCCCCAGCAACGGAAGATCCCTGATGAGAAGTGAGGCAGACCTGAGGCAGACAAACATTTGTTTAGCATATAACTGTGTGTCGGTTGGATTAACAGCAGTGAAAGTGTGCATCTTCTAGCAGTGCGCATATAATATCATTAAGTGCTGAAGCCAACAACACTGTCTCTGACCTGCCGCCATGGAGACGCAGCACTGCTCTTCCTGCTTGGTGACATCACTGAGGCGGTAGGGGACATCGTTGAGTTTAGGGGAAAGGGGGGGCAGGGCAGGGAATTTGCCCACCCCACACATCTGCACTGAGCCCAGAGAGAGCTGCTTTACAAAGGTGGAACCGTTCTGCACGAAGCTAGGAGAGCCAGAGAGAGAGACACACACACATTTCAAAGTGATGCATGATGGGCCGTGTGTTTTCGTTTGGGGCCAAAACCAAACAAATGCAATGAACGTGAATCGTTTCACAACAGCCTACACACCTCTATCTCCAGGCTCTTACGTCTCTTAAGTTTGCCCAACGCATAAAATCAAACTAACCCGGACATGTTCTTGAAGACGACATCCAGGGCAGTAGAGTAGGCCCCAACGACTATGGCGTCAAAGTAGCAGGGCACCAGGTAGCGAGGGATGTGCTTCAGGTAGCTGAACATGGCCTGGAACCAAGCGCCCACCTGGAGGACACGGCAACACACAACACTACTGTACCCAACCTGGATCACCGCTGCACCGTCACTAGACCACTATGGTCACTATCGGTACGTACAGTATACTGCCTACATATCTACATATATAGTACAAAATACAATTGTATATATAGTAAAAGAGAAATGTAAAAAGTTGACTGGTGTGTTTGTGGCTTGGGCTTTTTGTGTGTGCGCGCGTGTCTTTGGTAAAGGTTCATCTAATCTTTTACCTCCCCCAGGGCCCCTCCCTTGGCGACCAGGCGCTTGCTGACGTAGTCGATCATCCAGTCACCCTGACGCAGGTTGTCACAGAATGGGTGGCCCAGGTCGTTCTTCGGACGGATCTCTGACATCACCGACATCAGACCTGAGGCAAAATAACAACGCCACTCAACTCATCTTAAGTGAACAAACTCATCATATAATGTCCATTTGGAAATGTCCTGACCGGGGACAACACCAACACACAGGAATTGAAATCCCTGCACTGTAGAGGGTTGGGAGACTTTGCCCCATGCAGGATTTGTACCTTGCAGGCCACCATACTTGAGAGGCATCCAGGAAGGGATACCGTAGCAGCCTCCCCCATCCTCTTTCTCCTCTTCGTCACAGCGGAATAACAACATGTTCATGTCTGCCAGTGTGAGGTTAGACATGATACTGGAGGACAGTGTGTGTGTGTGTGTGTGTTTGTTTGGACAGGGAGACAGAAAGGGAAAAACAGATACACAAAGAAATACATATAAATGGCAAAAGGTATGGCATATATGTAATGTAATGCAAGTGACTTCCTCCTCTGTTATCGGGGACACGTACAAGTCCAGAGGAGCGGTGAGGATCTCAGGTATGTGGTCATCCTGCACACTCCCTGCCTCGTAATGGGAGCTGAACTGGATCAGGTGGCGCCTCAGGATCCCAACCATCTCCTGGGACGTGGGGTCAAGACTCACCCTGGAGGGGGGGGGGGGGGGGGGGGGGAGAGGAAAGACTTTCAGAGGAGTTTTAGCCCCTTAGTGACTAGATGACTGAGTACGTCCTCATGCCACGTGTTAGGTACCTGAAGACAATGACACTCCCGGGCGTGAGGTGCTTGAACGCGATCTCCTGGATGAATTCACTGGGGCCTTTGGCCTTGACGTCAGCCTGCTTCGCGATCTTGCTGTCCCTCAGCTGAAAGAAAGACACCCGTTGGCGGGGTTCTCACGTTCAATTGTGCTAAACAATCAGAAAGCCATCTAACAACAACGGGTCACACAAAGACAACACAAAGCCTGTAATGTGAGACAATCCCTTTTTTTTATTTTTTTTATGCCAAGTATCAGGGGATGGGGAGGGGGTGGCTTTGAAAGAAAGACAGAGAGAGGGGGGGAGGCAGGGCGAAAGAGAGAGGGAGATAAATAGAGAGGGAGATAAAAGCACAAACAACGCTTTGTCAACTTTTGCTTGGTCACTGTAAGATCTGAATGACTAAGCAGTTTTGTACGTTGGAAGCAATATGGTGCAACGTCTTCTGTTTATGCACCAGATCATCAGGGATTTTGCTGAGCAATTGTATTCTAGGAAAAGTCGGGAATTGTATTCT
Source organism: Thaleichthys pacificus (assembly GCA_023658055.1). NCBI lineage: Eukaryota > Metazoa > Chordata > Actinopteri > Osmeriformes > Osmeridae > Thaleichthys > Thaleichthys pacificus. Next base: position 4,688,641 of record CM042872.1, on the reverse strand, counting down.
AGGAAAAGGAAAGGATGTGAAAGAAAGAGACACAGAGGGAGAGGGGGGGGGGAGAGAAAAACAGACAAAGCGAGCGAGAAAGAGAGCGAGAAAGAGGGCGAGAGGAAGGGAAAGGGCGACCGAGCGAGCGAGAAAGGGAGGGGAGAGACGGGGAGAACGAGAGAGAGATGTGCACCTGGATGTGTTCTCGGATCTCCACAGTGTAGCCAGGCAGACCGTTGATGTTGTCCTCGTCCTTGCTGTAGGGCCCGGACATCCTCTCCACAGTGCTGGCCTCTAGGACCACCTCCTCTATTTTACCTGTAGAGATTTCTACGTTATTCCCACGTTGCCTTGCATTTTCACACTATGAATGACCCGTGTAATACTGTGCATATGACAAATACATCTCTTTGACTGTGACCGTCTAAGCAAAAACACATGACCCCACATGACACACACACACGTTTGTGTGTGTGTGTACCTGGGATGAACATGGGGGGGGCATCTTCTTTGTAAGGGTGGGTCTTGGGGTTCTTGAATGCAGTGCGAGACACAGCCACCACTGACTGGTGTGTGCTGGGGCTGTGTCTGGTCACAGCCACTACGTCCTCATCCACTTGGTCCACATAGACCTGGACACACACACACACGCACGCACGCACACACCATATAACAAAAGTACACAGGTTTAGTTCCGCAAGTTAAATCCTGTTTAATATCCTGTAAAGCGTGACTACACAGGCAGAGTATTTGCATGACATTTCCACTCTCCCGAGCTGACCTGAGAGAAGCCCTTTGCGGCCAGCTCCTTGTGCAGCTTGTTGAGGGCCAATTTGCCAGCGTTGATCCCCGTCCTGATGTTCACCTCCCCTGGGGACGCAGGCTTGGCGCCTGGATTCCACCGGGGGTACAAGCGCTCCTCCTTCACCACTGAGATCTGGAGGGGAGGCAGGGACATCATGGAATGACAAAGAGGCAAACACTAACCACATCCCATTAACCTGTCCATCCGTGCATGCTGGCGTCGTTGTTTACATCTTACCCACCTGCCAGGGGACCGAAAATGTCAGATTCACAGAAACAAATTAACATAGACACACATACACACATTATGAAACTGCCCATTCATCCATGCTAATTGCTGTCGTTTCCAGTTTACCCACCTGGTGAGGGACCAGCTCGTCGTATCCTCTAGTGCTGCCTATAGCACAGCAGGCCATTGAGACGATAGCAGAGCTGGGGAGGGAATCGTACACGGAGCGAATCTACAGTATTCAAGGAGAGAGAGAGAGAGATATGAGTACATTAGTCCATCCACAGCCACAGTTTCACAACACTATTCGAATCCTGGTTGGCGGTCCCACCTGAATGGGGCACTCGTTGTCGTGGGTGACGTCCAGGAACATGGCATGGGCGATGGAGGGCACCAGAGGCCTCAGATTGGGCTGGACGAACGAGCCCACAGGCTCCCCGCCAAACCTGTACACCAGTCTGCCCTCCTCCTGGCTGTCCCCTGCACTCATGGCCTCTGGCACACACACACACACGCACGCACGCAGTCACACGATGTACCTTTGTGATTTGGGTGACTGGCAACCGTCAACAAAGTAATTAAATATGTCACGGCAAGAGACACTCCTGAATGTCTTTAAGACATGTCATCTCACTTTCAGGCTGTTCTATAATTATGACCATATCCATGCAACGCACACACACACATTTGAGCACAAACAACAATCTATCTTCCTAGCTCTGTATGTATATCGGAGCAGTGTACATTGTACTGCATAGCCTATGGGAGTACTGTAAAAAGAGTCAACTGTTTCAAGTATTGCGTGAAAGTACTGCATGGGTGTACAGTACATTGTACTGTATATGGGCGTACTGTAACAACTGAATATTGTGGGAGTGTTGTGGGAGTAGTGCTGGGCTTACTTCCTGGGTGTACTGTGTGAGTACGGCACGTCTGGGCCGGCATGTCTTACCTCTGATGAGAGAGGTAATGCCCAGCCTAGTGACAAACACATTGTCCAGCTCCTCACTCCCGGTGAAGAGCTCGGCCACCACATACAGGTCAGGCCGCTGCCGGCGAGCGTGATCCAGCATGTGCTACAGCACGGCGAGCACAGCGCACACACGCCGAGCCCAGAGAGGAACAACACACCAGGGAATGGAGCGGGTGGAGTGAGAGATGGAGAGAGATAGAGAGCGATGGAGAGAGGGAGAGAGGGACAGAGAGATGGAGAGTGATGGAGAGAGAGAGGGACAGAGAGATGGAGAGTGACAGAGAGAGGGACAGAGAGATGGAGAGTGATGGAGAGAGAGGGACAGAGAGATAAAGAGAGAGGGACAGAGATGGAGAGCGATAGAGCGTTGGAAAGATAGAGCAGTAAGTAAGAGAGTGCAAGCGAATGAGCTTAGCAAGAAGTCGGTATTAAGACCACACACAAAAGAGGAAGACGTGCAGATTTAATGAGCAACATGCAACAACCACAAGAGGAACAAATGTAGTTTCATTAGCAGCATGGTCAATGGCAAGGAACAGAGAGAAGGAAGAAAAAAGGAGGAATTCAGTTGGTGTACAGGTAGGGTAAATTAATGATGTTTTTAAGATATGTTAATTTAAAAGAGGGATTTGGTGATATGTCAGATATGAATACAAGGAATTGAGTGAAATGAAAAGGGCAGCGAGTTTAAATACAGGTATTAGCATATGTTGTAAGATGAGACGGTAAGTGGAGTATGCCAATTGAACAATTGAGAGAGAGAGAGAGAGAAGAGAGACAGAGAGAAGAGAGACAGAGAGAGAGAAAGAGACAGAGGGCAAAGGGAGGGACAAAAGTACAAAGATTTAGCACCATGCACAGAACAATGCTTTTCTCACTACACTTAAACGGATGTTCCAGAAAATGCTAACTGAGTGTTAGCCAACTCACTTTCCAAATACAAAAAGTCAGAAAAATATTTTGAGCTCATAACTTACTGATACTACTACAGTCCAAACATCAACGCATAGTTTTTAGATGTCCAAGAAAAATAAACAGGCGCTAAGTGTAATTTATTGTGAGTTGGCTAACTAGCTTCAGTCAATGTTCCAGAACACCCCTCAGTTCCAGTCAGCTGAACCTCACGCGGAGAGCTGGCAAGTACCTCGGACCAGACTGGTGATCCCCAGCCGATTCACAAACACATTGTCAATCAGCTCGCTGCCGGTGTACAGTTCTGCTATCACATACAGGTTAGGCCTGACTGCCCTAGCAGCTGCCAACATAGCCTATAGAGACAACACACCACAGTTACACCAGGCTTACTGGCCTCACAGACTAGAATACTTCATGTGAAATGTTCAATTCAAACGTTTACGGAGGTAAAAGAGAGAAAGGTATCAAAATAATACTGTTGGAGAGGTTACAGAAGATGATTTTGGACTTGATCTGATATACATGGGTAGCACCTGTGACATAATCAATAAAAGCCCTGATGCTGGTACTCCAAGAACCTCAAGTCTAACGATGGTACTGGTTGATATCTACAGCAACGCTAAGACTTGAGTCTTCTTGTCCAATGTTGTGGTAGATATCAACCAGACTTGAGGTTCAAAATTAAATTACCTCAGCCACGTGCAGGGGTGTGGAGTGACAGTTGTCGAGGCGGACGCCAGCGAAGTGCTTGGCTGTGATCTCCGTGTACATCTTCATGTGGGCCCACAGGTAGGGACAGTCCTCGGGCTTGTCCCCGTAACGCAGCTTCACACTGTCCCCCCAGCAGATCAGCTCCCTCTGCAGGTACACCTGAGAACCTGGACAAGGAGCAAATCATCATCCTGATGGGTCTCTCAGAAATAGACCCGCAGACAGTAATATACTGTTATTTGAACTATGTGAGATCTATGCATGGTCATGAATTTTCCCAAGGAATATAAGTCCTGGCAATGACATCTGAACTGAAGAAAAAAGTTCTGACATCTGAAGAAAAAGCACAAATCTCTAGCACCCCCTGCTGGTACACACTGGTTGTTGTAATCTTTTCAATAACACATTTTGAATTTAGTGAATTGTACGTGAATATGGGGCTACAAATGTACAAAACACCACAAAATATACAGTACAAATACAAAACATTACATTTGTTAGGTTAGTTTCACTTGTTAGCTACTCCTCATGCTAGCTAGCAGGATGTCAACTAGCCCAGCTACCGTGTGTTAGCTACGTATAGGCTGAGGTAAGCTGACCAGGTTCTGCGAAGTTCTTCAGTGGGTCGTCTCCCATCACCCAGCCATTGTGAGCCAGGAAGTGACAAGCCTTGTCAGCCTGGTTAATCAGCTGCATTTCCTGCTCGAAGGTCACCTCTTCAAAGGGGAAGGTGAAATATCTGAATAGTAAGAGATGTTCAATTAGTTTGGAACTTTTTCTGTTCAAATTAAAAGGACACATTTTGACTGGTAAACCAACCAGTTCAAGAGATCCGGTACCTTGTTACAAGTGGATCATTCCTTGTAATGGGTCCAAGCTTAGGCCCGTGGTCTGCAAGACGTTCGTAAACTACAGTTCCCATGATGCAGTCGATTGCCTGAGCGCAAAAGAAAACAACAACGAGTGTTACTGTGAATCAAGAAGAGCATAGACAGTCCCACACCCACATACAGCGCACAAGCATATACCTTCTCCTGGTGATGCTGCATTTCCTTAACCCGTTCCAGGTTAACCTGCTCAAGCTTCTTCTTGAACAAGTCACAGCAATCTGTTAAGGCCGAGGGCCCATTACTGTAAAACACACAAAACAGACTTGTCACACCTCACTTCACTATCAACAAAACACTTCTGGAAGGTATAACTGTCCTCTGGCCTGTGACAGTAAAGTTAAGGCCTTCTTGCCGAACCACAACTCTTGATTCCTCTACACGGGTTCTAATCCATGTTTTTTGGTATTGGATGTGTAGCATCGTTCTAATCTCATGTAATGACCCACCGGTGAGGTATGAAGATCTCCAGGGCAGAGGACATGTCCACAGAGTTACCAAAGCGCCTGCACAGGGGGTCCTGGAGGATCATTAACTGCTTCTTACAGTCAGGGTCTACTGTACCTGAGAGACTACCTGGAGGAGCAAGCCCCACACAGGATGGGATTAGAACAGGTTGTCAAAGAGCTAAAAATGATCGTGTTTACATAGTTACCTAATGTTTTTTTGTGTCATTTTAGTCTGTATGTTAAATGCTGTTTGTGAGCCCCTAACCTAAGACAATTGTCGATCATTATGTTTTTTTTTTTCTTTTTGTTTTTTTTACTATCAAAGGCAAAGGTTTTGGAGGTGGAAATTAATATTGACCTCAGAAGCTAAGGGCGTTGTGTCACAACAGTTACTAACGTAGTAATGTGCCGTCTGCTTCCCATCCCTTTACAACAACAAGAACACCACCACCACTCTGACCTGACTGCAGCAGCTTCAAGAACTGCTCCGCTGTTTTCTCCACGTTGACCTGGAAGAACTCCCACAGCTTGAGCTTGGGGTAGACCTCCTCCAACAGCAGCTGGCGCAGTGCCTGGGGGAACACAGACACAGCTAGAGCAGTGCCTGGGGGAACACAGACACAGCTAGAGCAGTGCCTGGGGGAACACAGACACAGCTAGAGCAGTGCCTGGGGGAACACAGACACAGCTAGACAAGTGCCTGGGGGAACACAGACACAGCTAGAGCAGTGCCTGGGGGAACACAGACACAGCTAGACAAGTGCCTGGGGGAACACAGACACAGCTAGACAAGTGCCTGGGGGAACACAGACACAGCTAGACAAGTGCCTGGGGGAACACAGACACAGCTAGACAAGTGCCTGGGGGAACACAGACACAGCTAGAGCAGTGCCTGGGGGAACACAGACACAGCTAGAGCAGTGCCTTCATCCACCCCTGTACTTAGGCAACACTAATCTCCCACTTGTGGGTATTCATTTAGCAGACACTTCTATCCAAAGCAACAGTGCACCACAGGGGTGGAATTTCAACCGGCGACCTCAATCTGCAGTCAAATCAGCTCTAACCACGTCCCATTCAAATCGGAGCTACACCTCCTTTTAAAAATCCATACTCGGATCCGACTAGTGCCTTTAAATACACCAAGCACCCGACAAGCCTTAAAACGACAGACTCACCTTCAGCTGCGTTTGGGTCTCTATGAGGGCGGGGACCCCCAGCTCGGCGTAGACCCCGTCAGCCAAGGTCGCAGGTGAGGTGCCACAAGGCGCGGTCCAGCACCCAGGCCGGTTTCAGGTGGGGCGAGTTCACCAGGTTGTAGCCACACTCCGGGTGAAGCCGGATCCACTTGCTGTTGGCAGCTGGGTAGAATGGAGGGGATCCTCAGATGAATACATAGGATACACCAGGGTTCCCACACACCTTCTTAAACATCAAACCCAATGACTTTCAGGCCCAATTCCCTCAAACTCAAGGACCCAACGGCATAGTTTGAGACAGGGATCACTATTCATTGCTATTTCATAATGAGAACTTGCAGGCTTCACAGAAGCTCACAGACAACAATTAAAGAGAGAGAGAGGCTTGAATGTGTGAACACTTCTCAATTGTGCCGTGTTACAGGGATGGCAAACTTCGTTGTCTCTTGCCTTCTCTACCACGGCAAAGATCTTCAATCTCTACTCTTGCAAAGAGTAGAGATTCAAGATTCAAACAATTTCAATGAAACCATGTCCTTTTATGTACTTTTTCAACTTTCAAGCCGCTGACTTTTTTCACAAAATTCACAAACTTTCAATGATTTCAAGGGCCAAAGGGAACCCTGGTTGAACACATGTAGAAGGACATCACCTCACACAGTAGGGGCCTCCATGTACAGGGACGTTTACATTTACAAACAAACTAATCTAGGGCTAAAGGACTAATCTAACAAACTCCTTATTCTACTCTATAATCCAGGAAATTCCTATGGTATGGTTGTGTTTCACTCGTGTTTTCAAGCGTAGACCGATGTCAAGGTTAAACAGTTAAAAAGTTTGCTTTTCCTTCACTGGCCTTCTTAGTGTGGCCTATGGTGTTAAACTGAGAACACATACCATACATGACACACACACTTTCTCACACACACTTTCTCACACACACACACACACACACACACACACACACACACACACACACACACACACACACACACACACACACACACACACACACACACACACACACACACACACACACACACACACACACACACACAAACATACATGAACATTTATAGATTTAGACAGGGGATCTTCTCTGACCTGGTACATTGCGTTTCATGTTGGAGCTTGATGGTGTCCCTTTCTGACCAAGCCAACCTGGCAACTCTGGACTCCATAATGACTGAATATATACAAGTTAATGGCAGTGATCTCTGTCACTCTTCCTGGAAAAAAACGGTCTCAATAGATGAAAGAAAATCTACTGGATAGCTACCAGGACAAACACCTCTCCTATTATTTTTAACAGATTCTTGATGGGGTTCTGTCACATATTTCTCAAAAGAATATGTTTCAAACTCAACCTACAATATGATGGTATTAGCTATAACGATAACTGATTAACGTATTTGAGGGAGCTGGCTTCAGTATACTATTTGGCTGCTCCAGCCTCACTAGCATGTTTTGTATGTGTCGACACCCATATAGAATAGCAGGCTGCTATATTTAGCATGCATGCAGCTATGCACAGCAATACCAAAAAGACATATGACATGTGTACCCAGTGCCGGTCCTTGCTATAGGCGACATAGGCAGCAGCCTAGGGCGGCATGAAGAGGGGGGCGGCAATTTCCCAAGTGCATCCATTTAAACGCACTACCAGCAGAGGGCGCCAACCGCGGCGGGCCCCTGTTTGCCCCCGTCCTGTCCAGTCAGACGGCTAACACCACCCTACCACCTTAACTAACACATTTTCTGCGGGAAACCCTGGATTCATTACCAAACTGAACTCCAATCCAAGTAAACAGTGAGCAACACTGTAGGAAACCCTGAGGCAATCATGTCCATTCCAAATACATAGTCCTGCAATGTTCCAGCCTAAAGCACTCATCAATCCTTCCACGATCTATAAATAGAAAAGTCCAGGACAAATGCTTTAATCAGGTCAGCAGAATGTTGCTGCACACTATCCAAAGCATATCAGACCGACTGGGGCCTTGACAGGCTCCCATCCCCTCAACTTTTCCCCCCACTATCAGACTAAAGGAGGAGCCGAAGATACTCAAGTCCTGTGCTTCTGGTCTTTTAAGACGCCATGTCATGGGGTTATGAGAATGTGTTCACCTCAGTTACCTTCAGTGTGGATAAGATCAAGCCAGGTTGGCAGGCTGTCCTAGTCCAAACTGAGACCATGATGCAAGCCCCACAGCTGCAGCTGTAACGCTGGTCTGGCCAAGAGGAAAAGGCCATTCTGAGGTCAGCACAGATAGTTCTAGACCAGGCATTAAAGGTCGACTCAGCACTGTGGCATACTCTTCCTACATTGCAGGGGGAATTCCTGTTTGTAAACAACAACAGGAACTACCTTTAAACGTGCCAGAGTGTGTCTGAAGAGTCTAATTGGCTGTCAGCAACAGGTTGCGTACCCTCAACAGAAAGTAGAGGCCAAAAAGCAGATCGGAATTCTGCTGCTGCTGCCTAGCAGCAGGAGAGTTGCCACAACCTCCTTTGAATGATGAACAGAAATAGGATGATGTCATATTTATGAGACAAATTCGCCAGCATTGTTAACCCTTGTGTTATCTTCGGGTCATTCTGACCCATCAGTCATTGTGACCCACCGTCGTATTGCGACAACTTTGCCGCATACAAAAACAAAGTGAAGCATTTTCTTTTAACCGTTGGGCTGTCTCAGACCCCCCACATTGCGAAGGTTAAAACAAAATTATTTGTTTTTGTATTGGGTAAACACAACGATGGTTCGTTATGAACCTTTGGGTCATGTGACCCGAAGGCAGCACAAGGGTTAAAACACCCCACTAACCTACCACAACTGCCAATATTCGAAAAGAGGGAAAGTCGTCCTCATCTGGCCTCGAATTAACTGAGTTATGTCGTAAAATCCCCTCTCATACTGTAGGTAACCTAATTTGACCATGAACTAACACGCTCACGTCTATATCTATCGTATTGAATCCCATGAATGGGTAAAGAGCTAACCTGTGTGATTGTAGACCACGTCGGTGATGCAGACCATGTTCCACTCCTTCTTCAGCTTGTCCACCAGCTGACCCACGTCCATCCAGGTGTAGTTCTTCCCCGGGGGAGAGAAGTCCGGGTTGAGCTCCAGCTGGTCAGCCAGGGAGTAGCAGGAGCGAGAGAGGCCCAGCTTCTGCAGTGGAGTGAAGTGGATCATGTTGTAACCTAGAGAGAGAACCAAGAAAAAAAAGATTGATTGTTATGGTTGATTTCTGTGACTGACAAGACTGGTCTAGTCTCTATGGATTACTGGATCAATGAACAAATGTGTCTATTGTGTCATTAATAGTGGTTAGTGGAAACATCATTGTATTCCTTTTCAAATGTACATAATATTCATGTTGAAATGAACTGATAAGAACTAAACAACAGCAAGGTGGACCTCAGGGTTCATTTGTTGCAAATACTGGATAAGTTCAATGACCAGCAGACTACTTAAACAATCCCGTCATATTGTCAAACACAATTACGTGTACATACCCTGGGATGAGCATGGGAAAAAACAATAAGCAGGATAAACACTGTGTTTTGTCATGTCCAAATTGAAGATATGCGTTTCAACATATTATGATGTCAAATATGAAGAACTTTGTGGTCTACAATAAGTAAATATTAGTTTGCTTCTAATGTGAACCTAAACATGCCACAATTGTACCGTAAGCTGTCCCAGAAGTGTAATACAACCATTTTCCTCACTACAATATACAACTTCCCATGATGCCCCTCTCACCGGTCTCCTTGGCAACCCGGAGCCTGTCAGGCCACTCGTCCAGGGGTCCGAGGCACTTGGCCAGGTAGGTCTGGATGGTGACACAGTCCAGCGGCAAGGCGTGGTTATCTTCCCCCACGCGCAGGACAGGGTCCACCACGATGTAGCCACCACCCACCTTCTCATTGTTCCTGACCCACAAAACCCCCAGAAATGGAAGGGTTTACCACTGGCATAATCAGTCGATGAAGTATTATGAGGGAGTCAGGTGGCTGAGCGGTTAGGGAGTCAGGTGGCTGAGCGGTTAGGGAGTCGGGCTAGTAGTCTGAAGGTTGCCAGTTCGATTCCTGGCCGTGTCAAATGACGTTGTGTCCTTGGGCAAGGCACTTCACCCTACTTGCCTCGGGGGGAATGTACTTACTGTAAGTCGCTCTGGATAAGAGCGTCTGCTAAATGACTAAATGTAAAATGCCATGTAAGTATTACCCTATATTACCTCATTATACAGTATATCATACATGATGTAAACGTTTGAATCCTAACACATATTGGTTCTGAAAGGGGAGAAACATCTGTAACTCGACCCACTTCATAACAAATAAGAGGAAGATGCGTCAGACAAGTCACATGCATTGTGGGTAATGATGGTGGGATTGCTTTCATGGCAAATCAACACTCCCATCTCTACACACACACACTGAGAGGGGAGGGGAAGGGACCTACCCACAACCAAAGTAGTACTGATATGAGCCGGCCACCTTCAGGTCCAGTTTACAGTACTTGTCCGAGTCATCCTCTTTCCCTGCGGTGTTGACCCAGTCCAGGGGACGGAACTTAACACGTTCAAACTTCTCTCCTTCTGCTGGGTAGTTGGTGTGCACGTAGACATGCTTTCCCTGCAGAGTGGGGCCCAGGCGGAACTGGAGCTCAAAGCCTGTTGGGTCATATAGTATTGAATAACACTTAAGTGGTGAGGACAGATGTTTTCTAACATAGGCTGCTATGATGGACATTAAGAGAGGCTAAAAGCTACTGACAATTTAAGACGGGAGTGTGTAGAAGAGTATATGTTGTGCTTGTACAATGTGTCCCCCCAGCACATGCCATGGTGGTAATATTACATAACGACGAGTGACATGTCAAGGACATTCTGAAAGTGGGACGTTTACATTTATGTCCTCGTGAATTGCCTGTTCATACACACATATATACAATGTCTAAACGGCAAACCAAATGTATGCCTATTTTGCTGAAAACTGATATAGTAGGTCTGCAGATATAAGCCACAGAACACATGTGGGTGTGTAAGTTCTATTACAACAGGGCTGGGTAACAGTGGAGTTTAAATAGTTCAAGAAATCCGCCCCTACTTGAATAAACCCACTTGAATTATTTAATACTACTTCTTAAACACATGCATATTGCTTCTATGAAGTGACAACAAAGAGTATAGGCTCATTCATAACAAGATTAATAGAAATCGTAATGGCGTACCTTGCTCGAGCCGGAACAGAGTTCTCTCCAGTCTCTCCATGTCATTTAGAAGCAATACGCGGGTTTGTCTGGCGCGGACCATTTTCTCGTTCCTTTTTTAGGATGCCCTTTACATGTGGGAAGCGATGCCCCTTTCTCACCCCGCTTCTTTCTACTTCAATAGAGGGGGAGACAGGGGGTAATGAGATAGCATGGATTGACGCCACAGTATGAACATTGCTCATCTGCTGGGCTTTTAAGCATAAATTCAAGGGCAGAACCTGAGTTGCTCAATAGTGGAGCATAACTTCACAGTGTACTTTCCGCTTCTCCACAATAAGAAAAATGGACGCTGATCTTCCAAAGTGTTTTTAACTAATTCAATTAAACATACTTGCACACTACGAATTCGTGTCGCCAATCCGGATATTGTTCAAGACTGCCATGTCAAAGTGAAAATCAACTGCCAAAGTTGAACATTTAGTCCAATTAACTGTTGTCAAATAAACATCTAAGAGCACGAATAGTACTAAATAACTACATTTGGAGATATACATGCACGCAGGATACAGCCCAGCAAGACCTGAATGAATGCGTGGAAGCAGAATTGACTGTGCATTGCAGGATTCGCATACACATAGTTTGAGCCCCCTACATTGGACTATGGTTGCAAGTTAATTCGATAAGAGCAAAATCACCTTGTTCTTCCGCGAGTGAGTAGGCCACTGCGCACGATCAGCTGAGGGCTGGGGTACAATTGCAGTTGGTTGGGGGGCGTGGCGTCATTGGGACACTTTGCCAACCCCTTTTGACATATTACCGTTTATGTCCTCTGACGGTGTTGAATAAGTATAGTTGACACGAGCACTCAACTCAACGCTTAAATTAAGTAGTTTGGTTATCAAGCTGGTTTACAATAGCTATTTTTCTTTTTTTTATCCGGATGAGACTTGCCTGTTGGAAGTTATTGCTGGCTCAGCTTAAAAGTATTTTATTTAAAATAATTAAAACAAACAATTAGTTACTTACTGCACAAAGACAATCTGAAGTTAAAATACGGACCAAATGGCCTACTTTGAATAATCGTTGTGCCTACCCCAGGCGACCCACTGATAGATTTAGTAGGCTAAAGACCGCCCCCTTTTTCAGTGTGGACCGGGTGAATCTTAGATGACTAAGTTCAAGGAAACTGAAACGAGGTAAGCAGATATTGATATCCATATTAGCTTTACAAATACGATCTTCTAGTCAAGACAATTACATAAACACTTAAATAATGTTTGCCAATAGTCGATCAGCATCTTGAACAACCGCATTCCTTTCACACTTTGAACTATGCGGACACTTGTGTGGCGGTGTACGAAGGACAGCCTTTGAGCATACGCTTTGCAGTTGGCCTCGAGGCAACAATACTTGTCATAGGGGCAGTGTGTCCTAGGTGTATCAATAGGTGTCGCAGTCAGTGTTTGTGTACGACAATTGTTTGTAAATTTTACAAGGTCAATTTGGTGTAAAGTTTTTTGAGAAACAGCACACATTTATCGAGAAACGCCTTCATTATCTCTGAGACCAGCTTGGTTTTCCGTCTGCAACAGGCTGATTAAAAGACACCACATACACAACTTTAAGAGGAAGAAAACCATCAAAAATGTCCTTGTGATCCTAAACGGAACACATGTACAGGATCCAGTCATGGTGCTATTAGTCAGTGTCCAGTCCTGGATAAGCTTACTTAAATCCACTTAAATTTAGACAAACCGGTTATTTAATCTTCCAGGTTCTGTCCAGAAGGTTCCTTGGTTCTCATAGTATTCTCAAAATACCTTCACTAATGAAATGTCTCTGTCTTTTCAGATGCTGACCTTGCATCTCTTGTCAGTGGTAGTGGCTGTGTGTATGGGGCCAGTCTCTGGCTTTAGCAATGGGAAGGTTTCCCAGGCCTGTGGGGACATGATGCCAGTGCATGGCTCTGAGTCCAGCCCCCTACCTGCTCCTTACAACATCTCTGTACACACTTCGACTTTTGGTCCTGGGGACAATATAACAGGTATATAAACGAATAATATAATAATATAAGTTATGTAATAATATAACTGCCCACAGAGCATTTCGTTAGATCCTCAGAGAACCATGTAAGCAAAACATCTTTTTTTTTGCATACAGTAGAAGGTGGTAAGACCGATATTGCAGCATTGTAAGTGTTTTTATTTTTGTGATCGTTTTTTTCCCCTGCTCTTCCGCAGTGACTTTATCCGTCGCCGTTTCTGGGTCAGGCTACTTTAAGGGGTTCCTGATGGAAGCGAGGGAGGCTGGGAACCCCACTGGCTCTCCTGTAGGGTCATTCATCCTGGTCGACCCAGCTGTTTCCCAACTGCTGCGCTGTGGCCACACGCAGGTACTGTGCAGGGATGTTTGGCTGGCCTCTAATCCCACTGGCTTTACCTTAGTTATGGCATGACAAACCAAGAAAAATAGGTGTTACCTGTCTCGTTCTTTGATAGAGCTTTCCTGACAGTAATGTGGGGTTTGGTGAAAAACTGTGTGTGTTTATGGTTGCCAACCCAACCCTGTCATTTGAAGGGATCTGCAGTAAGCCACACCAGCGATTCCAAAAAGACAGAGGTCCAGGCTCTGTGGGAATGTCCAAGGAACCCTCCAGAAAAAGTTCAAATCCTGTGAGTAATCTCCACTTCTGTTCCTGTCTGAAACAGTTAGTCAACAAACAGTCTCAGTTTGCATTCGGCATTTTGGCTTAATATTCATTATGTAGTACTTACTGTCTCACACACTTTTGTACCTTTGTTATACAACACCACTGGTTGAACTGTGTTTGAAATAGATTTTCAGACCTATTCGATGTTCTACTACATGTGCATGCTTATCTTGTTGTATCAGGGTGACGGTGTTGCACAAATATAAGGAGTTTTGGGTGAAGGTCCCTGGTCCTGTGTTGTCTCTAAAGGGGACGACTCCGGAACCTCCTAGCCCCTCTGCCTCCACCCCCACCCCATCTCCACTGCCCAGTCCTGTGAGTCACCGTCTTGGTGGGGAGGGGAGGCAGAGGGAGTGGAGGGGAGGGGAAAGGAAAGGAGAGAAGGCGAGGAGAGGGGAGAGCGTCGGTTCACACGATGATTAGAACTGTCTTTCTCCCCCTCTCCACCTCAGTTCACCTCGGTTGGCTGTGGCGGCAGCAAGTCGTGCTTGCGGGACCCTGTGGGCTGTGACCCAGAGGCCGACCTGCACTGCTTCTTCCTGTCCTTCACCCCGGAGGGAGACACTGTGCTGTTTGAGCTGAGCGGGCCGGCGGAGGGATACATATCCTTCGCCCTGTCACTAGACAAATGGATGGTTCGTACAGAGACTGCATCACTCTACCCAAGAAGAAGCAGTTCCGTACTTAACAGTCATACCCGAGTGCGCATGGCGCTCGAATAAAAGCACAAAACTGTCAGTAGATGGCGCCACAGTGTTTGTTTACTCGAGTTCATCCTCAGAGGGCCGATAGGAATCTAATGCTACTTGGCCCTCCAGGTATTACAGCGGGTGACGTGTCTGTATGTTTGTAGGGTGACGATGACGTGTACCTGTGTGTGAGAGACGGCGAGGGCGTGAACATCGACGCCGCCTACGTCTCTGGACGGACACACCCTGTGCCGGCGGAGAAGGTGGACACGCACGCACGGACACGCACACGCCTGCTCCCGATGGGATACATGCACTGTCTTGTTGTTTTGTTGCTGAAGTGAAAGTGGGCTGTTTTAACCACGGAACTTGTCTCTGCGTTTCACCCAGGATGTTCTGTCAGAACGGGCCTGGAGGCTCTCTGACGGGGTCATCCAGTGTCGTTTCCGTAGAAACGTGCGGACTGCGCAACAGAACGACAGCAGGTTCAATCTGGACCAGAGCTTCTTCCTGTTTCTAGCTCACGGCAGGGCCGAAAACGGCGCCATACACAGACACGACCGCCAGCCTTTGATTTCCACCAATCAAAAGGTCCTAACAAGCACTCCTGAGGATCTGATTGGCTCACGATCACCTTTGATGATCAAGTTCCATGGTGAGTGCATATAACCCAGTTCTAACTCCTGATAATACATCATATTAAAAAAACAAAAACGACATTTTATGAGGTACAGATAATAAAAGCCCTTAAATTAAAGGGAATTCCAATTACCTCCTCATCCATTCTCTAGCAGTAATATACACACATATTTGTGGTGGTCTATATCTGGCTATGAAGGCTCAGCCCGTTCCAGCAGGTCTGGACTTCTCCACAGCTCTGAGCTCTGAATCCATCTCCCTCGGTCTCCAGGTGCATTGATGCTTGTAGCCTGGATGTTTACTGTCAGCACCGGGGTTGTGGTCGCTCGCCACTTCAAAGCAGACTGGCCGGAGAGGACAGTATGTGGGCAGAAGATCTGGTTTCAGGTAGAGCCCCTCAGCATCAACACACATCAGGGAGAAAGATGCTTTCTCCCTGTTCTCGATGATGATGATGATGATGATGATGATGTGAATGCGTGCCTACAGGTGCATAGAAGCCTGATGGCCGTGTCTGTGGTGCTGACCTGTGTGGGGTTCACCTTGCCCTTCATCTACAGAGGAGGATGGAGCAAGGTGAGTCTGCTCGGCCTCCGCGCCCGCTCTCATCCTGCTTCTTGCTTTAATGGCCGTCTGTTGGGCTGTAGGATTCGGCACCACCAGCTGGTAATGAGTCAACGTTCAACAATGCACCACGCTCCTCTAGTTCCTGTCTGGTTGGCTGGGTGATGGGTCTCTCTTTCTCTCCTCTCTCTTTCTCTCCTCTCTTTCTCTCTCTCTCTCTCTCTCTCTCTCTCTCTCTCTCTCTCTCTCTCTCTCTCTCTCTCTCTCTGTGTTTCTCTTCCTGCGCCTCCTTCACCCGTCTGTCTGTGTGAGTCAGTTGTGTGGTCACATGTTGTGCTACCCTGGTAGAGAGAGAGAGAGGGTTGGTGTAGAGCACAGCTGTGATCCACCAAAGTATTTGTCATGCCTGACTCACAACTTCAGGAACACTGGCTTGCATTCCTGAAGTTATGAACCTAAGGAGTAAGAACGGTCATTTGACTTGGACCCATTGACCTCACTGAGAAGCCTTTGCTGTGTGTCTGTCTAATGCCCTCTGTGCTATTGACTTCACTATTGTTTTCTGAGCCATGCTTTGAAATGACCACTAGGGGTCCCTCTTTCTCTGAGCACAGAGACCTGAGTTGAATATTTTACGAGTGCGTATGTACCTAGATTACCAACTTTTGAAGCTGTATTCTCTGCACCCCAGCAACCACAATACTCTCGGATCACACATCACAGGAAGGTCTAGTCAGCGCTGATAACGCTGCTCTGCTTGGAGTCGTACTTGAATATCAACCTCAACAGACACCCCCCCCCCCCCTCCCACATACATGTTTGACCCCTCAACCTTCAAGTACTGATAATAGTCGGTGGATGGTGAGGGGAACGTTCGTTCAAGGTTAGTTCTAACATCCCCCTCTGCCCCCCCCTACAGCATGCCGGCCCCCACCCTTACCTTGGCAGTACCGTCATGGCGTTGTCCGTGATCCAGCCCACCGTGGCCTTCATCAGACCAGCCCCTGACTCCTCACGGTAAGAGACCCCGGTTCTACTCAGCCCGTTCATGCTTGTGGGCCATAGTGGGATATGAACCAGCAATACGCTACATTACATCCAGGCAGTGCAACGCCTGTATCTATTGACCCAATGCATCGAATCGATCTCTCTCGTTCCTCAGGAGGTACATCTTCAACTGGATGCATCTGGTGACAGGCATCGCTGCCCAGGTCCTGGCTGGTAAGGGAGAATGATCCGGATGATGATGGTGGAGGTGGTGGTGATGGTGACGGTCACAACAGGAACCCCCAGTCTCCTTCCTCACACTCTGTCACCTGTAGTTGCAGCCATGTTCCTGGGACCCCAGCAGCAGGCCCTTCTCCTGCCCAGCCCCTGGCCCACGGCCGTGCTGTCTGGCTGGGTGGCCTGGGTGGTCGTGACCCACCTGCTCCTGGAGCTCCTTACTAGAAGATCGCTCGCCAAAGGTGATGCCTCTCTCCTCTCTTTCTGTGATGTAACTTTTGGTACCCATGGCGTTTAAGGGGGCGACAATAATATGTTTGAAATACAAGTGTAGCCGATGTAGATGAGTTAAACTCACTCCTCAGGTATATATACAGACCACCCGAGTCAGCGAAGCGTTAGCTTCTCATTGAAGTAGTTGGTAGTGGTCGCGCTTGCCGAGTCGGTAGTGCCGAGTTCGAGTCCCGTCACGGGTGGTTAGGATGGTTGTGCACTGCACAACCCACTAGCATTTACAGTAGATGTCTTTACCAACACCACTATTACCATGTACCAAAAAAGACTGACTACTTGATATTAAACCTTAAATTTAACCTGGAAGGACAAGAAACAACAGAAGAAGAACACACAGAACAATGTGTGCCTATTTGAATGATTCATGTCCTTTTTTTGCTCCGAGGCAAAGCACATCTAATTGTCAATTCCATTAAAAGCAGAAGTGAAAAAACACAAATCAACTTCTTTAATGTGTGGGCGTTAATACCATTCGGGTTTGAAATGTCATCTCTGGCCGTTGGTCTTCTATATTGCAGACTGAATGTTCTGAAAATTGTAAAGGATGTTCTTGTTATTGACTAATACCCCACAGGGTCTATAATCACATGTACTCTACTGTTCTCTACTTGGTGCTGCTCTACTCTATATCACCTTTCTATTTTTCTGTCAGTTCTCAGTTTCCACTATTTTACAGAATCAGAGGATAAGGAGATCTTGGTCACTGAGGTTGAGGAGGAGGAGAGGCAGAAACAGGTGAGACTGAGCTGGAAATCGAACTGACTGATGACTTCCTGGATTTAGATCTGCTCTGTTTCGCTCTCATCTTTTCAAAATGGGATTGTCATTTTTCTCATCCCTCAGGCGACTCCATATAAGAAGTTGGTCCTGGCCGCGTTCCTTTTGGGAAACGTCACATTCCTGACTGTCCTTCTAAGTACTATTGCAAACGTGTAACTAGAAATGTAAAAGTTTTCTAATAAGTATTCTTAATTTATTGTGATTACAGGTACGTAATTTGTGTACCGGAATTGTTTGTCCATTTTTCCACACAAGCCAAAATGGTGCTATTTAGCACGGCACTGCCTCGGACATTGTCAGATTTGAATGATTTGTTTAAAAATCATTTTAAGGAACGCACACTGGATCAAAAGCCTCTGTTCAACAACACACTCTTCTGCTGTGATTTATTGTTGATTTCAAAAGCTCGCTTGGATAAATGCCACATATTACATGTGAACAACTCAAGTCAAAATGTTAGTTATTTTGTACGTGAAAGAGGCTTGATTAGGCACAAGCGGGTGTTCACTGTGTGCCGCTGAGTACTTCCTTCAGCTCGCCTCGCAGGAAAGGACTGGGCTTGCTGCTGTTCTCCTACATAGTGCTGCTCATTAGTGTTTCTTCTGTGCTTTTTGCTGAAGCGACAACTCGTTGCAGCCAATTACATTCAAATGTACGTATGCTAATTGTGCTCTTTCGATCGACTCAGTATGTCACCACTGTGACTGCAAGTGCCTTCGGACATTTGTGGGAATTTTTTTCTGATTAGAGCACTGGATCACTTTTTGTGTGTGTGTGTGTGTACTGGTCAATAAAATTGTATTGATGAAGCGTAAAGGGAATTGGTCATACATGTTTATTGTTGCACTATATCCTCTTATACACTAGCATTGAGAATGCAAAGGAATTCACCCGCAAAAGGAGAATCATAGAAAGGACAGCCACAGTGCTTCTCTCATACAGAGTGATCCAATGTAAGCAAGCAACTCTGGTGACCTCTAAACTGGGACAGGAACAATTAAGCTTACAAACATATTGTATGAAATGGAAAAACAATGACGGAAGCAGCTTTGAGAAATGTGAATAAAATGAACAGGAGTCAGTATTTCCTTCTTTGAAAAAGAACTTCTGATATTGACTGGAACATACTTGACTTTATGGATTTTTCGAGGTAGACCAGCGGATCAGTCTGGTGCTTTGCAGAGATGCCTCTGCTTGAGTTTGGTATACAGAAAGTCCCAATAGTGCCTTTTATATAGTGTTTTTAAGACAAGAAAAACAAATCAGTAACACGTCAATACAGTTTAAAAATTCAATTTTCTGTATCGTACCTGGCTATACTGTAAAGTAATGTTCATTTGTTTTGAATTAATCGAGAATCTTTTTATTGCATTGTATTGTGTTGAGAATATTCAGGCCTGGCACAATTCTACAAGATTGTCTGGTAACCACATCATTTGTTTCAGAGGAATACACAGTACGAAAATACAATAAATATAGTCTTTAGCGAGACAATACATTAAAATATGTTTTCAGTTTTGCTTTACATGGAAATGTCAGAAAACGTTCACAACTGTGGACTAAACTTTACATTCAGCTTACATAGGCATCTTGGTAAACATACACTGCAATAGTCACTTTAAAAAGAGGTCCCCTCTATAGAAAATATATAGACGCTCAACTATCAATAAAAACTTACAAAATCCACTTACCATATCTTGCTGTTGCATAACAACACAGTTTCAGTTCACTTTGCTGATAGCTAGAGTGTCTATACATGATCTATAGTCCCATCAATAAACGTTGCCCATTAGTCTGTCTCTCTCTTTCCAGAGGCTCATCAACAACACAGAAGCAGCGAGCGATGAAACAGCATGTTGCGACAAGAAACAAACTGGAGTTTGTAGCACAGCATTGAGATCTGGTAAAACAGCTGAAATTGGACAAGAACGGGTTTTCATAAGGGATCAGCTGCATTCTATTGGCGTTCAGTCGTCATTGTTTGCGAACTCCCCGGCCTCCCAGCGCAGTGCCATGGCGCTCTTGCGCCGCCCGCCGGTGTACACCTCTGGAAACTGAGAGAGAAACATGGGTTAACCCCCTTGGCTTGTCGATGGAACATGGCCGAATGAACCAAGTTGGAGACTACAATATATGCCGTTACCAAAGAAAGCAACCTCAAATTCTTCCATATGGCTGACATCATCATCGGACCCTGATACTTCCGGTGTTTATTAGAGATACAACTTACTCTGTGATCACAGGAGAGCGCGGAGCGATCCATCTTGTATGGTGTTTTCATCGGTGATGATGGAGAGGACTTGCACTTCATAGGAACATCAACTGAAACAAGAGAAACATGAATTTCCACACGCTGGCTAAAATAAACATACAAAGTGCAGGTGAGGTATTGGACATGAATAGGCCTATCTCAACGTAAAACGTCAAATTTTTAATCACATATTACATTTGATGTCATTATGGGGTTTGGTGGGAAAGGTTTTGTGTGTGGGCTCACCTGAGTTTTCAAACGACAAGCTGTCCATCATATTGGGGGTCACCAGGCCTGTTTTGGTGTACATGCCAGCCCTCTCTCTCCTCAGCTCCTCCTCTCTCTGCTTCACCATCATGATCTCTTCGTCCACCAGCGACAGCGTGGACCGCGAGCGCAGCTTGAAGAAGGGGTTCTGCAGGAAGCCCTTCTCCTGCGGCTGCTCCTCGTCGCTGGCCTTGTTCAGGCAGAACTCGGACGCACTGCGCACGATCAGGTTGGACGTCTCCAGGATGATGAGGTTAGAACTAGAGCTGTGACTCTCATCCGAACGCCATTCGCCCGTGCGGGCCGAGAGGGTACGTGCGCTGCCGCCGTGCCGCGGGCTCGCTGGATAGTCGTCATCGCCAGGCTCCAGGATGACGACGTTGCTCCCCGCCATGTCGTCGAGCGGCGCCTTCGCCGGCGAGGAGGTGATGATGAAGGATGGCGTCAGGGGGGCGCTGGGGGATTTGGGGATCCTCACCTGCGGCGATTCGGTGGTTCTGAACGTCTTGGAGAAGCCCCGCTCCTTCCGGAAGCTCTCCTCTCTCTCCATGGCCAGGCGTATCTCCTTTTCCATGGGGGTCTCCGGGTCATCGTAGGGGGACCTGTAGCTGGAGTCATCCAGGCCAGAGTCTTCAGAGCAGGGGCTGAACTGGGTGTGAGGGTAGTCCCCTAGCAGGGGTAGGTTCTCCAGACTAGGGTCCTTTTTGGGCCTGTCAATGTTCCTTACTGGGGTGTACATGAAGCTGTGGCTGCCATGGAAGGTGGGGGTCTTGCTGGTGGGTGAGAGGACCTGGTTCTTGGTCTGCTCTTCCATCTCGAGCCACTGCCTACGGGCCAGCTGGAAGTCCACATGCTCCGTGCTGACGTTCTCGCTCTTGGTCTCTTGGATCACGCAGAAATCCTTGGGCATCTTCTTGTTGGGGTCGCCGGTGGCGTGGTGGGGATGTGGGTGCGTGTTATTGGGCTTTTCCTCCTCGGCGCTGTCTCCGTTCTGCGATAGGCCGTGGAGGGTCAACGCGTCAAAGATCACTTCCTGCGTAGGGGTCCCGTTGTAATTGACGTCGTCTGGTTGCTCTACTACGACTCCATCCTCTTCCTGATCGGTTGCCGGGTCCTCATCTCCCGGGTAGCCGTCGGCGTGGTTTTGCATGTTGTTCACCTCCACCTTCTGGACAAACAGCTCTTGCGCGCTGAGCTGCAAGCCGTCCAAGTACGAGTCATCGTCCTCCCTGTTTATGGACGAGGAGAAGATGGCCCGCCACTTGTCGTCGCCGTCGCTGTCGGACGAGGCGGCGGCGATCTCCACTCTCAGACACTCGTCCAGCTCTTCTGGGTACTCCTCGTTGGAGACGTCGGACAAGGCCTCCTCTCGGATGTACTGCTCCAGGATGGACTCCTCCGGGACGTCCTCGGCCAGAGGGTCGCAGGCGTCGTCCTCACACACGTAGGGCTCGGCGGTGTGGACGCTGCTCGTGTCTTCCTCAGGGCTGGGCAGGGGGTCGTCCACCTGGTCCTGCTCCTGGGTGTCCTGCCTCTTGCGATGGGCCTCGTTTTCGTACACACTGTCGGCGCTGGACAGCGTGTCAGAGACGGACGAGTTGATGGATTCGTTCCTGTTGAGTTCTTCGCGCCCCGTGTCGAGGATCAGGGCTTCTCTCGGACAGGGTCTGTGGCCGTTCCCCAGGCCTTCCAGCTCCTCTATCTCGATAGAACCGGTCGGCAGCTCTTTCAGGATGTCGAGCATGGCCTTTTTCCCTTGGGAATCCAGGCAGTCGGCGTCGAGGCCAACCTGTTTGTCTTCTGCACTGTGTTTTTCGGGTGATTCACTCAAGGCCAGCTCCTCTTCGCAGTCCGTTACCTTGGCCACCTCAGGTTGTTCGCTCGTCTCCATGGCAACTACCTCTGCGTCGGATCGGGGTTGGTTTGGATTGAGATTCTCAGGGCTACTGCAGCTTTCTCTCGCTCTGCTTTCGTCCGTGCCTCTCACCACAGCAGTAGCTCTCTGAAAAGGGAAGAAGGGAATTAATAATTCCTTCGTCAGAGAGGGAGACTGGGGCCTGTTAGCCTATTCCCTGCTGAAGGCAGGATTGCTGAGTATCGCTCTTTGGAAATGAAAATAATTTGCCTCTCTCTCTCTCTCTCTAACTTCGACACGGTTTGACAGCTTGGCTTTACATTTGTGGCTGCCTCTTTTACCTCAGCGTTATCGGCCGTTGTGAATGTTTATTTTTCTCCCCCTTTATTTCCCCGGTGAGCTGTAAATCCCTTAACAAACATTCTTTACAAGACACCTCCCAACCATGCAACTCACCTCAGAACATACTTTCTGTTGTAATCTGACTGCTACAACACCCAACACAGGTTTTTATTCACGCACACAGAGCCGTTGCGCTCCACCCATTCTCTAGGATAGGTTAAATTGCACCGTATAACTCCACTGCATACCGTGTTAAATGTGCTAATTAATCACGTAATATCCTGGATGAGAACAATGTTGTAAACACGATGACACAGGCCACAATAGTTTATCCCAGTGTAAATACTATTCATCTGACTTCTAATAGCTGGCACAAAAGCCAGTCCAGCATTATATCCTAATGTTAAAAAAGGTACTTCTGTCTCCCATCAAGGGCCCTCCAACTCTTTGTAGCCAGAGGCCCAGGGGAGACAAGAGGCTTCAGATGAAATATCGAAGGGGGAGGGCGTGTGGAGTGAAGGTAGTTTGTTTACTATTGATGTGAATCATTCCGCAAAGTGGGTTATGAACAGAGTAGTGAGGCAGAGCGCAGAGCCAGCTGAATTAGATGTTCCGTTATGTAAGACTGCGGGGGCCGACTCGGTCGCCCACACGCCGCGCTGTGTCCCTGCAGTCGATTAGCTGTGTCACACCAGAGGGACTCTGGAGAATGGAGAGGGAGTCAGGAGAGGTGGGCCCAGGGAAAAACAACACACCCCATAAGCGCATGCCGGCTGCTCCGTGCTGAAACTGGCCAACACTGCCATATCAATACCTTGTGAGTAATTGTCAGTCGTGAGGATTGACTGGTAGGTCAACACCAGGTATGGAATTCCAATAATTAAACTGCTTGAGTCCATCATTTGGGGTGACCCCCCCCCCCCACACACACACACACACACAAACACACGCATCCTGGCCGGGTTTCCGTCCGTTGACCTCTCCGACAGTGATGTCACCAGTGCCAGCCTGCCAAGTGCCGCATGCGATGCTGATCCCGGGCCTTGGGCACTTTCACCCTCAAAGCTCATGGGATTCATCAGCAACCCCAGGGCGGGCTTTAACAGAAAGGCCCGCGGTGCTGACACTCCACAGGAAGGACAGCCAACCTCCAATCCCTGTAATCCTCATCCTGTGACTCTCCCCAGGACCTCTCTCTGTAGGCACATTCCAGCTGTGTTCCACTGTAGCCTGTAATGTGACCAGAGCTAGCTTCCAGAGCTCGAAGGAGGACAATATCCAAAAGGCAGAAAAGGTTATTTATCCGACCTTCAATCTTATATCAGTAGCTCAGCCTTTACTCTCAGTCAAAATCGTAGACATACTGTATCTTGTAAAAGTCAGTACCTGTAAATATTCCATGAAGGAATAAATGTTATTGCAAGTGATCGGATCTCACAGCAATAATGCTTTATTGCTCCTCCTGTCTACAGTGTTGACGTGGCTGTCTTGGGAAATTTCAGCTGAATAATTTGGCAGTTGACTGTGTGATATTGTACCTTCGCTGTCAGCTGAATCGACACCACCATTTCACAGAGACAAAATACTGTCTCTCTCTCTCTCTCTCCTTCTCAACACCACACCTACAGTATCTGTATAGAAACAGTACAGCAGATTGCAAGCTGTTTGATTTATTGTTGTTTTTTCACTCCATTATTCTTATTCATCTTATTTACTTATTCAATGATCCTGGATGTTTCATGTTGATTAGTCACAAAAGTTACAGTAACAAACACAGATGTCACACAACAGATTCTGGACTAATGTCAAGGTTCACATCCGCTCTGTAACCTAATCACATAAAACCAATCTCAGCTATGTACCTGCAAGCCCAACAAAAAACAACAAAAGTCTGAAATCTTTCACAGAGAGAATGACAGACTGAGCATTGCCGATTACCATGGCAACCCTTGGTAGGCATAACACTTAGTGCATATCTCAGCTAGTGTTCCAGTGTCCACCTCCTCACAGACTCTCAGCTCTGACACCCGAGTCTTAAATAATGTGAAGTAAGTAATGCAGTGTCAATGCCATTTGCATCAGAAAAAAAGGCATTAAAAGCCATGCAGACAAAGGTGTTAAAGGGATAGTCTGTCTCCATATTAAGTCAACAGAATGAAGAATACATAGAAATAAGTATGGAGTCGATATTTACTTTATAAGTTCAAGGGAAAACTGATTTCGCTTGTTCGACTCCCTAAAATATAGACTTTTGTTTCCGATTATCGCGACGTTAACTAAAACCAGACTCACAACATTTCTTTTCAGATTTGTAGCTCCTTGGTCATGTACAGATAAATGAACAGGAGGAGAAAGATAGTAACATGAACTCTCTCCCCATGTCCAGTCACCTACCAGCAGCCTGAAGCAGATCCGCCAGAAAGAAATCATCTTCAGACCAGCCTAACACAGTCATCCCAATGAGGAACCCCAAACCGTCCTCTCACCCGACCCCTCTTAGAGACAGTGTCCACAGCATGAGGTTGTTTGGTGATATACCCACACTGGAGTTTTAGGAGGTCAAATGGCACCCATGATGAAGAGATGCAGGGATGTATTGACAGAAATGCCATTAAGATAAGTCCTGCTGCAGAGACTGGTGTCCCTCAGGGAGTTTTCTAACCACTGGTGTACGTGTTGGGTCATGGCAGTGTGACCATGGAAACCGCGGAGAGGTCTCCTGCTACAGGGCTGTCAATAGGTGACCTGGGTCACAGGCCGTCCCCGAAAACAATGAAGGATTGACTGTCGTGTTATTCTTCATTGACAGATGGACTGTAAGTCGGACGGAACATTCAGGAGGTTTTCACAGTGTTTTGGTCTTATGTCCTCCATTCACTAAGCAATCAACAGGCCAAATGCACTTACATTTGACATTCGATTGTCCCAGTCTGACTATGGGAGGCCTGGCAGAGATGTTATACTTGCCTCCCTGCCTGCCTGCCTCCCTGCCTGCCTGCCTGCCTATCCACCTGCCTCCTGCCTCCCTGCCAGCAAGCTTGCCTGCCTGCCTTGCCTGCATTAATTTAAAGGGTGTTTTTTTCACATAGAAGACATAATGGCAAGGAACACGCATGCCTTCAATAGAGGCACATGTGCATGGGGGAGCCCTCTGAGAAGAGAATGAGATCAATACGTAATGCTGTAATGTAATTGCCAGATTAGCCAAATGTAGCTATATATATCTTTGGTCATTATCACTACTCTTTGTGACAGCACTTGAGAGATGGAGGAGGAATTAGTTTCTGTGGTTTTTGGAGAGCCCTAGCCTTTGCCTGGCCTTTTCCCACTGACGCTTGTGAGAAGAGGAAGGAGATTGAGTCCTCTTCATCAGCCATCTGTATATTGAAGTAGATAATTATCTCTCTCTTTCGTTCTCTCTCTCTCTTCTCTCTCTCTCTCTCTCTCTCTCTCTCTCTCTCTCTCTCTCTCTCTCTCTCTCTCTCTCTCTCTCTCTCACACCCTCCAGCTTTTTTCTCTATCTCCCACTCTTTGTTTTCTGTCTCTTTCTCTATCTCTCTCTCTCTGCTTTAACTTAACACCTGCCTACGTCTGAACAAGCATAAACAGCTGCGGATAAACTCCATCCTGCCATGTTCTGTTCAGAATTAGTGAAAGCTCCCAAGACCACACATTAACTCCGACATTCCAGATAGTGTCACCTCACTTTGAACTTTCACAAACAGGGTTCAGATGAGGTGTTTACAGAATAAATGGATGACTCTATGGAAGCTATTATACTGCCTTTATAGCATCTCAAAAATGTGGTTATATCAGAATCAATCATTTATAATTCAAGTTTTCCATTCAACACGTCACCTAAACATGAAAGCAATTCTGTAGGCAGAAAGCAGAAATACTGCTTTCTATCACAATGTAAGTATTTACTGTAGCAACTTGGCACTGACAGTGAAACAGATGTCATCGATCTAATTCAGAAGACATTTTTAATAATCTCTCTCTCTCTTTCACACACACACACACACACACACACACACACACACACACACACACACACACACACACACACATACACATGCTCACACCCCAGACAAATAACGGCCACCTTCCGATCAATATCCATCCTGTTGTTCTTCAACCCCACCATTTGACACAAAACACACCACAGTTCTCAGTTGCATCTGCAGACAACACAGCACACGTCCGTGCCGAAAGGAAACACACACTTGTATCCCTAACATCCATCAACAGCCTGGAGACAGGGAAACCTCCACCAACTTAACGCGAGTTGATAGCTGGCGCGAACCTACCTCCCAGCGCCTGGTCCTGATGGTGATGTGCCGGTGCAGTCTGCTGGAGGCAGTGTAAAGGCTGGTGGCTCTCGATTTCTCACTGAGTGTCTGTCTGTGTGTGTCGGTGTGTTGGGCGGATGAGGGGGGTGGGGGGGGGGGGCGGTGCAGCCAATAGCAGAGCAGTGATGCAAAAATTACTTTTCTCTCCTTTTCTCTCCCTTTCTCTCCTGTTTTTCTCCACCTCCCCACTCTCTTTCTCTCTCTCTCTCTCTCTCTCTCTCTCTCTCTCTCTCTCTCTCTCTCTCTCTCTCTCAAACACTCTCACACATATTGGCACAGCACTTTAAAAACACACTGCAAATGAATTTGTTGGTTATGTGCTTTGAATTTCGAGTCATAGTTTATTTCATTTTCTATTAATACCAATATGGCCGTTGGCACTTCATGTTTAGGAATCATTTACCTGGTTTTCAAAACCTTGTTTTAATGAAACAGAACAAAGGGTAACATAAGCCTAACTACATTAGCTGTTAAAGTACAGAAAGCAGCAAAAAGAGGCAGAAAAAACACTTTGGCATCAAAATTCACACAGCCATCTCTACACATGGCGACAATGTACATATCTTCAGTTCCCAAAATAACACCAACTTAATAAAGGAAATATTTGATTTAAATCTTGACACATTGACATTTCAATTTCGAAGGCTGTCTAATAAGTCCTGTTTTCTTGTGCAAAGTTGAAAAAGACCCAGTTCCATTGGATTCTCTGTTCCTTTTTCTTCATGGAATATTAATGGTGGGGAGGGACAGGATTCAAACTCTGACGGTTACACCTTTTCTCCTAGCTTTGCCATTCTCATTGCCAAAGCTGTGGAGAAAAGAAATGGAGAACGATTCAGTGTTTTACTTGACAAGTCCATCTTCCAACTGATGCTTTTCTGCTCTCTTGTTTAATATCTTCTAATACACTTGTTTTTCACACATCAAATGCCCCGGTGGTTTTACCGATTTGCGTTTTGTGTGCAACAGCTATATCTGACAATATTAACGTTTTCTCAGAATGTACGTATGATCAGGAATTTGATATCTTATATAATGCAAGACAGGAGCTTATGTAACTGTTTCTCAAGCATATATGCTGAAGAGGCCACTTTGTTTTCTGCTGGCTCTGTTCTGATGCCTGTGAGATTGCTTGGTGAAAAATAAAGCACTCAAGGACAAGCGCTTCACAACAGACTCAGCCAGCGGCAGAGCCCACGTGTTGTCTGAACACGTCGCTCTTCCTCTCAGTGCCGTAGCAACCCAGGGGCTGAATCGTGAAGGAATGGTTGAGAAGAACAATTCAATTAGGATCCAATTATGATCCAAATGAGAATGTATTCAATGTAAAATGGTTAGATTAATTACACTTATTCAACATCAAGTAAAAAAGGTTATGGTTTTGTTGATGGCAGTCAGTGTTAGAACTGTTTTAGTACACTTGGTGCCAGTAAAGGAACTTGAAGGATTAAAGGGTGTGGTTGATAACATTGTTTCATGAAATAATTTCAAATTTCATGAAAGAAAAAAGAACACAGGTTGTTATTATTGTTATGACAAAGTTCTTTTTAATGCATTTTGAGTATATATAAAGAAATGCCGTACAGTTAGCATTGAACAATGTTTACCATTGGGCATGAATGATAAACATTCATCTTAAATACAATTCAATAACAAGATAAAGCATCTCATTTGCCGACTGAGGTGTATCTCATAGAAAGCAGCTGCATGATTTTTGGTTTTCCTTCAAACACCAAGTCAGCAACACTAGATGGCGCTGACGTCTCTAATAAACACAAAGCAGATGAACGGTCATGTCACAACTCATTTCTGCTGGAAGTTTCTTTTCATATAATTATATGATAAGAATCTTGGTTGGCAAAGTCTGTTTACGTTGAGGTCATATGACTATTTTTGTGTTCCATGACTGTATGTTGAGCAGAACGTTAACAGGAAGCGGTAGAGATTGACCATCCTAAGCAGAGATTGTGAGTAGGCCAGGCAGAGACACACAGCAGTGTAGGATCTTCAAAGCCCAAAAGATCAGAACGAATATGTTAGGAGGTTAGCGAAAACAAGAGGCCCAGTCAATGCTGGATGAAAGGGAGAAAGAGAGAGGGAGCGACAGAGAGACATAGTGAGAGGATCTGTACGATCGCCGTTGCTTTTTGATGCTGTCGTCGATACCTGCGGTGGCGGAGACCTCGTTCCCCTCCCTGTCCGCCTGTCGGTCAAGGCAGGGGCTGCGCTCGATCGCTTTGTGGCTGAACGTGGGCCGGTGAAGCTGGAGATCGTCCGAGTTTGTGGAATCTTCCGGATATCCCGCGAGACTCAAGGCTTTGGCTGTCAGGTGGGGCTGGAAGATCTGACTTCGGTAGCCCTCGGGGTGGTACGAGATGAAGGAATCCTCGCTGTCGGGGTCGTCGTCGGCATTGCCAATGACGACCAGCTCGGCCTGGATGTCTTCCTCGTCCTCCTCGTCCTCCGCCGTCTGGTAGCCCATGAAGATCATAGTGACGGGTTCCGAGGCCAGGTCTGGAGGCAGGGTGTTGACGACGTTGAGGGCCGACTCGTCGTCGAGGTAGAACGGTGACTGTCGCCTGTGCTCCTGCACTGTGCCCTCAATCAGAGGAACAGGGCAAGGCAACTCCCCACACCTCTGGGCTGAAGAGAAGGTGGATGGTTGGAGCCGGTTCGGGCCCGTACCTGAACCACCTCCGTTACTGAGACCGTTCCCCTGTCCAGTCTCCTGGTGACCTCCAGGGTGAGGCAGGTGCTGGTAAGCTGGGGCGTGGATGTTTGGAATGTGAGACTGGGACTGCTGAGTTTTCTCTCCCCAACTCCGAGCTCCATCTCTGGGTGTGGTGTCCAGCTGAAAGGGGCTGGGGGTCTTACTGGGAGCCCCGAGACCTTCTTCCCAATTTTGAGCTTGTTCCCTGGACCTGATGTCTGGCTGGAAGGGGCTAGGGCTGGGAGTGGGTGTCTTGCATGGTGTCTGTCTTCCTTCTGCCCAAGTTTGAGCTCCGTCCCTGGGTATGATGTCTGGCTGGAAGGGGCTTGGGCTGGGTATGGGGGTCTTGCGAGGTGTCTGTCTTCCCTCTCCCCAATTCGGAGCACCATCCCTGGCTACAGGATCATTCTGAAGAGGGCTTGGGCTGGGGGTCTTGTTAGGAGTCCGGTGCCCATTTGACCCGGGGCTGAGCTGCACCTCATCGGGCCTCTTGGGGGTGTCGGGCCTGCTGGCCGTGTACGGGGCGGCATAGACGGGCTGGTGGTACTGGACCTCACTGGGAACCTTCCCCTCTGTGGCCTGGCGGAGCAGCTCGTCCACCTCCAGGTGGCTGAGCTCCCCCACACCGTTGCGGGCCTCGCTGCCCTCGGAGGGCAGAGCGTAGACGGACTTCCTGCCGTCGTCGAACACCTTGACGCCCCGCTGCTGGAACTCCTGGGGCGTGAGGGTGGCCGTGGAGACCACCTGGGTCTCACCTGTGCGGTGATCCCTCTCGACGCTGATCTCCATGGCAAACATGGCTACGGGCGGAGAGGAGGAAAGAGGAGGATGGTGAAAGCACGCCTTCATTTCTCCTTCGGTCTAAATCAAAAGGCAATGTTTTTCTCAAATAGCCCATTCCATTTTCTACAGCTTGAGAAGAGGAAATTATAGCTTTTGAATTTGTATAATTGGAACAGCGGAAAGTGCAATCACTCACAAAGTGTGACAGTGGTGAATCAGAGACTTTGAATGACTTTCTCTCTCGACTTTTACCTGAATTATTTCACGGAAATATTCCGAACAATGCCCTTCTGTGCTAAACTGACAGAATAGATATGACCTGAAGTCCACTTGCATGTGATATTGTTAGATGGCTCATGAGGTACGGTTGATACCTTTCTTTGGCTCCTCATCTCTGTCAGGCTGTGGTTTGGGACTAGGGTCCTTCTGTGGCAGAGACTCATAAAACTGGGACAAGTCTGAGATGGGTGAATACATGTATTGGATTGGATCTGTGAAAGAAACAAATGGCCAAGTGTGAAGTAGTTTGTCTTCATTCTTATTGATGGATATTAGAATATATTAGAATGTGTATTAGAAACACCTAATATGTTAGAATACAAACAATTAAAGCTCTAACATTCTAACAACTCTTTACACGACCCTTCATTATGTAAAAAGGCCTTAAGGAATGGAAATATTTACCTGTTTGGTATTCTGCATTTAGTTCCTGTGTGAAGATACAGGTGTTCAAAAAACGAGAGAAAGAGTAGTTGAGAAAATGGATCAAGACCAAAAAGTAAGAAGGTTAGGATGAGGCACAGCAAAGCGATTACTGTCAAACGTTTGAGTGTTCCGTGATCTTGTTAAAGTCAGACAGCACGCGGTGAACCAGAAACCCGGGAGAAGTGTTTCAGAACCTACTTCTCACACTCCGAACGATCCAGAACCTACTTCTCACACTCCGAGCGATCCAGAACCTACTTCTCACACTCCGAGCGATCCAGAACCTACTTCTCACACTCCGAGCGATCCAGAACCTACTTCTCACACTCGGAGCGATCCAGAACCTACTTCTCACACTCCGAGCGATCCATTAGAGGACCCTTCCCTCACCTCACAGCATGTAGAGGAGACCTCCCCTAACCAGGACCTCAAACCAACCCGTGCATGCATGCACCCACACAGCAGGCCTATCGCAGAATCATGCCCCGTCCCCCTGCCACCCTCCCCTCTTCCGTCGACCGCCGGCCAATCGACACGCGGCGAAACGGGGCCGTTCCACACAGAGAGACAGAGAGTGCCGGAGCGCTACCTTGATGATGTCTTCCGGCGTCTTCTCCACCTCCTTCAGCCTCCTCAGGATCACCTCCTCGTTGGCCGAGATGCTCAGCTCCTGGGTCTCCAGGCTCTCGATCTCCTCCTCCATTCTGTCCACAGAAGACATGGTCACATGGTCACATGGTCACATGGTCACAAGGTCACATGGTCACATGGTCACATGGTCACGTACGGCCCGGTATAGTGTTCCTGCGCGCTTCCCTCAGGCCTACAGACGCAGGTCGCTAGAACATGCTTCAGGAACTCAGAAAACCGTCACATTCCTAGGATCTCTATCTCAATTTCTCAGCCCCTCAGACGGTGTTTTAGAAAGCAGTGTTAAAAAAGAGAAGGTGTTATGGTCTTAAGGTGAGGGCTATGTTTGTCTGAATCCTCATTCTGAGCCTTGATTGGTTGTTTGTCCAGGAGATGGGTTGGAATATCTCTCGTGATGAGTTTGTTGTTTTTCTGGAAGCTGTGATACGGCTCACTGAACTCATCCTCGCCTCCACTGGCGAGGGCTGGCAGCTATCAGGGAAGATAATCAGACAGGTCGCTGAAGATCAGCTCTCCCTTTCGCTAATGTCTAGGCCATAATCTTCCTTTCAAAACAAATGTAGACTTTGTGGTACACATTTGGACAAATGTTTGTGTTGGAATAATGCTATAGCATAGCATGAACGGATTATGGGTGACTGCCACTTGTCGTCAAGGTAGCAGCGTGGTGATTTTACACAGCATATGACTGTATTAACCTGCTGAACCCAAGTAGCATCTTGAGATGCCTTCCATTGATAATAAACCTGCATGTTTATTTCAATTGTCCATGGAGTTATGATTAAACACATTTTTCTTACACTAGGTCAAAGTAATGGAGAGCTTAACCAGCCCTAGAAAGAGCTGCTCTTGGTATTCTCAGTAAACACTGGCGAGATATGAACAGTTATTTTATTTGAGTTGTTGTGGTTTTGTCCTGTGTGTCTTGTTTGTCTTTTTCTTGCGATGGACCCTCTTGTGAGTCTGAAATAAAGTTTTGAATTAAATTGAATAATTCTCATTGTCCCGTAAGTGGGAAAAAAGATGAATAAAAACACAAATCAACCACGTGTTCGAGTGTATGTGTGTGTGGGGGTGTGTGTGTGTGTGAGAGAGAAAGAGAGGGAGGGAGAGAGAGGCTTCAGATCCGCATGCAGTGTGAGTGGTCAGAGTGGAGCGGTCTGCTGCTAAGAAGACAGGTTATGTAATGTGTGTGTGTGTGTGTGTGTGTGTGTGTGGGGGGGGGGGGGTAAACTGTCTGAGACACAAAGCTCATCAGCGCGGGGTTAGGCACAGTAAGGTGTCTCTGCGTAATCCACCAAGCTCTTCCCGCCCGACCGTATCAAAGGTAAAGCCGTGGAGGGATGAGGGGAAAGCTGTTGTGAGGCTGGTGTGGATGGAGGTGCACGTGTACTTGTTTTGCACACTCCCTCCTCCACTGCTCTCCGTGTTCCTTTATCACTCTTCCTTATTTCTTTACTTGCATTCTTTCTATCTTTCTTTTCTTCCATTCAGTCTTTATATGAATCTTTAATCCCACTCTCTCTATCTCTGTCTCACTCTTTCTCACAAATGTACTCAAACCACCCCCCCCCCCCCCCCCCCCCTCCTTGTTAATCACACAGGTTTTCGACACTGTTCTTGTGGAAATTCCATTCCATTCAAAATCCAGTTTTCCCAAACCGCTAACCTCAACTCTAACCTCGACTCTAACCCTTAAACCATCCCCAACTCCTAATCCAAACCCTAATAGTCATTCTAGCCCACTCATTCGAACCCAAACACTAACCAGGAAACACCCTGGAATCAACACCTGAACTTGTGAGGACGATGAATGTCCCTCACCTGTTCAAACGTTCCTCGTATTTGTCTTGAGGTGACTTCTGTTCCCTACAAGAATTGTTAAACAAGGCCACATGCACACACAGAGAGAGAGAGAGAGTGCCCTACCTGTCGATGTTGGACTGCAGCAGGACGGTCTGGTCTTGGTGTTCCTGGGCCTGCTGTTTGATGGCCTGCTGCTCCTCCTCGTTCTGAGGGGCTCAGCCCGTCCATCAGCCACTGCTCCCTCAGGGCCTTTTTCTGTTCCGACAGAGAGCACATCAATACGGTCCCCTTTCGATGTCAGAGTTTGTTCTAGGGCTGTCTGCTAATGGACTAGGCTTTCTGTTTTTCTGTGTGGGCTTTTAGTAGATGATAGCCTGCACATAACAAAAAGCTGTTTTTTTCATGTCATATATTTTTGGAATAGAAACACATGCAATTTGAAGGGTGTCCTAGTGTGGGAGATGATGTACCTTGAGGTATTGGAGTTTCAGTTTCTCCTCTTCAATTTGTCTCCTTTTCTTGGCGATTTCCTCCTGGACTCTTCGCTTGTCCTTTAAGACAAAAGAAACCGATGTCAGATAGATCGATCGGTTTCAAGACCTTATCTATCCCCTCTGTAGCAAATCACTTGATTTTTTCCATGTCAGTCAGTGACGTCAGTGTATCCCAGAAACACTCCACCTGTTGCCATTTTCACATCCTCAACTTTGAATTGTCAGCTGCTAAACAAAGCCATTCAGCGATCTGCTAAATCGTACAATGGGCCGTCCCAGAGACCCCCCGTGACCAATCAGGGTGGAGAATGTCACGCACCGTCATTCTTTCTGTTACCTGATATGACCTCATAGCTAGACCCATCGTGTGTGTGTCGTCCATCTGGCCAATGTGACAGTTTAGCACATTCTGTTTATTATTAGAATTGGGCCTGGACTTCATGTTCCCTGTTGTTTCGACATTCTCAGCCTGGTTCACTGTTACTCGGACATCATTTTATGTTCCAACAGGATACATGTATACGCTTCTATTTTAGTTGAAAGAAAACTGTTATTTTCTTGTGCAATACTTTTAGACTTTTAGACTGGAATGTTATCTTGTGTGATTGACATTATTTACAGGATATTTGTTTTGGTTTTTATGCTGTTTCTTTGTATAATGCACCAACTGTAGTGTTGTGTGCGGAGCTATTCATTGACAATAAAGTCTTTCAATCAATTACATTTCAATTACATTGGGAGTTTTCTTTAATTAAGAAAGTTACCCTACTCGTCCCTCATAAGTTGATGTGTACATGAATGTGTGCAGGTGTGTATGTGTGTGTTTGCGCACATGCATAAAACATTGTTGTCTATGTTGAGCTTTGCTGCCTAGGTCCCTGTCTCTCTAGGCCCCTAGTCATGAAACTGAGCCCCTAGTTGTGAGCCCCCCACACAACAACTGCCCCCATACTCCACACCGACTGCCCTCACGCTTAACAGAGCCGGGTACTCTGACACCAGTGAAGCCAGGTCCCCCGAGGACACAAGCAGGGAGATCTAGAAGAGGACTGGACATGGATCAGACCAGAGGGGATCTCGGTGTCGGAGCCCGCATCATATCAGAAACCCTACACGGAGGGTAGCGAAGAGTCGACTCTTGACGGGGTGTTGATCTCCACATCCCAAACCAGAGCTCCGAATGTCCTCCCTCGTCCTGAGCCCTGCCAACCTTAACACGGTGGCCTCTCACACGCTCACGAGCCACCTCACCACAGGCCGTACCTGACAGACAGAGAGCGCCGAGGGGTCCAGGCTGTTAGCATGCTTACCGTGATGGCCAGGAGCCTCTCCTTCAGCAGGTCGGCTTCCTCCATGCTGACCTGGAACACAGAGAGCAGAGAAGGAACCCCACACGGATGAATAAAGGGGTGTGTGTGTGTGTTAGAGACAAAGAGAGTGAGTGAGAGAAACACAGACAGAGAGAGACACAGAGAGAGGGAGAGAGAGAGAGAGAGAGAGAGAGAGAGAGAGAGAGAGAGAGAGAGAGAGAGAGAGAGAGAGAGAGAGAGAGAGAGAGAGAGAGAGAGAGAGAGAGAGAGAGAGAGAAGAAAGAAAGAAAAACCAGAGAAGCTGATGGATCGACAGAGGGAGACAACTGGGGGTTGTGGTGTGCAGCAGCCCGGGGACACCAGAGCTGGTCTGGTGGGAGTAGAGTGACAGAGTGACAGGAAAGGGAGGGCGGACCTGAGGAGTCAGCAGAGGATGGAGAGAGAGAGAGAGAGAGACATCTTTAAACCAGGTCCTAATTGTGAATGACTACAGCAGAACGCATCTACAGTGAGGGCAAGTCTTCCAACGGGATGAATGAAGGGAAGGACGGAGAGAAGGAAGAAGGAAAAGGGAAGGATTCCACTTAAGAAGGAAACACACAGACGAGTGTGTGTGTGTGTGTCTGTGTGAGCGAGGAACAGGAGGGGATGGTTAAAGATGGGTCAGCTCGTCCCTAATAGAGTCCTGCTGAGATAACTAGCGTGTCTGTGAGACACATCACACGCTAGATGTATCCAGTCAGGCCAACTGACAGACAGGTGCTCAGACAGAAAGACCTGCTCTGGCCTGTTGTTCTGGAATCTACTGTTGCAGTCGTCCATTTTAATGTCCCCCAGTAAAACTGTTAAAGAGACTGAAGTCACACACACACACACACACACACATACTCAGAGCTGGAAAAACAAAGCCGGCATAGAACTGTTGAATGACCTCCCTAACTAGAGATCTTGAAACTGTACATGATTGGCTGAAAGCAAGGGCCAGGACTCTGAGAAGAGTGGTGCACAATAAAAACGTTGAACTCACGTGAAAAATACCAACCATGTGAAACCATAGTGCTAAGGGCCACTGTGATGTTAGTTCAAGACCCTAAACTTCCCAACACAGGACTAAT
The DNA here is from genome assembly GCA_023658055.1 of Thaleichthys pacificus. NCBI lineage: Eukaryota > Metazoa > Chordata > Actinopteri > Osmeriformes > Osmeridae > Thaleichthys > Thaleichthys pacificus. The sequence continues at coordinate 4,651,724 of CM042872.1, read as the reverse complement.
ACACGCATCTTTATTGCAGCTGTAAAATATTAGCGCTCATCATTGTGAGTCGACCAGCATGCTGTCATGAGCTTGGATGCTTATAGCCAGGTTGTCAGTTAGCGGGTTATTTATGACGTGATTATATGTTGATGTGTTATTAATAGTGTGTGGAGACTTTCCCTCCCTCCCTCCCTCCCTCCCTCCCTCCCTCCCTCCATCCATCCCTCCCTCCCTCCCTCCCTCCCTCCCTCCCTCCCTCCCTCCCTCCCTCCCTCCCTCCCTCCCCATCCTCTCTTGTCAACACTTAAAGAGGCAGGATATACAATATATCTCCTCGCACAGATCCACAGAGGCACAGATCCAAGGTCAGAGGCCACTCAAATAACAACCCTGAGCTATGAAACAGGACAGGATCCTATTGCTATCTGCATGCTCCGACACCTTTATTACACACACACACACGCATTTATACAGCACACCCACACACATTTATACCACACACACATGCACACATTTATACAGCACACTCACACACACATTTATACCACACACACACATTTATACCACACACACACATTTATACCACACACACACACACACACATGTCTACAGCACACACACACACATTTATACCACACACACACACACACAGACATGTATACACCACACACACACACACACACACACACAAACACACACACACACAGACATGTATACACCACACACACACACATACACAAGGCACTGACTTCCCTCCTCTTCCTGTCTGAGGGCCAGGGCCCCTAAAGATAGATAGATTTCCCGTCCTTGAAAGACAATGACAAGCTAAAAGTGAGCCTGAATGAAAGCAATGACATCACCAAGAGATGGTTGACGCGCTGTCCTCAAGGAGGAATTGAAATAGAGCTTGACTCTTGTGTAATACTGCAAGGCACTGTATTGATTTCCTGACAAATGTGGACACAGCTGTTCGTACCTACATCCATGGGATCATTTACATCAAGAGTTAAATACGATTTTCCAGAAATACAGAAGAATACAACCAAACAGTGTTCATGATGATTAATTCAAGGACATGATTGGATTAATATTTCTCACATCCCAAATCGTCCAGACAGCTTCTCAAAACGGAAAGCAAGGCATTCCAAAAACGAGTTGACTTTTCACGAGGCATATCGATAGCCACCCATGATGCCATGACGCGAGGACCCCATACTGAGCGATGAAAGCTCCCTGGTATGTGATACGTGATTAGGTGTGTGTGTGTGTGAGTCTTCGGCAGAATGCCTCTCTCAGTCTTGGGGACAGATGGCCCAGGCTCTCCCCACTGAGCCCTACAGACCTGAACAAACTGGTCATCCACATGCCATCCCATCCTCCATTTACACAGCCTTCTTTTTCACTTCACAATCCCTCCCTCCCTCCCTCCATCCATCCATCCTTCTTTTACATCTGAAAGTCCGCAAGTATTTAGCGCCCACTTTCCTCATATAGTCTGCTGTTCCTACTCTGGTAGTGCGACAGTCTTTCATGTTATTTTTCGCCCTCGCCCTCGCCCTGCATCCCAGCATGAAGTAAGTCTGTTATAGAAACTTCTCCATTTACAGGGAATTAGCTCGACTGTGAGCTGAAGTCACAATAGAGCACGACTCCAAATATATACGGGCGGTAATGTGACCCCTCATGTCAACGGACGGGGACGTTTATTTGTGTGGCGCCAATGTTCACATCGTTATTAGCACCTGGGCTCCTTAAATGTCAGTGTGTCTGATCCCTGGGCCTCGGTGCTACCTCTGTGAAACCAAACACACACGTACACACACACACACACACACACAGGGCAGCTGACTTTACATAGTCAATACACAGAGGAACAATACAGGCATGCCCACATGTACATGCCATACGTGTGTGTGTACGTGTGTGTGTGTGCGCGCATGTGAAAGAGAGAGAGAGAGAGAGAGAGAAAGAGAGAGAGAAAGAGAGAAAGAGAGAAAGAGAGAAAGAGAGAGAGAGAGAGAGAGAGAGAGAGAGAAAGAAAGAGAGAGAGAAAGAGAGAAAGAGAGAAAGAGAGAGAGAGAGAGCGATGGAGTCCAAAACGAGGCAACAGGGAGCGAGAAAGAGCGAGGGGGGTGTATCTGTATATTTGTGTATTGACGTGCGTGTGGAAGGGGTGTACAGGCATGTGTCATGACCGTAGAGAGCATGCACAGAGCCCGGGCGGGGCCCTCACGTGTGTGCTCCACACACGAGCCCACCGTCTCCTCACTCAACGGTGAGACGGAATCACAATTATCACCTCACTTCTAACAGATGGTCTGAAGATCCATCACATACGGCTTCGGAAGAACGTGTGTTCCGTGAACATGAACAATGTATCCAACGATGCTGTACATTCAACTGGATAATCGTGTTCTAAATGTCAAATGACTGTATTTACGCGTGAAAGTGTATGTGTGCGTATGACTATTTACATACTGCGTGCATTCACAGCCATACCCATCTATGTGTTGCGGAACATAACGGTAGTTGTGAAGCTGTCTGAAAAATTGATGTTGGACGTTCGTTAACGCGATAATCCATGATATATAGGACAGGGGTTCTAATTGTACGTCGCTTCTCATTGCAGTGCTGTCAGATCCGTTTGAATGCATGGCTTATACAACGTGTATGGATTGGCTTTATATAACTGAATTCTTCCCAGTGCTCTATGGAAAGAAGTGGGAGGGGGCTGAGGAGGTGGAGGGTGTTAGTCACAGCTGAGGGAACATGTACGCTATCAGCAAGGCTCACACACACCCACACAGGTACACAAGCCGAAGCGACACACACGCACACGCACACGCATGTTTACGAGGCCACCGAGACCCGACACTGCTGTCCTGTGTTGGGTGCCGTAGCTCTCCTCCCCCCTGTTGAACTGGCGTGCTCCCTGCGGTGCAACCTTCCTCCCAGTGACTCGACACAGCAGAGCTCTGAGGCCAGGACATCTCTGCTGGAGGGAGGGAGGACAAGAGAGGGGAGAGAAGGCTGCAAATAGCCCACACTGGCTCAGTCTCCTTTCTCCTTTCCTCTCCATTCCTCTCTTCTTCTGGAATCTATTCTCCTCTCTTCTTCTTTCCTAAATTCTCCTCCCCACCTGTTGACAGCATGGTGTGCTCAGTCAGCCCAGATCCACCCTGGCTAAAAATACAAATCAGTCTTACAGCTGGGCTACTACTCTGCCAGTGTGTGTGTGTGTATGTGTGAGTGAGAGAGTTGATAATCATTTGACCATGTGTGTGTGGGTTTGTGTGTGTGCAAGTGTGCCACTTGGCCTGTGTGTGTGTGTGTCGTCGGGCCCTTTGAACTGATGGTTATCAGCAGGTGACGTAGGCCTGTTGGCCAGAGGGCATCTGGACAGAGACTCAGCAAAATGCCACTGACAGTCAGAGTGATCCTTAACCTCTCCCTGCTCCCTGGTCAAACACCTGGCTCACAGCCAATCACACGCACAGGCCAATGGGAGTGGGCTGTCTGGAGTGTAGCTACTGGCTGACACTGTCCACTCTCTGTCTCAGGCAATCATAACATGTTTGGCCAGTGTCAATAGCAGCTTCTATGATGTAGTTCATAGACGGTCTAAGGTCATAAGTAACGTCAGAGACAGGCGACTGTACACTACTGTACTCATACTGTGTGTGGGGATCCACCCACAAGCACACCCACACACACCCACACACACACAAGTATGCACGCACACACACACACACTCACTCTCATGCATTTCTCATACACACATACACACTTTATTTTCTCTGTCTCTCTCCCTTACTCTCTCTCTCTCCCTTACTCTCTCTCTCTCTCTCTCTCTCTCTCTCTCTCTCTCTCTCTCTCTCTCTCTCTCTCTCACACACACACACACACACACACACACAGAGGTCGAGAAACAGACAGTCCACTGCCTATCACAGACAGGGCTCTTCAGTTCAGGTGAACACACCTGTTAATCCCTCATGCTTAATCTGATCTCTCCCAGATTAAGAGGACAATCTGCCGTCTGAACGAGAGGGGGACACACAAACGTGAAGTATTCATAGTCTAGAACACCATGTGTACCTCGCACAGTGCTTTCACATTTTTTAAACCCAGAAAACATTCTTCATCAACTGTATTTCCTTCATGGAAACACGAGTATTTGTGCACTTCATATGCTTTTCATAATTTGGGGGGTTTGTATATGATCACAATGCTACAGGATTTCTACGTTTTACATTTTTACTAGCTAACTTGCAGTTTTTCATGGGATCTGTAACAGTATAATGTCTGCGCCAGGATATTTTTCGCAAAATAGATTTCAAACCTCAATGAGCCTTTCATGGTTAAATAAAGGTTAGATAGATAAAAAACGAGATTGACTACCAGCCATAACTAAATTCAAATGAAATCAAACCAAGCTTGATTCCATTGATGGAAACAGCAGACACGAACGACAGTAATTAGAATTCATCCCCTGCCTGCAGACGTACAGTCCTGAGGAGAACCAGACTTGGAAGAAGAAGTCTTAGGAAGGCTACTGCAAGTCTGCTGCATCCTGATGAGAGCATGCCATTCAGTGCTATTAGCATGTAGCCCTCCCCTGCGCTTCACAACCAAAGAGCCGGCTGTTCAAATGGAGATGTGTAGGAGGAGAGGCCAGAGAGAGGAACGTGGCCGTGTGTAGAGACCACTGTTTCGGTTTGTGTGTGTGTGTGTGTGTGGTGGGGGGGGGATACATAATTGCAAAGCCTATTTTGTGTTGATTTAAAGTGACCGCCGCCAAAGATGAACCGACGTACTCATTGTCACGCAGAAGTGGAGTAAATGCATAAGCTTTTAACCTACTAAAGTCAACCCCCCCCCCCCCCTCACACACACACACTTTCACTCCCTGCTAACAACTCCCGGTGTCACAGTGAAAGTGACCGTTAACGGCGGACGCCTTAAACCTGCCGTCCTGAGCCGTGGAGACCCCCCTGGGCTAGAGCCCTGGGGGGAAAGCCGAGAGCTTTAGAGGAATTAAAAGATTACAGAACTAAAAGACACCCCCCCACCCCACCCCCCCCGACACACACACACACACACTCTTCATAGACTCCACTACACGGAACACAGAACAATTGCCTTGACCCATCAGGTAAATATGAGCATAAACATTGGACGTGAAGTTGCATTTTGATGATACTAAGTGTAAGAGACTTTCCTCTCAACTAGCATGCTGGCTGTAACTGAGAGGTGGCTATGCCACACAGGATGAGCGCTGTTTCACAGTTCATGAAGCTTATTTTACACATCCGCCTCACAAATGAACATCAAGTTTTGAACAGACATGCGGTAACAAAAGAAAGGTAAGGACAGATTAGCAGACACAGCAGAGTTGTATACAGACATACTGGAGGATAGTGTACTCACCGGTTGTGTATCTGTCAGGAATTGCGAAGCGTGTGTGTGCGTGTGGCTGTGTGAGCGTAGCGTGTGTGTGTGTGAGAGAGAGTGTGTGAGCGGCTCAGCAGTGGAGGACGCTCGCTCTCAGGAGCGTTGCGGCGGAATCCAGCATTACTGATACAAGCCGTGCTGGTGGACGAGGGGTTGAGACGGGGTTAGCTCTGACTGGCTGACTGCCCTCTCGCTTTCAATACTCTCTCGCTCTCTGTTCCTCTACTCCCTCCCTTCTTCCTTTCTCTCTCTCTCTCTCTCTCTCTCTCTCTCTCTCTCTCTCTCTCTCTCTCTCTCTCTCTCTCTCTCTGTATATATATATATATTCCACTACTCCCTCCCTTTCTCTCTCTCTCTCTCTCTCTCTCTCTCTCTCTCTCTCTCTCTCTCTCTCTCTCTCTCTCTCTCTCTCTCTCTCTCTGTCTCTCTCTCTTTCTCTCTCTCTCTGTCTCTCTCTCTCTCTCTCTCTGAGAAACAACCCCCTCAGCTTCCCATGAGTCTGTCGAAGATGAGCTGCTCAGCCATGTGCGTGCCAGCAGTGCACTGCCAAAACAATGGCTTTTTACACACGCACACACACACACAAACACACATCCACACGCACATACACACACACATCCACCCACCCACACACACACATCCACCCACACACACACATCCACATCCACCCACCCACACGCACACACACACACAAATCCACCCACACGCACACACACACACATCCACACACACACACAGACACACATGCATACACACACATGCACACATCCACTCACACGCACACACACTAACACGCACACACACCTATATTGTCAAAGCTCTGAGTGTGTGTGTTTGACTAAAGTATATGTGTTTGTGTGTCTCTGTGTGTTCAGCTGTCCCCGCCAGTGACGGACATGCACAGCTATCAGCGCTAACACACAATTAGTGAATTACCCCTCTCTAAAATTAGCTCCAAAGACCTAGGCAGTCAAAGTGAGGATGCCCCATTAGTAGTCCCTGTCTGTATGTGTGTGTGTGTGTGTGCAGGTCTATTGTCATTTAAAATGACTACGATAAACCTCCCAATCTCTGATACTTTCCAAGCCAACTGCCAAATGCTGCTGGATCTCCATTTCATCTCCTGGTATTATCAGTTGACCCAGTCATATAACCCAGTCCACCTATGTTGACCTGGTTCCATGCTGGTTGTGCTATGTGGGCTGATCCACCAGATACGTTGTCAGGTTGTTCTTCCTAACCCCTAATGCTGTCCTGTGAAGCCAACATTTCTGGGTTCATGTTCACCTAGCTTGAGACAAGGCTGATACGTGTTGTCAAGTGAAACGCCAAAGGCACAAACACATTCAGTTTGGCTGGCGTGACGTTTGGTACCGTCGCACACATCAAGCTGCACGGTACACCCGGCACGCCTCAGTCTCGCTTGTGTTCACGCGACTCGTAATCAGCAGAGCCATGCCATCATGCCTACATACTTCACACTGCGCCATGGAGGTAGAGTACATGTGTATCCATGGCAACCAGCTGAACCCAATCGTCCACTGTGTAGCAGAGAGAGAGAGCTCCCCCGGTCTAAAGATAGCCGGGACCGGGACGACATACAAGCGGAGCTTTAAACACCGATAGCTCACAGGAGAGAGATGGAGGCTGGAACTCTACGTCTCTCTCATGACAAAGTGGCTTGAAGTCCCAAAGTTAAATCAAATCCCTTTTGCAATGTCAAAGACTTCCATTGTTACGTAAATCATAAACATTTGAAGCAATGCTAGATGCCCACAGGGTCCTTCTGACAAAAGGCAGGTCGGGCCAGTTTGGGCACATGACACACGGCTTGTTTACAGACCTCGGAGGGTGAAGGCGAGCGCGTGCGATGACCTCACGGCCGAGGGAGAAACAGGTCAGTGTTGACCAATCTGTCACCAGGGCCACACATACCTCAGAGACATAACACAGTAACAGAAGAAGACTCGGATAGTCATCCAACCAGGGGGCTAGAGAGACAGGCAGACAGACAGGCAGGCAGACAGACAGACAGACAGACAGGCAGACAGGCAGACAGACAGGCAGACAGGCAGGCAGGCAGGCAGGCAGGCAGGCAGACAGACAGGCAGGCAGGGAGGGATGGAGGGAAAGGAAGGCAGAAAGACAGGCCGTCAGGAAGACAGACAGATAGACCGGCTGGCTGACAGATGGGCAGACAGGTGCGCAGGTACACAGGCTGGGAGGACAGCAGGCAGACAGACAGCCCGGTCATTAGACCGACAGCAGAGAGACGAGCTCAAGGCAGGGAGACGGGAACAGAGGGCGTCCCACAGCTCGCTCCTCCTCCTCCTCCGCCTGTTCAACTCCCCAAACTGTCAATTCCCCCCCCCCCCACTCTCCCTCCCTCCCCTCCCTCCCTCCCTCCCTCCCTCCCTCCCTCACCAGCGCTCCCCATTCCCTATCAGCTCGCTAATGAATGGAAATGGATGCGGAATCTGTGGTGAGCTCATCGCTGCTCAGCCTGGACCCACTGAGGAGGGCTGTGGGCTCGTTTGGTGCTTCCCACTCACATTCTGTTGCGGAGAGAGTGAGAGAGGGAGGGAGGGATAGAGAGAGAGAAAGAGAGTGGAGAGAGAGAATCACCCTGGTTACAACTCAGCCAACCAGTGCACAGTTTTACTGCAACTACTTGGAATGGAAGGAGGGACTGTAGCAAAAGATTTAGTCCAATAGTTTTTACTTCCATTTATTTATTTATTTTTCATCACGTCTGTCTGCTGTTTAGTGAGCTGACATCATTTCCTGTTTTTGGAAAAGTCCAGGAAGAATCTTTTGAAGAAAATGCCTCAAGGTCGTGTGAGAGTGTGTCTGACAGGAAGATTGGGATTGTTTGTCACCCACCTGTTGTGGCCACGAGCCACAACATGCCTCGTCCTGCTGTGGTTTTGATTTGCTGCTGTGCTAGCGCTCTGTGCTGACTTCAACCACATAGATAGCCAGTTAGCATCAGCTGACTGAAATAGCTTTCGTGTAATACATTCCGTCTCAAGGAAACACGTGTCCTATTCAAAGGGAGTAAGCATTCAAGGCCCGACGACTTTCAATAGGAGGGAGCACGTGACTGTGCGCTGTGAAAAGAAAGCGGACACTAAAATGAAGTGATGGGAGGTGCAGGTGATGAAACTGTTGCAAAGAAAGAGAGACAGAGGGAGAATGAGAGAGAGGAGAGAGAGGGAGAGAGAGAGAGAGAGAAGATGAGAGAGAGACAGAGAGAGGGAGGGAGAGAGAGAGAGAGAGAGAGAGAGAGAGAGAGAGAGAGAGAGAGAGAGAGAGAGAGAGAGAGAGAGAGAGAGAGAGAGAGAGAGAGAGAGAGAGAGAGACAGGAGGTCCAGATTGGTCATCTGTGTATTGGTCTGCCACTTCCTCTACAGGAACACACAGAGAGGGGCAGCTGACAACTGGACCAACTGTGAAACACATACACACACACACACACATACACACACACACACACACACACACACACACCAGACACAGCCAAGTCACACTGACTTCATTCTGCTCTGCTGTTTTTCTCTCTTCTGTTTCCTTTCGTTCTTCATATTCATCCTGCCATTCTGGTCCTCACTCTTGTCGCTTGTTGTATTGGAGTTTGTTACTGTACTTCAGCTAGCTGGATTATGGTCAACCAGGTTCATCCAATTCTATAAAGATCATGTCTTTTATGGTACAAAAATACACCTGAGCAGAAATGGAGGCCGAAAAATAACCATAATTATAACCATAGTTGAGACAAGCACAGAAGACTTTTCTGTTTGTGTTCATGTTTGGTATGACTGTTCGGTGTGTCTGAAATGAAATGTTCACAACAACATCCAGGTTTGGTCTCCATCACCCCCCAAATGCCAATCCAATCTCCCACCCACCACACACACATGAACACAGCCTAACATTCCCTCCCACATGCAGCCCCCCACTAACACACGCACGCACGCACGCACACACACACACACACACACAAATGCATACATGCACACACACGCACTCTGGCTCACATTCCCTCCCACATAACATGTCCATACACACACACACGCATACACACACAACTGCAAACACACATGCACACTGGCTCAAATTGCCACCCACATGCAGCCCCCACTCACACACACACATACACGCACACACTCAAACACACACAACTGCAAACACACATGCACACAGGCTCAAATTGCCACCCACATGCAGCCCCCACTCTCACACACACACGCACGCACGCACACACAAACACACACACACACACACACACACACACACACAGGAGTGTAGTAAGGTTCTTGACAGAGGTGTTGAGATGTGGAAGGAGGCCCCTCCAGAGCTCTTCAGTGTTATTAGTGTGGCTCTGTTTTCCTCCACCGTGTAGCCACAGAGACATGGCTCACTGGGAAACTGGCTCAACGGCGCCCACAATGGGTCATATTCTGTCATTACACACAACTGTGCAATTCAACGACAAGTTATGTCTTTACTCTAACTCCTGTCAAATTTCAAAGCGCAACATCATTTCATGGAACATCCCTGCGGGGCAGGAATGCTGCAAACACATTGACCTGTAAATACGGATTATAATCACGCCGTGACATCTCCTCCACCGACATGCGAGTGAAGTTAGCAGTCAGCTCACTTGACCTACATAGAGAAGAATGTGGAGCCATGCACAGTGTGCCTACTGGCTGCTTCCCCAACACTGTCACTGCAGCATCAGTGTGTTCACGGAAAAACAAGTTTCTCACCCTGTTTCACACACTGTAGCTGTGTGTGTGTGTGCGTGTGCACTATGTGTGTTCACGTGGTTGCCTGTTTGTGTGTTTGTGCGTGTGTGTGTTCATGTGTGTTTGTGTGTGCGTGTCACAGTCTCCATTGTCAGTAACTCTCCTGTTACGTCCTCTTATTGTCCTGCTAGTTCCACATCCTTCATCTGAAAGGTAGGATCTTCTGACTTCCTGCTTCACAAACAGCCCCCACCTTCCCCACATCCCCGTCGCGCGGGAGAACGTGGATGTCGGACGCGAGGTCTTAATTACGCAATCACACCTGTCTAGGGGCTCATCGACATCGTTTGTCACAGTAGAACGGTCAATAGAAGAATCCACGCGATGGATGGCAGAGAGACTTCTAATGCTGTCCTGGGGTAGCGAGGAAAAGAGGGGCGACCCAAGCTGGGGTTGGCAGATTCGGCAGAGGCATCCCTGGTTGGGGGACAGGTGGGATGAGAGGGGGGAAGGGAGAAGGGGGGGCGGGGGGGGGGGTTAGGTTTACGGTGTGTGACGCTGCCCAGACGAAACCTAAAGTGTCCGTCGCAGACCAAACAGGACGAGCCGCGTCATCGGCTGGGATTAGCTCATGCCCTGTTGCTATGGCAGCGGCTCCAAAGCGGCGGGAGAGGAGCTGTTTGGGAAGCGCGGCGCAGTGTTCTCGGCCCGCCGTCACATGACGCAGACCTGGGACAGCTGGACGGATCAGCGTTCGATTGGCATTCCAGTGGGTTTGATTCGCGTCGCGGTGAGCTCCTAGGTGACTGAGCCGGTGGTGTCAATAGGACTGAGTGGAGCCAAATAAGTCTCTCAATGTCCCTGAGAGAGATAAGGTGGATACAAGGAAACTTGCAACTGGAAATCCCCCAGCCTTAAAAATGTGACGTGTGTTGCACTGTAAGGGAACTTCATCATGGTTTAATCATTGTTTAATACCGGTCAAAGATCTGCCTTGAGCCTTTTTTAATCATCAGGGTTTATCACACTGGCTGAGAGGGGAGATGTGTGTGTGTGTGTAAGTGTGTATGTACCTAGGTGTCTGTGGGTAGGTGTGTGCGTGTGTGTGTGAGTGTGTGTGTGTAAGTGTGTATGTACATAGGTGTCTGTGTGTAGGTGTGTGTGTGTGAGTGTGCGCATGGCGGTGGGCGTGTGTGTGGGACTGTGTGCGTGTGTGGAGGAATCCAGTCCCGGCCACAGACTAATCATTGTGGCTGGGTGAAAGGGGACAGGCTCGCTGGCAACCCCTCGAAAGAATTCCTTGGCTGGGATGTGTGTGTAGCTCCGTCCTCCATCTCAGCAGTCCAGGATGACTAAATATACTCAAAGCAAAGCTGTTGTTTACATTCATCCGACCAAAAAAGGAACCGAAAGGTTAGAGCCGAGAGGACAAGGAATGCCGTTTGACGGAGAAGAGCCTAGCGGCGCTGCTGTGGCCGTTTGCGTCCGACAGATGGCAGTAAATCCAAACTGATGCAGGCAGCTGCTCACATCCCAGAGCCACAGCCGGGAGAGAAGAGGGACACAGATCATGTTCCGTTGTCGTAGTAGATAGAGAATACTGTCAGGTGAACTGTGAGTCACACCCTTGTAGAGTGACTGAAGAAGCTGAATTGGGGAGAGAGAGAGAACGTGAGAGAGGGGAAAGAAGAGAGAGAGAGAGAGAGCGAGAGAGAGCGAGAGAGAGAGAGAGAGAATAGGCATTAAAGAGATCCACAGAAAGAGAGGGAAAGAGAGATGGGGTAGAGAGATACAGAAAGAAGAGAGAGAAAGAGAGACAAAGAGATAGAGTGAGAGGGACACACAGAGAGAGAAGAGACAGAAAGAGAGAGAGAGATGTCTCCAGCCTGGTGCATCAGAACCAAATGCTGAGTCAGACCATTTCTCTTACCTCCTGCTGTGTCTAACTTTAATAAGACACGTGTGTGTGAGTGTGCACGTGCGTGTGTGTACATGTGTATTTCTGTACGTGTCTATGTATTTGAGTCTGCATGTATTTCTCAGAGCGACAATTGTCAGAAGGCCCTTTCATCATTTTACTGGCGGTCTTTGAAGAATGGAAATCTATAGAAGACTGTGAAGAACAACATATTGTGAACTCAGTCTTGAAATCCTTCAAGGTCTTCAGTAGATCACTGTCAAAAGCAATAACACACCATGTCAGCTTGAAGACTTAGCTTGCCCTATACTGTAGGTATTTATTTGATAATGAAACGTCTGTGTTTGGGTACATTGTGGGTGTATGCGTGTGTGTGTGTGTGTATGTGCTAATGTCTACCCCCTGGAATACTGAATATTCTATGTAGTTTTCCAGTCCCTTCTATTGCTGTGTTAGGAGACACTGTTCAATTTGATCATCGGTACTGCCTATACAGCACGTCTGAGAATTGCTAATCTGGAGGCACACACGCACACACACAAGCCTGCGCGCCTATACACACACACAGACACAGACACAGACTCATTCATATTATACACATAAACACTCAGACACATCCACAGAATCTTCTTGATGTCCTGGTGTAGAGCAGCTAAGCTGAGAGCGAGAAGCCTGCTTTCAGGATGCAGGCTCAGGGAGAGAGCAGGTTGAGTGAGGGAGCAAAACTGACAGCTGCACTTAGCAGCACTTTGGACGTTATTCAGCAGGTGTGGTTGTCATGGTGATTATTCACGCCCGCCGATGAAAAGCAGTGTCCACCATCGCTATCTCTCTTTCTCTTCTCTCTCTCTCTTTCTCCTCTCCCTCTGTCCTCTCTGTTTCTGTCTCTCTTCTCTCTCTCTTCTTTCTCTCTCTCTTCTCTTTCTTCTCTCTCTCTCTCTCTCTCAATTCAATTCAGCTTTACGTAATAGCATGACAGTCACTACAAACGTATTGCCAAAGCTAGAGGCACAATAACAGATAACTATACATCAACAAATAATCATTTGTAAGACACAGTGACAGCAAAATCAAAACTAGATCAAAACTAAATCAAAACAAAAATAACTAAAGTGAATAGTACATAGTGAAATGGACAATACATATAATAAATAGAAGGTAAAATGTTAAGGCTGGTTACGGTACACTCAGGTTTTCCCTCATTTCATGGCACTCCAGATAGGGAGGCTGTGTGTTCCTCCCCTAAGAGTACTTTCATCTTTTCATCATCAGACAGTGTGGTGAACGATGGTATAAGGGTTTCAAATTTATTAAAGAAATGCTGTCTGGTATTTCTTTCTCTCTCTCTCTCTCTCTCTCTCTCTCTCTCTCTCTCTTTCACACACACACACACACACACACACACACACACACTGCTTGCCCCCCCATACATATTCTACATGCTGCATGTAAACGAGAGGCACTCACGCGAGTGCACATCTGAAAGTGTCACTTTGATTTACTGCAGGCTCACAGTAACATCTGTACATTGAGGTGATTTAAATGTCACGTTGTGCCTCCATATTGACTTCAGGAAATAAATGTGATCACAGCTTTTTATACATTTTCAAGTGTCTTGCAGCTTGACCTGGCAATCATTTTGATGTACGTTGTCTGTCAGGGTGGGGGTCTCTGTAAGAGGGGCGGAGGGATACATAAAGGACTCTTTGGATGCTAGGAAGACCTTGTCTGAAAATGGCTTTCACAGCAATTGTGTGAACACTAGTTTACTAAAACAGAAGGTGTGTGCGAATGTGTGTGTGTGTGGCATGTGGGAAAGGTCACCGGGATCACTTGTCAAACGTGTGAACTTCAGTTCATCAGCTTGATGGGCTATTTTTGGTTTTCTGGGAAGCACCGGCAGCGTAATTGTAGAGGACGCGACATGCCCGCTAACCTTTATCTAGGCAGCCATTCATAAAATACTCATGGTTGCTCAGGAGACACTGTTCCTGGAATACGTGTGACACTGTGATCGGTGTTGTCTAGTGGTGGTCGTCTACTGCTGCTGATGACGGACATGCTTGCCGTGTCATGCTTTGGTAGGTATGGATGAAGAGAAAGGTGAACAGTCACAGGTGGGTTCTACAGCAGAAAGATCACGTCCCCAAAGCGTCCTCGAAAACCTTCTCAAAAAAGTATGTATGTAAAATAATGCCGTTACTGTCTCCGAAAACACACACACGCACCACACACACTCATGTACACACAAACCTACCTCAAAGCTATCGACGTCTTGGGAACAGAAGCCGAAACTTCACATAAATGTTTTCTTTGAAATTTATACCATTCCAGCTGGCTGACAAACTGGGTTAGAGTGAGAGTCAAAAACGACACTTTCAAAAACAAAAAGTACAAGGACAACACAACAACTCCAAAAGTTGAAATGGCTGGGGATTCCTTCACCCGCGCAGCACAGCAAACCACTGGAGGCGAGAGCGTGTTTAATGTTTTAATGATGTCTTCTCTCATTCGAAAGCGTGTGAAACAACCATGTTAGCATTGTACTCTGTTCCTTCTGCTCTTTTCACTCCCCTTATTCAATCGTTTCAAAAGCGGTTCGCTTATACTCTCGACAATGTGCTGGGGACCATTATGAAATACGCATATTCTGTGTTTCTGGTTAGCAAAATAAATAAATAAATAAATAAATACATTAATTTATGAATAAATAAATGGATTCTGGAATGTGTTTTCCACTGCTAAAGCTAAAGTGAATATCTATAATATATTTCGTGGAGCCCAGATATCGGACAGCAGTTAGATGGCTTCTGCTACCCAGTCCTACTGCAAGCCTCCACTCTCACACACACACACACACACACACACGCACACACACACACACAGAAGTGTAGTAAGGTTCTACCTAGTCCTACTGCAAGCCTCCACTTGTACTGCTACAGGAGGAGCCTCTCACTGACAGAGCCTCTCCAAACTGAGCTGAATATTCCATGAATGAGTCTGGTGTTCCCCAAGAGGTTTCAGGAGTTCTTAAAGCTCCCATACATTTGTTAATGAAACTGTGCCGAGAAGAACTCTGTGGAGACACTAACCAGCCATTCACCCTGGTGCTGTAAAACTAGGCCACTCAGTAAGGGGGTGGTGGGGGTCTTCTGAATGACAGAGAGGAAGAGACTGTGAGAGAGAAAGGGAAAAAAAGGGAAATACACATGCGGTTAATCCTGGAATTGTCAGATGAAACCTTTGAAATTGCGATTTGATGATTTAGCCTTGCTATCAGGCTAGTTTACTCTGAATGTTTGTGCAGTACGGTTTATGCATGTTGGGTTGCAAATACAGGAAGCTAACTCACTGACAGTTAGTAATTATGATCATCTTCCTCCCACACATGGGCACATTACACTCCTACTTAATTCTTCTTTGAAGGTGTTGGTCACAAAAGTAGGGCACACACAGCTGCTTGGATGTCTAGAGGAGTAGAAAATGAGAGGAAAGCCTTTCTATTCACTGAACTAAATCACAATTGTGCGTGTTAACTTATATATTATTTATCTTCATCTATCATCTTGAAACAGTTTTAGAGTTCACCAGTTCAGCAAACAACATTAAACAATAATGAATTAACATCATTCGGACAAGCTTCGAATTTGAGATGACTGAACTTGTGTCGAAAATGTACTGTGGTGTACGCCTAAATTTCATACCCACCATGGTCAGAAGATTAAGGGCTTGTCAGTTGTTGATAGACCAACCCTAGTCTTCAGAGTGGCAATTCTACTGTTGCCATGGACAAATTCAAGGCTTTTTCTTCTTCTAGAAGTTCTGGAGAGTGGATGAAGGTGATAATTAAAAAAGAAAATGCTGACGTTAGTGTTTGGCAAAGTACCCCTCCAGAGGACAGGCAGACTTGATCCGAAAACATCGGCTCTTCACGGCTGCAATGATTTCAAAACAATAGAGTCTTGCCAGTGGTTCTCAAACTTTTTGAGGCTTCAGTACGCCCCTTATCCTGATTTATGAATCCAAGAACCCTGTGTATCCATTTTTATATTGTATAAAAACAAAATGTACACCAATATTTTAATGATTTATTCCTGTATTATTTTCTTTTCCACTTTCTCTCAAGTACCCTATGTAGTACCTCTGCGTACCCCTACGGGTACAAGCACCCCCATTTGAGAAACACTGAAGTAGGCTATACAGTCTTCTGACATTTCCGTTGAAAAACCATTCGAAAACAACGGATATCCAAACCCTGTCCACCACCTGACACACGAAAGGGCCAACGGTCTGATGAACTCAAGTGGATGCGCTGCATCTGGGTCTGTCAAAGGGCAGTCTCACGTTAGCCGTGGCTCCACATTGATATGACGGGTAATAAGAATAGCCTTCCGTCCACCTGTTCATCCTCCTAGCCCCCCTCCCTTGTGCCTGGTCCCTGTCCAATCTGGTTAGGCACAGCCATAACTACCTTTATAATGACATCACAGCATTTCAAAACAAAACAAAAAACAATAAGTATGATTTGTGCATGGTCTGTTCTCTGTGTAAAAGCCTCACTGTATCTATCTCTGTGATCCTACTGTTCATCACCTCATGTGCACCACGAGAGTCGTGTCCCGTTGAAGGAGCTGCACACACTTGAACAGGCTGCATTGGAACAGATGGGGAACACAATATGTAGATTGGGCGCTCAGTGTCAGCGTGGTGTATTCATAGCTTAGAGAGGGTGCTGAAAGTGTCCAATCCTTCATTCAACCCCAGTAAACAACACAGTCCGCCCAGCCATACAAGAGCTGAAAGTTGCTGAAGCGGAGAGTGTAATTGTATGCACAGTACAGTAAATGCAGTTCAAAGGGCAAATCATTTCCCTCGATGGAAACATTTGGCGTCGGATGCATCAGCCCAGCGTTGATGGTTCAGCGGGCTCCAATGCAGAAGCTCAGAGAGACCCTTAGACAAGCCCACTGTGAAGAAGCCATCTGTCCAGAGCTATTCCTAACCTACACTGTACCGCTCTGCACTTTTCTGTACTGTAATGGGATACTGGGAAAGACAGATATCATCTTCGTGTTTTTTTGTTTCGTTTTTTGTTTCGTGTGATTCGGTTGGACCCTTCTGCCAACTCATTCTTGTTTTTAATGGGCCGTTGAGTCCCAGAAATGTCAGAGGGTCAAAATGCGCCTTGCCCTTTTCGCCGTCGACAGCAGCCATTTAGGCGCCGTGAAAACCGGCAGCCTTATTTTAAATCACAATATGTGACACTGACCAGAGAGGGCTGCGCCGTACACTGTAATTGAGGCGTTCCACTACACGGCCCAAGAAGGTCAGCCGATAATGCGTAAAGGACACTGAGAGATGCCGCTGTCTGACTTTAACTGCAGTCTGTATGAGACCGTTGTTTTACCGCTGTCCCTGTTCGCTCTTCCATTGGTTACCTCACTAACTGTATCCTCACCTTAACTCGAAAGGAGCGCAGAGGTTGTGCGTCGTCGACAGCTTTGAAGATGTTCTTTTCTCCGCTCTCCCGAGGCCCCCCTTGAGCCTTGTCGAGAACACACCCAGCCTAATTGGCTGTCCGTCGACTGGAAAAGAAACGTGCTTATGTCATAGATGTTGTCGTTTTCCTTGCGGAGGCACCTTTGCAAGAGATGGCCCGTCCTCAGGAAGACATCCGGCCTCCAGGCAGCGTTCTAATTGCTGTGACAACCTCGTCACGACGGTAGCACAAGGCTCTGTTGGCTGCTAATGTGTTGCTCATCCCCTGGTTGAGAGACACTGTACTGTAGGCTACTGTAAAAGGCTACTGTATGTGTGTGAAGGAGTTCAACTGAACAAGTCTCTAATGCTCTGCTATCCACTGTGATTTGAATAGATTGTTGAGACCGTTCTTGTCTTTGCACAAACTGCTTAGTGATGTGTTTTTTTTCTTAGACCATCACATGCCCTGATAATTCTCGAAAATAATTAGGTGGTAACATAACATTGGAGCAGTTCAAAGCCAATATTTATACTATTACCAGCATTTCTACGGTCTACTCTTACCTTACCGGAGTGAAGGGTAAATTATTTAAAATGTTTGAATTCATAATTCAAGAGTACATATTCGAAATACCAAGCAAGCTATCTCATTCATAAAGATGGAGAAACTTGACAAATTATTTAAATGTGCATTACCCTCTTTCTCTTTTACCTACATTGAACTGAGGGGGTGGGTGATGAAGGAGATTTACTGTAACACTGTTGCTACGAGCATCAATAAACCAAGCATGAAGGTAAGCATAAAATAAAACATAGATCAGTTTGCATTGCTAAAACCTCAAGACTGGTATAGACCAAAAGGCTTATGGTGACATATGTTAAATATATGATAAACCCTTCCTAATCCAATCATGAAAGTCTTAACACAATCTCAAGTGTTTATAAAATGATTATACAGTACATAACTGTTTTCAGAAATGAACCCCTACTCCAGCTGCCAAGGACACCGTTGCCAGATGCGTCCAATGAGTTCATGCCTGGGGTTTCTCTTATCACAGAGACTCGAGCTGAGAGGACATCCTTGGCCTTGCCGGGTCAGGTGTTGTCTTTCACACTACACCACTCCTGTTACAGTTCACTCCCACCCAGCACCCAGGTATCCACTTTCCACTCGGCTGAACTGACCCTGACAGGCATGCCTCACTGCAGAAGACCCAGAAAGACCGACTGTTCTTACATCACCAACCCTGGACACTTTCCTCAGCGTTAGCTAACATGGGGGATGGCACTGTGACCCGAACACGGCTGCCGCTCTAACCAGACACAGCCAAGGTGTTTCTGATGGTGATTCTCGTGTGTGTGTGTGAGAGAGTGCTCACCTGTGTGTGGGAGAGAGTGTGTGTGTGCGTGTGAGTGTGTGTGATTGTGTGTGAGAGAGAGAGTGCCTGTGTGTTAGATAGGTAGTGTGTGTGTGTGTGTGTGTGTGAGAGAGAAGAGAGAGAGAGAGAGAGAGAGAGAGAGAGAGAGAGAGAGAGAAGAGAGAGAGAGACAGAGAGAGAGAGAGAAGTGTGCCCTTCTATGTTTTTCTGTTTGTGAGTGGTGTGATGCTTGATTAGTTTACACATGGCTCGGTTGGCAGAAACCATACAGTTGATTGTGTGCTGTGTTGGTTTTCCTAGTTTCTCCTTCTCATCCTCCTTACCAAGATAAGCTTTCCCTGTGAGTGCTGGAACCTTCCATTTAGGTCAATTCACTGACCTACTTAGGAGCCAATGATGGTAATTATACATGGCAATGCCTACAAGTACGCCTTCTTATACACAGTGAGTGAAAGCAGTGGGTGGTTCGGTTCAGAGAGAGGGAGAGAGAGAAAAGAGGAGGGAGAGACAGAGAGAGAGATACACAGAGAGAGAGGTTAGAAAATCTGAGAAAGATTGAAGATGGGGGGAGAGAGAAAGAGAGCTGCATCAAACTGTGAAATTATTATTGCTCTTTTGAACTTTGATAAAAAGGGCAGCTTTGCATTTCTTAGGAGAGAACGAGACAGCTTGATTGTATTGGTTCTGTAATAACCATATAAACAGGGATCTCTGTGATGCGCCTGGGAGAGTCTCCTTTTGGAACGAGACACGAAGCTAGCCTTTCATGAGGTCCAACACAGAGATCAGACATCTCCACAGTTCGCTTGAGGCAGATGCCCAGAGCTTCTTCAGTTCAAGCACTCTCCTAAAAACGGAATCTAAAGTGATAGCCTGATATAGGAAACAATTGAGGAAGAGCTGATAGAAGAATTAAATAGTCAAATGATATCAAGTCTACTCCAGTTGAAATGATGTCATCAGTATAAATTGCAAACATTTATTCCAATACTTAGACAACACACAGTTTGCCATCTACCCTGATAAACGTGCATTGGGTGTTCGGTATGACAGGAGAAGATTATTGATCACCATTTCGTTTTCAGTCACTCCAGTACATTGATTCTCTGGTTTCACAGTCACGTTAATGATCTGAAGTCAGTTCATAGAGTGAGTCCAGCTAAATGTGCTATGGGATGAGCAGAGAGACACTGGATCTGAAATCATATAATCTTCCCCATAAAAAGACTGGTCAGGACAACACAGGGTTAATCATAGCTACAGGGGCCTGCTACTGTTTATAGTACAGAACTTTATGACACGAAAAAGAACCAAGTTGTAATTGCATTTACTTAAAAAATACCCTTTGGCATATATTGTGTTGTTATTCACTTCAAAGTCCTAGGTGGAAAATAAATTCATAAAGTTTCTTCATAATTACATAACATATGTTGACTCATCATGGGGTGCTGAAATGAAAATGAATGAACTATTTATTAATTCAATTATTTGTCACTGATATGCACAGGATTCGTAACACACTTCTAAGGGTTAGTCACTTCTGATAGCTAACATTAGCCAGGATACAGTGTCAAGGTCTTTGTGGGGAAAAAAATACTTTTCTATTTTTATCTTGCCCAAAACAACTCACAGTCTGCAGCAGAAATAGATGACATAGAGTGCTCTGGTCGAACAATAACACAGTAGAATCTCCACTCTACTTGACGGTGTCTACTCAGTAAACTTACAAGGAGGATCAAACAGAGGATATATCTGTCCTATGCTACAGTCTAACTTAGATTATATATATTTCATAAGGTGAGAACAGTGCTTTACATGGAGAGAAAATGAAAATGGACTCAAATGCAACGTTGCTTTGTGAGATCTCTGTTGAACCCTAACCAACCGTCACCGTTAAGAGTCAACCTGGGTCTCACACACCCACCCAAGTATCAAAGAAGGGCCCTTCCATGTCATCTGAGTGGGACATTTGGACATATATATATACCTGATGTCTGTACTGTGTGCCATGGGTAGGATATTTCTATAAAGGGAACACAACAATGTCATTGTAAAGGACACTAGAGTAAAAAATAAACATCAGTGCATTTCACAGCATATTGAAGTCATAGCTACAGTAAGTATACCAAGCACTTTTGGTCATCAACACAGTTTTCTCTAGGTTATATGGAATTTGTATACCAGAAAGTATCATACAAAAGGTATTTGTCTTTCTGTTATGAAGATAGTAACCATCAATCTTTGCAAAATAATGGACTTTTTTGTTGTTAGATTATGTAATTAATCTAAATAGTGCGAGTGGTTTAGCACCAAGTAAAAATACAATATTTACATTAGGAGAAAAGTGCAACAAAAACAAGTTTGTTTCTACAGTTATGGTGCACAAGTGTAATATTTCACTATATCTTTACATAATAGCTATTTTATGTGAAAAGGTAAACATGTTGAATATAAACACTCAAACTATAGTTTTAAAATGACACTGGCACAATATCATTGCTACACCATTCCTATCATGTGTCAGTGACAGCATAAGTAACAAAGAAAAGTCCAACCTATAGAACACTAAAAAGGATTTGTGCTTAAGTGTGAGCGGAACACATGCCTGTTTGGTCGATCAAATACATCTGGATATTGCGACAAACCGACTCAAATCACTGACTGAGGGTGGCTGTAAACATACTATAGTCAGAGACTGTAACAAATGCTCTCACGTTTATATCGACGTCACGAATATCCAGTGTACTGTATCTTTAAGAAGTCATTCCTTAAAAGCAGGGGTGGATGATGTCCCCTTGTAGAAGATATTCCGGGTCGTATCGGGGCTGGTTCCCCTCTCTGGGATCAGAATGATGTTATTCCCTTTCCTCCGGAGAGTTGAGTCCCGACTGGACGCCACTGAAGGAGCCAAGTCCGAAGCAGCGTATCCACCCCCGCCCCCACCCCCGCCCCCACTCCCCTCCACAGGGGTGACCCTTATGGTGGTGATGGGCTGGGTCTGGAGGCGCGGGTCCCCTAGGTGTTGACTCTGGGTGGTGACTGGGGTGCTGTTAGCGCCGTGGGGGTTGTGGGGGTTTTGGACCGTCACTCTCTTCCTGTCTAGGGTGCCGTCCCTGGTCGACTCGGAGCTCTCCGAGTCTCTGTTGAGGTCATTGAGTTCGAAGGACTGACGGACACTACACCCTCCTCCACCTCCACCACCTCCTCCATCCTGGGACCTCCACCTCCACGAGCCGCTCCCGTCCACGGCCGGAGCCTGGACCATGGGTAGGTGGTTCTCGGGGTGGGCCTCCACCCTCACGATGGCCCCGGTGCTTCCGGAGATGCTCCCCACCGTGCTGCCCAGCGTGCTGCCCTGGAGCGCTGGGAGGGTCCTGGTCGGTCAGGGAGCGATACCGACCCGGGCCGGACCCAGCCTGGCAAGTCCCTTCGCAGCCGATGCTGCTCTCGTCCAGGCTCTTGGAGTGGAGGAGCCCCTGCTGTTTGGACATGGCGATGACCTGCATGATCCGGGGCTGGCCCGGCCCTCCTCCGTTCGCCCTCGAGGGGACGCCGCTCTTCTCGGCTGCCTTCATCCAGTTGTCGCGGGCGGAGCCGTTGGCCGCGGCGTCCTCCCCCGTGGTGCTGGCCGACCTGGGGGAGGAGCTGTTGAAGTTCTCGTGGGTCTCCTCGGGGATGTGAACCAGCTGGGAGGAGCCGGGTCTGGACTGCATGGACATCCGAGCTCCCCCCGTCAGCCCGCTGCAGTTGCTGGGCAGGGTGTTGCTGGAGCCTGCCGCCAGGTAGGGGTGCGGGTACAGGTGGTCTCCTCCGTTCATGCCCAGGCCCAGGCCCATGGCCGAGGGGTCGGGGCAGGAGCGGAGCTCCATGCTGCCGTGGTGGTAGAGGTGCGGGGGCGGGAGCTGGCCCCCCATCTCCGAGGAGGAGCAGGAGTCGGAGGCGTGGGGGCTCTGCAGGGACGACTTGCGGCCCTCGTTCTTGCTCTTCCACTGGGACAGCAGCTGCTTGGAGCGGCTGGAGTCCATGGTGGCGTGGATGGCGGCGCTGCGCCGGGCCGCCTCCTCCAGCGTCGCCGGCGTGTGCGCCCGCGGCAGCGTGTGGCTGAAGGTCACCAGGCTGTCGTGGCACGGGGGGCCGCGGGGCGAGACGGCGTCCGCGTCGGCGCTCGACCTCTTCAGGCTGCCCGCCGGGTCGTTGGGGCAGTGGTGGAGGTTGCGGTGCAGGATGCCCTCCGAGTGGGAGGCGGACAAGCCTCGGTCGCCGCCGTAGCCCTTGGCCTGCAGGTGGCGCCCGGCCTCCTGGCTGATGTGGGGGAGGGTGCAGGTGGGACGCTGTGGAGGCGGGGGAGGCGGGCAGCAGATCTCCTCGTTGGGCTGGAAGTTCCCCACGGCATACAGTCCCTGGAGGGGTGAGAGGGGGTTCAAATTAAACGCACCCCCTACGTTTCATACTCAATCGGATCACGGTCAAACATTAGGATCAAACAAGAGTGAGGCTGATTCGGACCAAAGGGAAACAACATCAGTCACATGAGAAGTGCCCGGCTTTCAGATTCCTACCAGGTAGACGGCGATGCCTCCACCGAGCAGGAAGCCCAGGTAGACGTCGATGGCGTGGTTCTTGTACTGGATGATCCTGGTCAGGCCGCAGATGATGCCACACATGATGAAGGAGAAGACCAGCAAGGGCTTCAGCAGCTTGGAGGAGTCTGTCAGCGTGCTGTTGAAGTACATCTGGAGCGCACACAGAGAGAGAGAGAGAGAGGGGGGGTGGGGGTGTTAGCACGCTCGGCACGGCTCCATCTGCTCACGCTGGGCCAGGGTGGAGAGAAGTTGTAGGTCAGGTTATCGTTTGAACGCGAGGTGTTTGTCACTGGTCACCTTGTGGTGCATTTATATAGGGTTAGGGTGATACTGTCTCTCTCTCTTCCTCTGCCTCTTTCTCTCTGTTTCTCTCGCTCCCTCTACAGTACTTCTCGCTCTCTCTCTCGCTTTACTTCTTTCTTTCTTATTCTCTCTCTCTCTATATATATATCTCTATGATATATCCCTCCCTCTGTGTCCTCTCCTTTGTGAAGAGGTCACAGTGTAGCAGAGTGTTGTTTATATTTCACAACACATGAGTCAGCACTCTCCCCCATGGAGGTACTATATTATCGTAGATTTATGGCTTCCAGCCCTCACTATGGACACAGCAGTGCTCGGAATTCTGGGTAACGTGCCTCGTGCCACCAATCTCCCAGCTTCAGGGGTTTGTTCTTTAGTATCTATCAGCATGGACTCAATCTCCCAGCAGCCCACGCAGGAAGTGGCTGCTGCTGGACTAACCTGGGAGGTTAATCTCGCTTCAGGAAATGAGGATGATGAACCTGGCTAGGAAAACAAGCAACAATGGGAGGACAGGACTGATTTGTAGGCGAGCTGCTCTATTTACACCACAGCTGATTGAATCCGCAACACCCAGGTACAATGGTTGATTGAATATGCCACATAAAGGCTTGCTAGAGTCATCCGCCAAGTGCACCAGCCAATCGGGAGAGGTTTGGAGATGGCGAGCGGGGAGGACTGTGGTGTGTGTGCGACGGATAACTCACCGAGACGTAGACGGCAGCGAAGGACGCCAGGGTGGCGTGCTGTGAAGGGAAGGTTTTTCTGGAAGAGACGGATGAACAGAAATAACAATGTTGTCGCCTCAGCCAGCATTTGGCGAGCGAGTCATTGGAAACATGAATATCGTCCTCACACCAACTGAATGAGATGCTATCTCAAAACAACATCCGAGGACACGCAGACTCACAGACACGCACACAGTGGAACAGACAGAAACACAAACACACACACATATTGACACACACACACACACACACATACATGTAGTAAAGTCAACTAGACAGCCAGGCACACATATGGAGACAGGTAAGCACAAACACACATAACACATCATTATGAAAGTGCTCTAGATTCATATTGAATGCAGTGCTTGCATCATAGATGACTGCATGCCTCGAAGAGCTTATCTGAAGCATTACCAAAAGCTACATAACACCGTTGATAATGTAATTGGACTGGTGCCCCAGTTTTTCACTGAGCTACACTGTACATGTAATAGCGTACTTCTCCCAAGATCTGACCCTGTTATTGTTTTGTCTCTCCCACTGATAGTGTACACAGCATCATTTGGTTGAAAGATCAAAACACATCTCACAGAACCCTACCCACATAAATGACTCCTCGTTAATCATTAACTTTCACCACAACCACACGAGATCTCGGAGAATATGTCATTAGTACAATAAGGCCGTGTCTGTATGATTGACTTAGCTAAATGAACACCACACAGTCTTACGTCTTCACTGACGCATTATCTATGTGCAACCCTCCAACGTGAAAGACAATTCCACTGTTCCACGCTGGCATGTCTCTAGCGGGGCCCTGTGGTTAATTAGCGTAGCCACATAGAAGAGCACAGCGTGTTTACGCCTCTGGCTGCAGCTCGCGCGGAGGGTTAAAAGGTTCAGGAGGAATTTAATGGTCTGTCTCGCCGTTCTCCGTCTGTACCGAGGATGGATGCGACGCTTGGCGGTGTGCATCCGTCGGCAGAATGACAAAGCGGGTCGGAGCGGTTTCGCACACAGGTGAGACGCATGAATCAGCGGGACAACTTGGCATTTTGTCTTCCACGGCAAGGGGAAGAAGGATGAATCGATTTATTCTGGATGATTCTAAAGTGACAAAGGAGGCATTAAGATGGACAATATCCTACGATAGATGATCCCGGTCTAAACTACGGTAGTAGGCTCGAGCTATTCTTCAACAACACAGGCTGATGTCTAGTGTTCACTTCACACAAACACTAGGCTTGAAACGGGAGACTTTCAAGTTGGAGGAACACAGATAGTATCCTTTCCAAAAGGCCAATTCATTTCTTCTCCCAAGAATTCCACGGACTTTGTAAATATTGAAGTAAGCTCATTTGGGCCGTTGGTTTCCTAAACTAAGACTGTTGAGTGTGAGGACCTATTTACTGATGTGCTTCAGCATATTTCTCTTTGAAAGAGACCTCATTATGAAGAGCAAAAGGGCTCCTCTTCTTCCCCGCACCCACTGTTAGATACTAAAATAGACTTGTCGAGTCCTGCGTGTTTCAGTATGAAAATAGAACTGAGAAACCAGAACTGACATTGAGCTAAATTCCTCATAAACAAACCACCCTAAAAACCTGGTTAATTTGCCATTCCACTGCAGCTCTGAAAACCTGCTAAAAAAAGGCCCAGTAATTGGAAGAATGTTACTCACATACAGCACCAAGACCTGAATTGGCTGCAGATAAAAGACAGCAAGGATACAGACCCTATTTTGCTGAAGCGAAAGTCGTCAAACTTGGTAAAGCTCACTGTTCAAAATAGACCCCTTGAGTATTCTCCTCTCACAATGTGCCCAGTAATCTAAACCACCTCAAGTTCTTATTTTTAAAACATGAAAAAAGTGACAAACGGGAGTTCACAGGTCAAAGTTGAAAGGTCACAGTGTCCCACCTTCCCTGGTTGATGATGGTGAGGTCGGCTCCGGAGCAGATGTCGTCCAGGATGTAGGAGTTCTGGTCGCAGGTGAGGTTCAGGGTGGTGTAGTTGGGCTTACACACGGTCAGGAAGTAGGGGGCATGGTAGCCTGTGGCCAGCTGGATGATGTCAGTGATGAGAGCTGTGGCACACAGGCCGAACACGTGCACCCCTAGATGTCACAAACAAACACGCATAGACACACACCCCACAGACACACACCACGCACGCACAACACACGCCCAGCACACAAACGCGCACGCAGGAACACTAATAATTACGTGTGTATCCCCACAAGCAACACAAACATACAGCACCATCTTGTCTCCAGTGCTAGTCCCACCTCGTTTCGTACGTGTTTAATCATGCAGAACCGCCACTATCGCACCTCTGAGGTGTTTGTTGGCTGGCTGGTGGAGAGAGAAGAAGGACTGGAAAACCTACCGACAAACCTGACTACTCGTCGTATGAAGGAGTTGAAGTTACAGCCGGCGGCGTTGATATCTGCCTCGGCCCCGACCCCGTTCTTCCGCCGGGAGAGACAGCAGAACAGAATCCCCTCTCCGATCATTATCTGACGAAGAGAGACAAGCGCGCGGCCGCGTCAGAGATACCACAGACACAGAAGGGCCAGAGAGATCAGATTCCACCCCTCCTTTCCCCTCTCCTGCTTCAGACTGATCTCTCCAGCTCTGCTCCCCCATCTCTCTTTGGTGGGGGGGGGGGGGGGGGGGGGGTGGATCTCACTACCTCAGCTGGGAGGGTTAGGGGGAGGACAAGATACTGTTGCAGCTCTGTGTGCTCACAACGAATACCCCAGCTTTACTCGCAGGCACTGGTTAGATCCCCAGCTTTACCACCGGGATGAACACAGCAGGCTAGCTCAGGACTGCAGCAGGCTAGCAACCTTTGCTAAAGCCAGACTTGTATCACTTTTCAGCAACAAGATCATAACGATGATGGAAAACAGCTGCTGTATTGTGGAGATATGGCCGCCGTTATGTAAACACAAACAGTTGATGGATGTGTTCCAGGGCTCAAATTGCACCATGGAAAACAATGGGCTGTGAGAAATGTTGTGACAGCAGACTTTTTCTACCGTGTTGGGCACTCCGACAGGATCCTGGGAAGCTCTGTGGTGTCCACACACACACACACACATATACACACACACCTTCCCTTGTCTGACCACCCTACACACTCTCCTGCTGTGTCTGTCAGTCAATATGAATCTCAGTTACAGGAGCGAAGACAACTTGATCCATCACGCTCCATCCCTGTCATTGTGGACATGCAATCCTGCACTACAGACACAACGTGAAAACAATGAAAACATACATGTCTTCTGTCATGTGACTGAGATTTTCCCTGTCTTCCTAGAGTTTTATAAATGGTGTTATGTGCTGGTCTAAGGTCATCTGTGAAGCCATCTGTGGCAACGATTCAAAAAAAAAAAGTGATATGCAAATAGCCCTTTTGATTTGAATATGACACGCATCATTTTGTCATCTTCCTAGGTCTGTCAACACTGATTTTAATTCTTGGGTTAAGCACACCACACCCTACTGTACTGTATGTTGTGCTAGAGGAGTTTTCTTTTCCAGTGGGACAGCCTGTTTGATGTCAGCGGGGATCGGCTCCCTGGCCTGGATGGCAAGGTATTATGGAGAGTCACTAAGACCTTATTGAAGCCTGCCTTCACACTGTGATGCTAGCCTGTTCCAAGATATCACACTGCTATCGCCATGGCAGCACCCGCTCACCATCTGACTGGCTTATTGATCCAATAACACAGACATGAAATGTGTCTCCTATTTGTTCCTGGTTTCACCTCCTTTTCCCTCTTTCTCAAAGTACACTTGATGAGGTCAGACTCTGGGGCCTTTAGAGGAAGATGCAAGGACAAAGAACACCAGGAATGAAGGAATCGAGGATCGACTTTCGAGTCTTTGAGCTGGGACAACTGGCTGAGTTGTTGGAGACCTGGCTACCTGCACACAGACACACACACAGACACGCACACACAGACACGCACACACAAACACACACACAAACTGAATCCATTATAGACCAGAAAGGGGCATAGTAAAAGAGGGATTTGAACGAGCAATACCTGGAATGCTGATCAGTTATAATTTATATCTTCAGATTTCACCTAGCTGTCTGCATGGGGAATATCCAATGATTATAGCGTTTATATGCAATCCCATCGCGAAAGCCTGATATTAATTTGCTTTCTTTTCTCATTTATCCAGTTAAGCTTTATTATCAGCTGGTTTATAAATCTTGTTAAGTCTGACAGCTAGAAGATTGAAGGTGATAGATAGGTATTGATTGGATCTGGGAAGAAATCTAGAGTGAGACCAATATTAAATAGACTAGAATAGATTATTTATTCAGAGAGAAGATCGCTGAAGTTTTGATGTATGTGACTGTTTGACAGTTGGACAGTTCTAGATTTAAAATCACCTTTCCTCAGAGGCACCTTTCTCAGAAACATTTCAAGGGCCCAGTTTTTAGTTTAATTTGATATATATGTAATTTGGGTTTAGTTCAGAGAGCATAACACACGAGCACATCTCAGTCATCTTGACACTTTTAAAACAGAGGAACTCTGCCTCCAGTACTGGAGGACTATCGGAGTGTGAAGCAATCAACACATTTCTGCATGAGCAGGCTGCCAACACACACACACACACACACACTCACACACACACATCCTTCCTCTTTCTCCCTCTCATCCTCATCCTCTTCCACCCCCACAACCACAGTTCTACCACACCCCCCCGACTACAGTAGATAGTAGATTTCCTATCAGGCCGTTCACCTGAGCATCAACGACTTAATGCCACAAACAGATGCTCATTCACCCAAAGCTGCAGCTGACATTCTTGCCTGGCAGTGCATCATCGCTTGTCCACCTCCCCCACGTCGATCCAAGCGCAGGGGGATTGGTGTCAACACGGCCACTCTCATCTGTCCTGTCTATGAGGACCGCACTAAATCTTTCTTTAAGAGGAAGGGGACATGGGGAAATGCTGAGTGCATTTCTGACTGGAGCCGTGAGAGGGTACGGTACCCTATACAAGACAGCCATCAACTTTAGGACTCGCGTTCCCAAGATGCCTGGGGGTGGGCGGTGGCCTTACGGTGGCTGACAGTTGCAGTGCCGGAGCGTACGCGCCGTGGAGAGCGGTTCTGACAAGACAAGCCTGGAAACCCCCAGATCCCCTCGCTGTTGGCTGCTAGGAGATCTCAGAGCCAGTCTGCTTCAAAAAAAGAATGACTTCCACTGTAAAACATTTGAATACTATACATTCCTTACTGGATGAATGTGAGTATGATGTTGGTGGCGAGTAGAGTGACAGGATAACAAGGAATATAGGTGGAACCTCCCAACCACAGAAGTTTTCCACTGTGCAATC
Source organism: Thaleichthys pacificus (assembly GCA_023658055.1). NCBI lineage: Eukaryota > Metazoa > Chordata > Actinopteri > Osmeriformes > Osmeridae > Thaleichthys > Thaleichthys pacificus. Next base: position 4,621,776 of record CM042872.1, on the reverse strand, counting down.
CTTCCTATTCCCAGTGACAATTTGAGCATTTGCGGATCAATATATAGCCGCCCCAGTGTGCTTGAGGTTGTGGGATAATGTGTTTCCAACATTTTAGTAACAGAAGTGGTACAATGATAGGCTTCGACTTGTGTGGGCTTGTCTTTCACTGGAAGCAGTTTCATCATCCATCCACTACTATAAACATTTTTTTATGTTGATGGAAGAAAGCGACCAGGCGCTCAGAGAAGGCCCTGCTGGTCATGACGAGACAGAACGGCCTGCACTTTGTCGGCCCACAAGCACAGCTGACCCCAACCCTGAGGATGAGCATGTGACCGTGAACTGGAAAACGACAACAAACCAACCCTAAAGGACGCCCCTGGGTGAGTCACCTCCTAACCCTGGACAGAGTCCTCTGTCTTGGTGACCGCTTCTTAACCGCATGACTCCCTCACCGAGGTCATGGTGTGTGTGTGTGTGTTTAGGGTGCAATGTCCAGTGTCTGACCGTGATGGCGGGTCCGGAGAAGGCCAGAGAGAGCAGCATGAGGAGGGGGATGACCTCGTGGGTGGGGTCGATGTAGGGCAGGCTCAGACTCCGGTCATTACAGATGTACCCCGAGCGCACAGGCTTGAAAATGTCCGTCAGCTCCACAAAGTAGAGGCTCACCACCGACGACACCAGGATGGGGAGCTCGACGACGTCAACAAACCAACAAATAAACAACACGGAAAGACAAGAAGAAACAGTGAGTGCCTGGGTTATTGTACCAGAAAGAGCTGCTTTTGTTGTGGAAGCGTGTCTCCCTAGGGAAGAAAGGTTCATCTGCTCAATCCGAGTGTCTCTACAATAACACTCGGGGTGTCAAGACCTTGAGGCGCTGGATACCCACAAACATCCGCCTGTTAAGAACGAGAGCAACACTCGATTCTCGTTCATTTGTTACAAATGAAAACCGACAGAAATGCTAAGTCACGGCATAATCGGCTGTAATATCAAACGGAACCAAGAAATTCAACACAGTAAAAGCAATGGCTCTGTTTCAACATGTGAACTCTGCAGGTCTACTGAGGAGATATAAGCTGTGTCACCACACATGCATTATAAATAGAGCTTCACGAGAACTTTGGGGAAGTTATTTCCCTGGCTCTGCCAGGGGAGGCTGCATCGCTGGACTCATTTCACAGAGCCCTGTCACAGAGTTTTCCTGCTCAGCTCAGCCATTCTCTAGAAGATCTCTCCTGTGGGTTGGGCCCAAACAGGATATTCCATCACACTGGGCAGACACTTCAGATAACACCATCACCAATGATGAAGAGGCACGACCAATGATTAAGACAAAGTTGGATTCAAATCAGGACCCAAATTGTATTTTATTTGTTAACTTGAAACAATAAAACCTATTTTAAAATGTTGCAGAGTTGGTCTGGTTGACAATGTGTGTATAGCTCTGCCATAAAGGTCCATGTCCTTTTGGTCTAATGGTAAATTGGCTTGACATGAAATGTATCAAATGAAAGTATCTATAAAATGTAAGAATAATCAAGGTAATGTTTGTACTGTACCTGAAAGTGAAAGAAATCTATACAGGTCTGAACTTTGATAGAACTGAATGTGTCAGCAAAATAAATTGTGGAAGTAAACGTAGAGTGGCGCGGTATCGAATGTGGGCTGCAATGCAGCTTGGGGTCTGTGCTTAGCCCCGGGCAAACATCCATGCTGCTTTTCCAGATTCATAACTACATTTATTAAAACATGTACAGAGTACGGTTAGTATTAAATCCTCTGGAGAATGCACATTGTACGGTCACAATAGTTTCGAATGTTGCCCCAAACTGATGCTATACAAATTCAAAACTTGGAATGTGTTCAAGGGCACTTCACTTTATATTAACTGTATTTTTCTGTATCACCAACCGTCTATGGAGAAGTAAATCTTTTTTTTCAACTATTTTTCTGTTATTTCTTTTGAGTTTGTCCTTGTATTCCTTCAGGGTTTAAGTTGGTTACATGGAGGTGCCAGTCTGTGGGCATATGTGAAGCCCTCTATAACAGTGCTTGTAACAGGGGCTACACAAATACAATGTTATTAGCTGTAATTTGATGTAATTTTTGATGCCAGCGGTTGCTAAATACGTTCCTGCTGTGATGGGGATGAGATATTGAAACCCCAGTTATGTGTGAATAGAAGGTCTCTCCATATCTCCATCCATCTATTTCTCTATTTATCCATCACCTAACACCCCTGCAGTGTAGCACGTACTGTAGATCAAAAAGCACTTAGCCAGCAATAATTCTCGTCCAGTGACGTTTAATATTCATGACTGGTATATCTTGCAGCTTGTTAGCCCATTACATTGATAGAAAGGGAAATGTTTCATAATCACTGAGTTCAGTCAAAAGCTACTCATGACTATGATGAGAATGTTTATTTGTGTGCAGAGTGGCGTTTTAAAATGGTTCGACAGATTACACTCCCTTCCCCTTCCATCCCCTACCCTGCCTCCCCTCGATCTCTTCTTCTTGCATACTACTTTTATTCCCTCCGCTCCTCTCCTTTCATCTTCCTCGTCCTCTTCCCTCTCCTCTCCTCCCCTCTCCTCTTCTCCCTCTCCGTTGGGCTCAGGGCTCAACCACTTCTTTCCTATCTTCTCCCCTCAGATACTCCTCTCTCCTCCCCTCTCAGCAAGTCCTCTCTCCTCCTCTCCTCTCCTCCCGGTCCATACCTCCCCTCTCCTCCCTGCTGTGCCTAGCCCTCAGCTCCGAGTCTCTCACGTTCAGCTACAGTAGGCTGGCAGGAATATAGGTCAGTGGTACTGGGGGGGGGGCAGAGAAACACACGCCGCCCAGTCTTATAGGGAGATGAGAGGCAGCACTTCTGTACTGTGCATGAACATACCTCTTTCTAAAGGTACAAAGTGTTATCAAAATACTAAAGGATCGGAAAAACCCCCCACAAAAGGATGATCTGGTATAAACGACAGGAAGAATTCAAATAAACTTTCACCAGCTATGAAAGTGTACACAGCGAGGGATATTTGTTGCAATGTTGCCCCGGTCATTAAAAACACATGGGGAGTGATGAGCTTTCTGATCCGTTTCCTCAGATCCCCAGGTGTGCTGTGTAATTGAAATCCCCGAATCATCCTTGGGCCCTCATCACACAGAGCCAAGGGGAAGGAGGGCCTCCAATCTCCCTGGGGAAGGGACCCATACCCGGTGTGATTATAGAAAATGAAAGAGAAGCGGAGTGACAGTGACGTTTGAATAATGGATGTATACAAATGGAAACTAGGGCTAAGGCTTGGCTGGCCGGCGGCTATTTTTAGAGTTCCAGCGGCAGTATGGCTGGAGGATGCTCTGTACCAACACACTGGAGCTGGAAGTACCCCGTTGCTGTTTGAAGTTTACTGGGTGTCTCGCACTCCCCGAGACCTGTTAACACTCTCATTAAACCCCAATGATACACGTGGAAACTCACAGGCCCCCTACTGAGACAGACAAAAAGAGAAATAAGCGAATAAGCGAGAGAGAGAGAGAGAGAGGGGGGGGGGGGGGAGGTAAGGAGAGAAAGAGATAGGGATGGAGAGAGACCTAATAGACCACAATAAACAGAAGCTGAGATTTTTTTTTTGGGGGGGGGGGTGATTGATTCACACAAAGGGTGAATGAATGAAAAGGTAAACACATGAATGAAAGGATCTGGGATTCAGCTAATGGGATTTCTCCTCACCTCCCTCAGTTTGCTGTAACAGCGTCTACTGTACAGACAGTATTCTGAACCCAGCCTTCTTTAGAGTGTATACTTGATTCCAGCGTGGCAGTTCCACTTGTCCCAGTCTCCACTGAGGCTATGCCCCATTGCCCTACATATGCTTCAGCACCCTGCCCATCAAGGGAATTGTAGTACAGGTCTTCCCTCAGTCTGAAAGCATTGTAAAGGTTTTTTTTTTTTTTTTACCTAGACATACTTTTACAACTCTGCACTTATGTTATTTACACAAGTTGTCGTTTTCGATGAGGGTCTGCTAAATGAATAAACTTTCATGCCAATATAAATGTACTGTTACGCCCACCTTGCCTTACTCATTTAAGGTTAGGTTAGGGGTTTTAGTGAAGCTAGTGGACAAGTGTTAGAACAATAAGATCTAAGAATTTAATCAGTAAAGAGTAGATTCCTCTGTGTTGCTTTTGATTTAATCTACCAAGTGTAAAGTTCTTGGCGATGTTATCTCACATTACTAACTGTAAGCTTCATGCTTCGATTAGTTCCACACTAGGAAAATTAGACCTCAGGCAAGTCGTTTGTTGTTGTAGTACTGGCGAGCAATTTAGCAGAAATATGGTGATTTAATGATCCTGTGGTTGAGTCATGAAACCATAATGAAAACGTTTTGGCTCTTGAAGAGTAAGCCCGAAAATGATCACGAGTTGTGTTTGGAATGACTGTAGAAGACTTTCAGTACTTCAGTAGACTTCACTGAGGTAGGAATTAAACGTGCGTCGCTCACATGGACATTTGAGCAAACTTGACAAGCAAAACCCGTTTGGCTCAGGGAGCCAATGACAGTCTTTGAGCCTGAAGCAGTCTCCAGACAGCACTCTGCTCATCACGCTAGCGTGGTTATCCAACTACCTCTGGTACACAGCCATGGAGGACAGACTGAGGCGACCCACTCTGATCTCTCAACCCCATCTAATGTGATGGTTACATGGGGCAGATGATGGTTGGCAGAGACCGGCTGAGCAGAGCAGAGCTTGACACTGAACGCACCGTATCCTCCAACATCTCATAAACCAAGCATTCATGAATGAATGCCATAAACGCAAACCAGTCCGTTGAAATCCAATTATTGATTTATAAACTCAATGTTATGCTATAGGAGAGAACGATTGTTTTACTCACAACACTAACATAGAGACAACAACAATGAATGACAACTAACACATCTGAGAATTTCAGTCGGAGACATCTGATCTTTTGTCACGGGATTCGTTTGGATTACAGCATGTTGCATAATCGATTAAATATACATAGTAGTACAGGTCAAATATATCATGCAAACTATCAGTGAAACCTCAAGTGATTTCAGCGGCACTTCATTGAGATCATAACTTACCTCCACGAAATAGAAGCAAGGCAACAAGCTAACACTGTCTTTGGTCATAATTCCTTTCGGTCTTTCTCTCGAGGACATGGTTAGGGCTGCACGGTCGTCTCTCGTCTCTCTCGAAAATGAAACAGCCTTAACCTGTTGGGGGGATGCTACAATGTCGGCCGCTGTCACGTCTAGTGTGCCAAGATCATATGCGCGCGGCTGCCGCTTGCTCCATTCTGGATTGTCGCCGGGGTTAAATTCAAATGCACCGACCGGACAAGACAATATTCTGCCAGCGACAAAAAAATGTTCAAAATCTCACTCGGTGTTACCGTGAGAAGAAAATCGCCGTCCCTTCATCTTTTCATATGACTTCACAGACAGTTGCATTGCTGGGACCAGAGCGTGTAGAATCTCGGCTACATTTCATTTGTAGAGAGGCTCCACGGTGCGTGCAAAAAAAGGCGCAGGCGCACTACAGGACACTTAAACTCAGAAGGCATTTGACAATGAAGCAGAAATACATTTAATCGCTAACATCCGTCAAAACCAAGTACATTGCACAAATGCATCCTTTTGATTCACAGATTGGGCAAACACTACTGCTGAAGTTAGAGTAGATATATTAGAGCTTCATATAGCTTCAGCCACATTTATTTATCTGACAAAATCAACACCAGAAAGAGTAATGCGTGGTCGTTTAACAGGTAGGTTAGTGCCTGAGTAGCGAGAACGAAAAACACCTACTTATGTTTTAGAACCAAAGACAGCTCATGACAAGAAGGTGTCTGGAGTCAAGTTATATACCTCGCTGTCCGTGGTGCTGAACTTGACTCAGCCAATTCAGCCAATCCCCACATAATCTGTCATTGTGTTTATATAGTTAGATTTCATATTCACTATGTATGCGACTTTAATGTTAATTCAACTTAATGAAGAATGCAGACTGCAGACTATAGTTCTGGCCCACTATATCTAAGACACAATTTCAGCAGGTTCACCAGAAGCCTAGAAAGCGAACACCGCCGCCGTGCATTCTAAATGTGTAGGTTATCCAAACAGGAGACCAGTTACTTGGGGTGGGGGGGGGGGGGGGGGGGGGGGGGGGGGGTTCTAGAAGTCATGAAGGATGTGGTGGTAGAAAATGATCTGGAGACGCTACCGGCTTCCCTTCCTTTCCAGGACCGGTCAAATTCAGCAAATGAGTGACCCGAATCGCGCCTGCGCACTGGCGACTGAGCTTCATGCTGCAAGGTAATTAACAAAACAGACACAGAAAGTATCGATGGAATGACTTTATTCCGTATAAATACACCGCAAAACGTATTTTGTAACGAAATGTATATCGTTGGATGTTAATAACGAGATCCAGTACTTTTACAGGTGTGTTTGTTCCTGATTCTGGCTACAGTTCTTGTGCTGTTGAGTCGCTAAAACTCCTTGAGCTGCCCAAGGTAGGACGGACTTATCCACTCTTATGCTACAATAAAAGCATTTAGTGATCGTCACCATTTTAGCACAGTCTCTCAAACCGTGACAGCTTGGCATTACCAATCTCGCAGAGAGATAGGAAACTGGGGAACACTACAATACTTATGACAACGACTCCTTTACATTTCTTGCTAACTATATGCATTCAGCGACCAGAGGAATCATTCTGCAGTCGTATAAGAAGTAGTGAGATGGAACGACATTGTTTACAGTCAGGTTCATTCAGACCATGCACTTCTAATTGTTTTCGGATTTCTGTGTTGGACGAATGCCATATCAAATATGCCATATCTTCGCTTCTTGCCACACTTATATGCTGCATTATACATTTACAGTAGCCTACCTTGTTAACACAAGTACTTATTTTGCCGGTGGCGTATTCAGTGCAGTCTTTGTTAAGTTTCCTTGAGTCAGTAGTTGATATTCTTTATGGTATCTTATGGGACACTTGGAGAAAAGAGAACAATGCTGTGTTCACTTTGTAGATCTCAAAACTATTTGGGGGAAATGTCGCAAATCTAATGGCTGAGAAATGACCAGACTGAAAGCTAGGTGGGTATTCAGAGCACTAAACAAATCGATACAAGTTGCCTTAAGCAGAGTATTTGTGGAGGTAAAAGTCAAAACCCTCTCCTCTTCAAAGAAAGCAGGAGTATATGTGGGCCCCATATGGAATCGCAGAGGCATGTTTTAAACATGAGGCCCAGGCAACGTTTGACCAGAGCAGCATCTTTAGAGAAGGGTCCAAGAATAGCATGAATCCCAACGAGTCCCTGTCTGCGCCTGGTTTTAACGAGCTGTGTCGGCTCACGTCATATCATCCTCTGCTTAGAGGAATTAGAATAATTTCCCTCTCCAGGCAGCTAGTGGTCTGTGCAGAGTTGTTGCTGGAGCTGCCTGTTTAGTATGCGAAGCGTCAGACTGGTTGGGGCACCGGAGAATGCCTGCTGTGTACTAAGCTAGAAAGGCAAAATGTCAAAAGGGAGCAGTTTAAGGCATACTGTGGGAGTGGAGAGTTTTGTAGCATTTTGGAAAGACGTTCACAATTGTAAGAGTGTACACAAGTTTTATTTGAGTGGTTATGTACCAAAAGGGGTAAGATTTACTGGAATGTGTATCATGACATTTTTCTTAGAAGAAGATACTTGGACACATAGGGTAACGTTTGAAGTTTGTTTATAGTTTATAGAGGATGTACAAAATAAACGTTATTCTCTAAGCCTCTCAGCCTGGCTATGTGTAATTCAAACCGTGGAACCAACAATTAGCTCAGCAAAGTCTTAAACATGTTAACTGTATTACTAGATACTGAGTGATGCTTGTTTTCTATGCTGGTAGGGACATCTAGTGGTAATGCTAGCAGTCTGACATAAGTGGAACTCTGGTAAACCCACTGCACATGAGCACAGGAAGCAAATATTTCCACACAGTCTCCACCTAGTGGTTGAAAATAGAAACAACGACAGTGTGAGAGCTTGAGTCACAGTCATAGGCATGTATGTAAGACTGGACTGGATATGGCTGTGGTTGGTTAATTGATTTTTCTCCCATATGACAGTTCATGTAAACGCTAGGCCTATGGAAACATGCCCCCAGAGAGAGAGCAGCACAAAGGTCACAAGAAGTTCTGGAAGTCCAAGTCATTGTTTGCTGAGGTAAGCATTTCATTTGGTATTCACATTTTCTTTATACTTTCATCACAATATATTTTCTTATCTGTCGTGACATTTTCTCTCTTGATTCATGTGAAAGGTTAACCGAGGACCTTCTCCAGTTAATATTCATTCCAGCGTATGTAAACTTTAGAAAAGTCATCCTTTTCATTTGCGGTTCCGCTCTTGAACATAGCATATTATTAACAAAGCTTAATTTAGAAAATGGGAGGGAGAGAGAGAGAGAGAGAGAGAGAGAGAGAGGGGGGGGGGGGGGCGGCATTATGTGAGAATGTTACGGTGTATTAACCAAGCAGCCTATTAAAGCTGAAATGTTCACCTGTGAAGGCTGTTTAATCTGTAGTCCATTACTACAGAGCTTGGAAGAGCATACATCGCCATCACAGTAATTGGTCGATGCACAGAAACCATCCAGACTAATCACACGGCATTAGTTTCCAAATGGCCATCCTCCCCCTCTCAATTTACTGAAATTATCTTTTACCAGCGCTACACTTGGCAGAAGCAAGTTTATGCCATTTACTTTGTGTGACTGTCGAATGAAGCTACTTTTATGGTGGCACTAAAGGACTTTTAGATATGGTGATGAATATGAAGGAGTTTACACAGCAATAATTTAACAGCAGGAGTGTTTATTTGATTAATTGAGTCTTCAAATAGGTCCACTCTCATCATCAGCAGCACTCCTGGTGTTAAATGAATACTTTGAAATGTTGAATTCAAGATTGATCGTTTGAAAAACAAATGATGAAGGTACTCCCTCACACACCCACCTTTGTTATTCGTTAGCAATTCAGGGTTTTTATGAGTCAATAAGGGGTTCATGGGTTATCTGTTTGAGGATGTCACAAGACGAGAGTCTGAGAGGCAGTTAAACACCAGTCCTCGTACACAAAAGCGTTCTACAGTATTTCGGTGGTCAGAGTCGAGGAACGGACTGCATTTACTGGCCCCGTCCACCATACCTCCTGGTCAGCACTTCAATCATACGACACAATGTTCCAGCAGATTCTAAAGGGCTCTCCCGAAGCGACTCCCTATTCTCTCCCTCTCTTCATCTTCCTGACTCTATCTCGTTATCTCACCCTCATTTTCTCTCGCTCTCCGGCTCCCTCTTTTTAACACACACACACACATTTGGACACACTCTCCATTCTCATTTGTCTGTGCCAGCGATGGCAGCTCCAACCCAGGTCTGCTGGAATGACACAGCTGTTTGTTATTACAGGGACGCTAGTCGACGGTATGCGTGTGTGTGCGTGTTTCTGTGTCTGTGTGTCTCTGTCTGTGTGTGTGTGTGTGTGTGTGTGTGCGCGCGAGTGCGTGGATGTACTGAGGAACTCCAGCCAAGTGTTGATCATCATCATTACCGAAACCACCAGTCTGTGCCCCAGTGGAACTCTGATGAAGAGAGTGTTCAATGAGAATGAGTTTTGGCCAAGCCATGTCAAGTCTGACATCGAAGCTCATCCCCTTTAGTCTTTGCTGTGTGGCTGCTGTCCAAAACACCCTCATGAATTCATTAGGGGAATTTCCAAGGGCAGGCGTTTCAAAATATTCTTGATTCGTGTATTTTTATTTGATTAGTGTATGATTAGTGAAGAACATTCCCCAGAGATATGTTAATGTTTGTACTGACTCAATCTACCAGTGATTTTGAGTGCACTACTATACTCATCCACTAGATGGCAGATTGTTCCTTTTCACTGATAAACAAATCAGTGAAATATCACTTACCCCTGATAAACATATCGTCTTTACTTCCCCTTGAACTGCTTAGTCCTATAACCTCCGTAACCCTCATTTCAAATGTTATCTCACCTTTTTAACCTCAACCTAACCAAGTTTAACGGCTGTGTATTAGTCCTGATATGAAAAGGTTGTGAGGTACGAAACGTTCGCAAGTCCTTAGATGATCCCTGTGACTTCATGAGACTTGACTTCGTTTCCCGCGCATAGTCCTCTGAGGAGCACAATAACAGCTTCCCTCCAGCCTGCCTGTTCCGTGTTGTCTAACCTGCGCTCACGGTGAGCAGAGCATAAGCCCTTTTCCGAGTTAGTTCCTGTGCCTGTCTGTCATGAAGCAAGCAGTCATAGGGTATATTGCGTGACACAGCAAAGAGCTTAGATGCTTCTCTACATGTTCCCTGCGGTGTCCTACTCTTAATTATGTTCTCCCCCCAGGTTGACTGGGTTACCGACAAATGACTTCCTGTCCATCGGAGGGTTGAAGGAATCCATGAGCGCGTGTCGGGATGTTTGTTATTACTAATTGTTTGTTGTGATCAGAGTGTCGCTCTGGTGTAGCTGGGACCCCAGCACACTGTAAAGTTTGTGTTGTGTTGACACACACACACACACGTATGCAGACCCCCCCCCACACACACACACACACACACGCACACACACACAGGCACACAGACACAGAACAATTCGTACTTCATAATTCTGGGTCTCAAATCACTTCCAGAAAGGAGAAAGAAAGTGTTAAACATCTTGAATAAGGCTTGATTTAGAGTAGGGAAACGTTCAAAATCATTTCATGCTTGTGCTGATGTGTGTCTGAGCTGAGAGTGTAAGGTAAACAGTCAAAGAATAATCTGTAGCACAGCATTCAACATATTTGCATGTATTAATAATTGAAAGTATTACGACCCCGGGGATCTGCTTGATGAGGTTGATCTAGTTTGTAATTATCTCCTCATCACTCAGCTGGGACAAGTTCCTGCCATGAAGGGGGGGATGGAAGGAGAGAGAGACACAGAGGAAGACAGAGAAAGAGGGAGAGCCGAAGAGAATGAGAAGGAACACAAAGGGAAAAAGAGAGAGATAGAGGCGGAGTGAAAGGGGGATCGAGACGGCAGGAACGAGGATGCAGTACCTGTTCATCGACATTCTGGCAGGCTGAACACTTGTCCTAGTTATCCTATCTATGTTCCAGGACAGTTGTAAGGAATGAACAGCACCAACGTTGTTTTAGTCATTTATTGATGTGCCTTTCATTTCACTTTAATTGGCCTCAATTCATCTTTCATGTGTCAATGTCATGTAGTCATATTATCATTCTACCACTGCTTTCTGCAGTAGTACAGCACGTTGAACAAATACTAAGAAAACGTATCTAAAATGGACCCCACAGATGTTATAGCCACAACTGGCTTCATATTCTGTGTAGGCTAGTTTACATTCAATAATGTGGATAATTGACAGACACACTACGGACACAAATTACATCCCACAGGTGTGAAAGTATGTCTCTTTTTCTCCCTCTTACCCTCTCTCTCTTTCTTTCTCTTTCTGTCTCTCTTTTTCTCCCTCTCTCTTTCTCTTCTTTCTCTCTCTTTCTCTCTTTCTCTCTTTCTCTCTCTTTCTCCCTTTCTCTCCCTCTCTCTCCTCTCTCTCTCTCCTCTCTCTCTCTCTCTCTCTCTCTCTCTCTCTGTCTCTGTCCTCCCATCTCTGTGGTTGGCAGTTTCCTCTCTTTACTGCCTCTTGGTCTGCTCGCTCAGATTGCCACAAACAGTTTCATTCAAGGAAAAGGCTAAACAGGATTCCTTCAAGTCTAGCTGGATGCGCTGAAGACAGTGCATAAATTTCTTATGAAGCGTGGCACACCAGATAAGCTCGGGCTGCTTGAAGCGTGCTACTTTGAAGTTTCTCGTTCATATTTCTCTCTCTCTCTTTCTCTGTCCCTGTTGCACAAGCCTGCTAATAAATACTGTTTATTCAGATATAATGATGAAATCAAATACATACAGAACAAAGCACTGCTTTCCTGAAGGTATTTATTTATTGGTTTGATTATTAACAATTGATTTGAATAACTCCTCAAAGAACAGTTTGAAACATGATTGTTATGCATATCTGAGACGGTATACATTTGAAAGGTACATCTACAGTTCCTCTTGATGTAACTCATACTGCATTCTTTGTGTGCTGGGTTTTGTGATTTAGTGACTCAATCTAGGTCAGAATTTTGCTTAAGGCACAGAATTCAGTAAAACAAAGTAAAAGCACTTTTCATGACTCATATACAAAACCTTTATTTATAGAACAATAGATTTCATTCGTATGCAACATATCGTATGTGAGACTAATAACCTCATTGACGTCCACTGATTTGACACTACAAAGGCAGTTTTGCTGTAAACAAGTGTACAATGGGAAAGAATCAATGACCAAGGAAAAACTAAGACCAAGAGGTTTATTAGTACGAGCTCAGATCATTAAACCATTCAATCCTAGTGAGTCCTGGTCCTAATGAGAAAAGTAGATCGGTTGCAGAGTCTCTCTGACACGGTAAACAAGCACAAATATAGTTTCCATATGATTCTTTCCATTATAGGGCACAGCATGAGGTGGTCATGGTTTGACATGCTGTCATGGCTTTGTAGGGTGTACCATGACAATATCATATCTCATCATGTCCTTCAAGTCACCTGACTCTCTCCTGACTGTCTCATGGAACTAAACTATGCCCAGGCCTATGATCTCAATGCTACAGGTGAAAAAAATACTATCAACAAATAATCAATTTGATTGAAGCAAAACTTATGAACTGTTAGTCTGAAAAAGTCAGACTTTTACATTCGCTCCATGATTCTTGAGTTTCTTTTCATGTGTCAATGTTGTCACCACAGACTGGTGTCAGGTGAGGAGGATTATGTAACATTGATTCTTTGGCAAAACAGAAAACTCAATAACTGCCACTTAGGGTAGAGCAGATTCCCTGATACCCCCCCCCCCCTTCTCTCCCTCCTGACAGAAAGATGCCTACAGCATATAAATCTTCTCTTCGATATCCAAATCAACATGTTTTCATCATAGTCCCTGTCCATCATTTTGGTTCCTTATCAGACAGTCGGAAATGGCTGCTTTTACTTGTTTGATGGAAAGTGTTTATTAATATTTATTTTTTCACTATTAAAGTCCCTAACCTTGCAGGACAGCTGGATTGGGGAGATCACGACCACGACTCAAATCCATCTTGACAAGTTCCAACATATCTTTTTGTTCCCGAACCATAGGTTCAGACCAATCAGCGTCCAATAAGGAACTACTGGCAGCTACAGGTGTGATTGACGTTAGCCTGTGATAGGCTTATAGGTGGTGATAGACAGATGTTTCATCCACTCACCTGCCAAGCATTTCTTTTAAATCGCTTGACCTTTCCCAAACAGTTTCCAAGGACGACTTTCCAGATGGATATGTGTAACAAACGGTCTGTCGAGTCCGATTATACAGTCCCAGAACATTCTATGAACCTGTCCATCAGAGATATACAGTACCAGTCAATAAAAAGTTGATTATGGAAGCTTCAGCTCAAAATACATTTACATTTCATTCATTTAGCCGACGCTTTTATCCAAAGCAAATCTTAAGTTGACATTCATGAAGTTGACACGAGGGCCTGGTTTTCATCGCAACAGCGTGAGCTCCCCAACATTTTAGAACCTCTTGTCCCTCACCTCAGACATCAATCTCTTATGGATTTTCTATCTGGCAGCTGTGGCTCGGAACCAGACATGCAGTAAGCAGATATCATTCTGTGAACCACAGTCTTCCCTGTTGACTTAAGGAGCTCTGTCGGAATTCACAGACAGACACAGATGTTCCCAGAGGCTTGTTTCCTCTCATCGCCTCTCTTCATTCTCTTCTCCTGTCTGCACCTCTCTCATCTCCTTTCCATAACTGTCTGCGTTGTTATCAAAGACCTTGCCCGAATGGTGCGTTTTTTTGGGGGGGTTTTAGGGTTTTACAAGACAGCAACGTCTACATTTGAACACAATTTCAAATCCCTTGTACCGGGAAAGCGAGCAGGTCCTTTACTGCAAGTCATGCGAATATAGGTTTGTGTTTTCGGTTAAACCCTTTTACAAGCGTTGATTGGGATACCGCGCACATTTTTTCTGGGATTATCAATCTAAATGAATGCACTGACTAATAAAGTTCATTGTTAAAACTCAAACTTTAGATTTGACCAGGGAACAGCAGATTTATACTGGGGCACGTGCCCCAGTAAAAAAGGTCTAACGACGCCCCTGCTTACATATCAGGATATTCTTATCACTAGCCAGACCCACTTTTACCATCTGCCCCCCATCCACCCTCAGGCCTCATTCATATGAACACCAAGCCTCTACGGTCCACTATGTACGGGACTTAGATGGATGTGTGAATCCTTCTGCATGACTGGATCCAGGAGAGGCTCTGACTGTCTGGTTCCCCCGCAGAGAGTCGGAGCTAAAAGGCCTCTGACCTGTAATGACCATTCTGCATTAGTATTAATGGGCTAGTGTGGAGATTTGAGGGGTTTAGGGTGGGTGTTTGAGTGTGGTTGTGTGGTATGTGCTCGCACGGGTGTGTGTGTTTGCGTGTGTGTGTGTGTGTGTGTGTGTGTGTGCTCCTGTGCGTACTGAGGGGGTTGGTCCCAAAGGCAGAGTCCATAGAGATTTCCACCCGTTGCAATAATGACACGTCAACGCATCAGCCCAAAAGGCCCATTAATCAAGATTCCTGACAGCTAGATCTGCATGTCTGCCTGACTGACTGTACACAGCAAGGGCAGCTTTTCAGCATGTATCTCTCTTATAATGCCAGGAATCTGTGTGTGCGTGTGTCCAAATCAATGGGTTTAGTTTCCCATGATCATCTCAAGAACCAGGCACTCTGCAAAGTTCATATTTTGCAGGTGTTCTTTTTATAATGCAATGGAGTGCAGTGCCACGATTGACGTTGTTTGGATAAGCATTTAGACATAAAATAATTGTATTTATTTGTTAGACTATTTTACTGATGAAATATTGGCTAGCTAACAAAGAAAAAATCTATATTTAAAGTGGGTGGTTTATTTCAGTAGGTGTAGCTGGAAGGTTATTAGCTACAATTGTTGCTGTGTTGACCAATGGCTCTGGACTTCACAGAGTTTAGCCTGGAAAGACAACAGGGATTTGACATTCATTGCTTTCGGAATCATCACTTGCTGGACAACCTTTCAATTGGCAATTCGCAAATACATTTTGGGTATCCTATAGCCTTCTGTTACTTAGAAGTGAATTAACTTTTATAACCGATATGGCCAGCTTAGCAGTGCTGACTGCTGGCATATAAATCATATGCTTTCAAAGAGTTTTCTTTATGGATGAAATGCTGGCTAGCTTACAGAACGACAATATAAAGTGGATACTTTCAGTATAGATCACTGAATTTTGTTACATAAATTCATGTGTTTACTGATGTCAAAACTGCCTGAACATTGCAAATGTGCTACAACATCATAATCACCAGCTGCATCACGGGCATGGGCACATTTTCTTTAGGCATGGATATAACAATCTACAAACTGGCATACGACAGGAAAAATGTTGTACAAATGTCATCTCCTCGGTTAGTTGTCGTGTCTTATTTATGCAAATGCCATACAGAAAATACAAGACTATTACAGAATTACATAGCAAAAAGGAAAAAATACAAAGTTTATGTAAACATAGCAAACACCCCTTAGGCAGAACTGTACATGCAGGTACTGTATAGTGAATAAGGCCTACAATCATGACAACTGGCTAAACCATTATGCATGTAATGACTTCTGTTATTTACTAAATGTCTACTGTATATGTTTGTGGTGGTAAGACAATTTAACAGAGAACCAAAATAATACATTTTGATCAACATAACATAAGTAATTTATAACGTAGGAAACAGCAGACAAATTAAGGCTACATTAGGATATCATCGGCATAAATATACTACAGCATTGGCAATTTGTTTAAAATAATGATAAATTGCTTACAGATGAGGTTGAACAAGTACTTCAGATATGACAGATAATCTCAATTGTGATCTGAGAAATATAGGTACCAAAGCCACTGAGAAGAACTATCATCACCAGCTGCATCACGGGCACTGCACTATCTATCTATAATTCCAGAAATCTGTGTGTGTCACTGACATCATCACGGGCACTGTGCCCTATCTATAATTCCAGGAATCTGTGGTGTTTGTGTGTGTATGTGTGCGACCACTTTGATCACGGCCACTGTGCACTATCTATAGTTCATGTAATCTGTAGGCCTATTTGTGTCTCACCGACATCTTAAGCACCAACTGCATCACAGGCACTTTGCACTTGTTAATACTAATGTCAAACGAGCCAAGGAGACACGTACAGATGGTGTCAAAAAGCAAAGACAGTCCTAAATTCTAAGTCTTCCTAGTACAAGCATCTTTCCTTGTTTGTTGAACATGACATGGCAGTTGATGTTTAAAATGGTGTGTTTGCATAGGTATTGGTTAACACACCTAAGGGATTTAGGTGAACACACTGTATTGAGAGACCGAGGGGGTTAAGGCTGACGGACAGACTGATCACGGGCTCCAACAAGTTGTTCTGACACTCAATTCTCTTTCTTCGTGCCTTTTGAAGTTATCTGTCCATCACATGCCCCGGGGGCAAATAGCGACTGCACGAACGTAGTCAGTCGCTACTCGCCAACTATATCCGGACGCGTCGCACACACCCACGCGCGCACTCTGTCCCCTCCCCACGTTTCCATTTCTGTCTCGTTTATTGCAGCTCGAGCGTCGGAGGAGAGGAGTGCCATGTCAGAGAGCGGCTCCTCGCGCATCACCACCGAGCCATGCGCTTTAACGAGCATTAGTACCGGGAGAGATGAGGGACTGAAAGGGGCTATGGCTCGGCAGCGTTAGGGAGAGAGGGTTGAAGGAATACGGTGGAGACAGCGGCGGCGGGTCTCCCTATCCTCAGCGAAGCGGATTGTTAGATGTTCATTCCTCAAACCTTTTCGAACATGCTTTATTTTCAGCTGGTGATCATGGCGGGGACTGTCATGCTGGCATACTACTTCGAGTACACGGACACATTCAACGTGCACGTCCAAGGGTTTTTCTGCTATGACAATGCCTACACGAAGCCCTACCTCGGACCGGAGGAGACCAGCGTGATACCGCCGGTTATACTGTACGCGGTGGTGGCAGGGGTCCCGACATTAGTGGTGAGTTTGTACGGAATATTGCTTGACCCATGTGTGTGGTTGGATTAGACCGCAAGTGTTCATTCTCAATAAACTGTAAACGGTGGTCGATTGCTGAATGTGTTTCAATTGTTTCATTAGCCTGACAATTAAATGGTGATTGGAAACGGACTTCCAAAAATCAATCAATGCAAAAACAGTGCGCTTAGAATATAAAGTGCTCCGGCCGTGGCTGCAATTGATTCCTCTCTAATGTTGCCATAGCAATCAATTACCAGAACCACATGTAACTTGGATTCACACTGTCGGTTCAGCTCTTTGCATTTTGAGAGTAAAGTGAATGAGAGATGTTCAAAGTGTGTGTGTGTGTGTGTGTGTGTGTGCACTTGCGCGCATGTACGCGTGCGCGTCTTACAAAACCCTGCCAAAATAGTGATGCTAGACTTAAAGCGATTACTTACAGATTGAACCACATATTAAAACGTCCTCCCTCTAGTCCACCATGGCGGGACTGTCTGATTGAAGTCTTCTTTTCGGAGCAGGGGTCCATTTTTGATGTATTATATTATTAACTGTGGGACGTTCTCATTTGAGCTGTGTACTGGCCCAGCATCCTGTCTGTAGCCTACATAGAGAGAAATGCAGGCAAACGGTTATGCCTTCACATGACAGAACAGTCAATGGTAGAATGTGAATCGATAGCAGCTCTAGTCTGGTTTTTGTTTGTGTTTTTTTATTACTGACTGTCGACCTCACAGATAACCCAGAGCACCAGTCTAGCAGATCCTAAACAAAAAGCAGCATCCACACAGCCCACACAATCCTGCCGTACATGCATTCATATGATCCCTCGCTGGATAAAAAGATACCGCAGACTTTGAACCAGGGATGGTATTTAATACGATCAGGTATAAGAAGTGCATGATCTCAGTGAAGCTGGTGTCAAGGCTAAGTCTGGTGCATTGTGTTAGTCTGTGGAGCTAAAGCCTGGGGGGGGTTAAAGCACGGTGTGTCCTCAGGCAACAGGCAGTGTCACTCATCATGAAACGCTACCGCTGTTCCTGCACGACAAAGTGCGTGTTAGATTTAGATGCATATTCAGATCGGCTTGTGATTGACAGAGTGAATTCAGGGGAGTGCTTCCCTCGAGTCAGAAGTGTTCTGTGTTCTGGTAGCTCAGAGCTTGGGATCCAGACATGAAAGCAGATGCCAGACTATATAGATTTGATGTATAGTTCTGTTAGAAGCTGTTTGCCAGTTTGTCCCTGCAGGTATGAAAGCTGGAGATCAATTGTGTTTGTCTGACCTTGCCCATCATGTCATTTGGTTCTCTTTGGGCATGTGTCGACAAAATAACTTTGTGAAAGTGAAGGTGGTGTGCTTATTTGAACAAAGTGTGAGCTGCAAGGTCATGATTACACCTTGCAAATCATAAATATGGATTTATTGACTTGCATTAAAAAAAAAATCTAAGTTTAAGATGCACTGTGAATTTATACATGTATACTTCTTCTGGATTACTAGTTGTTTGATGTCAGAAATTGAGTGTAGCTGTCTGAATTGTGTGATGGTAGGACACCCAGAAGGGTACACAACAGACGGTTGATTTAGTATAAATTCTTTTGAATGTCAGACTTTTGACTGACAAACTCAATTTTACAGAATTGGAAGTGGGACTCTTATCAGAACTTGACAGCAATGCAGTTTTTTTTGTCCAAGTATAGACTTGAAAACTATATTTTCTATCGACTTATGGGAGACAACCCTGACAGAGAGTATTGATTTTTGTGGTTAAACATGGCTACATTTTCCCAAGAAAGTGTCCTCGTTTTTCACCTGCTGAAAGTGTCTGAGAGATGGATGATAATCTGAGCGGTGCACATTAAATTCAATCCAGTCTGTTTGAAAACCACTGGCTGCCACTTTACCACTTTCTCTCTTCCTTGTTCTCTCTCTCTCTCTCTCTCTCTCTCTATCTCTCTCTCTCTCTCTCTCTGTCTCTCTCTCTCTCTCTCTCTCTGTCTCTCTCTCTGTCTCTCTCTCTGTCTGGTATGTGCTGAACAGAGATTATACGTGTGTCACAATGCCAGTGTCTAAATAGAGTTAGCCAGTGTGCTATAAACCGTGGTTTATCATTTCATCAGATCATGCTCAGGTTTACTGGACACGTTACTGTAAAACATAAAACTCACAGACAACACATTAGAGCACTATAAACAGTAACAACAACACACAGTACAGCTAACTTAAAAATAAGACTTGAGCTTCCACAGCACTAGCTAATAATTGTATTAGGGGTGGAACAATATATCGTGGAACAATATATCGCAATACGAAGATTTTACAATATGTATCGTACAGTTATGGCAATATTTTTACAATATGACGTCCGTTTGATCCTATTGGTGGAGCTACCAGCATGCGACCTACTCTGCACCTGCGTCATGCGTGCATTCATTGCATTCACAGAAATCGCTTGAACTGAAAAGGATTGCAAATGTTTCATGTTTCATTTCAAATGTTGGTCAAAATATCGTGATGCATATTGTCTCGTACACCCGGCATCGTGAGCTGAGGGTATCGTTACACCCCTAATTTCTATGCATATGTAACCCAGTAACAGACAGCCTGGAAAATGACCCTTTTTTCAAGATGTTCAAGACTGACAACTCTATGAAAGCATTGATCTTGTCCATTTGCTTCTTAATGGTGAGATGTATGCCCGCAATGTAAACCACATTGTGTAGTGAATGATCCCTGTGTTTTGGATTAGAGCATTGTTTGGATCATCTACCAGTATTCCCCTGTTAAAGGCTTATCATGTGTAATAGCTGCCTGGTGATAAACTTTACACAGGATTAGAGATGTGAAAACTGGTGTTTGTGTAGTGTGTGCATGCCTGTGCTTGTTCGTGGGTGTGTGTGTGTCTGTCTGCTATGGATTACAAATGGTAAACACACAGACAATCAGATGCACGCACGCACACGCACACCCACACATAAAAACACACACTGCCTCTGTTCAAGCAGATAGACTCAGTAGGGAATGTGAGATCCGAATGATTGAGTTATGTTGCACACCAATGTCAATTGATCAAGTCTGAAGGAGCAGAAACCAATAGAAGACTTCTTTCCTCAGAGCGCCGGTAGATTCCAGTGGATGACTGCATGGATGACTGCATGGATGATGTGGCCACTGTGGAGAGGCACACAGTGCTCCTCTACAGCTGGGCTGTAGGCTTTTAATGCATTGCTTGTGTCTTGACACACCATGCTGAAAGACTCTATGAATAATGTACAGTAAAGGCTGTGTACGCTAATTCCTTGGGTACGATTGCTGTCGGCACACATTTAAAACCACGCGCAAAGAAAAGTCCTCCTCAACTGAACGGTGGTAATTCTGTTCTTTTAAGGGGAGAGTACTATTGCGGGAGCAATTACCATTGACACCTTCAAGGGAAAGGTTACAATTAGACATTCTGTGTCGGCGCCCCATCTGAATGAGACGGAGGGGGTAGATTTAGTCCACGTGTGAACAGGGTTATTCAGCGTGATAACGTCATGACAGTGCATGGTTTGAAACAAATCAGCCAGTTGTTAGTTACTGCACTTGTAATCCGTCATTACCTGAACGCAGCAGCCTATGTAATTATGCATCGCAAAACACGACTTGTTTCCATTTTCAGCCCAGTCAGTAGTAGTTCTGCTTCAGTTTTTTGCCAGCCTGTGAGGTTGGGCGGTGGTTTTAATAACTCAAACCACTCAATCACGACCACGATCATTTATTTATGACCGCGCATGCAAATGGCCATCTTCGTGTTTGACGTCTTAAATGATTAGCATTCTGCAGCACACAACTGGGAAAGGCTTTCTGAGATAATATGTTATGCTGGTGACGGTAGTAGTGTGCTTAAAAAGTCATGAGGGAGACTTAGCCTACAGGAGTCAAGCAAGCAGAGGCTACCAACAGTAGCCTGTGGCTAGCTGGCTAGTCCAATTTCCCCGGGATTAGAATTCTGAAAAGGATTATTTGACGCTCCAAGCAGAGTCTTCCTAATATGCCCAGTACTAAAGTCTGGTCCTGCCCTTTCCAAATGATTACAGCCTATGCAATCACATTTGAGTGGAGTTATACCACAGGTTGATGTTATCTGTGGCCTGGGATCACACACACACACACATGCTTGCACACACACATGCACATCCAAGTTGATAAAAGCAGGCAGACAAGTGAGGTAGTAGCCTAACACAGAGCTATGAGAAGGAGAACAGTAGAGTCTCTAGTCATCCTGGCAACAGGCCAGCAGAACAACACCAGTGTTTCCCCTACCATTATATTAGGAGGGCGCCCCGCCCCCCCAACGGCACCCCCCCACCCCCCCCCCCCCCCCCTGGAAGGTCAAGTTAATAAAAAATATTTTTTTTCACAAAATAAGTCATTTAAGGTTACCTTTCCTATAACACAGGTCTATAGCTTGCTCTTTTATTAAACAAACTAAATGGCCTTATGTTATTTATCTTATTTACACGACGGCATGTAATTTCTGTCTCAACATGGTCTGTCTCCCCCCCAAAGCTGTAAACCTAGGGGAAACACACTGAACACGTTTGGTCAAGGATTCTGTAAACAACGGGACCTACGTCGATATGTCTTGATCTAGACCTAGAGCAGACTTGTGGCAGGTCTAATGTCTCCACCCCCACTCCCTCTGAAGCAGAGGCAGGTTCAGACAGACTGCAAGGCTAACATCATTCCTACTGGGTTACATCAGCAGAAGAGAAAATGCTAAGTTAGCACAGAGCCGTAAAAACATCCCAATCATGTCAATCCTAGCAGATGCACCACCTAGGGCCACTCATCCATAGAGTGTTTGTTTATGTGTGTGTGTGTGTGTGTGTGTGTGTGTGTGTGTGTGTGTGTGTGTGTGTGTGTGTGTGTGAGGAGATGGTGAGGCCCGGTCCTATGTCGTTAGTTGTGCTTCTCTCTGATGCCTCGTTCGGTTTTAACAACCTCTGTGACTCACGGTGAGCGACGTGTTGCTCACGCGTGGTTTCAGTCGTGAGATCTGTTGACAAACGATGGCCACTCGAACATGAATGGGAGAAGAGGACATTACGGCAGCCATAGAGAGCTGGGTCAACATAAACCCTCCTCAAGATGAAGGGGTTTTCCACTTGGCCTGAGTTTAAAACGTGACCCTGGATTGCTCTCTGGGAGATAATGGACACTGTCACCATGACACCGTGATTGGTCGTCTAGCTCCCTTGGCACCAAATGCCATATTTCCCCGGAGCGATACACATGAATGCCGTTTCAGTAAATCCTCCCTTTTGTTCAACCCTTCGGCTTGCATTAAATACTCTGCCATACTGAATGCACAGCCTGCCTTTAATCCAGTCTTTTCGCCTTCAAAATGACCCTGCTCATAGTAATGCAGATTTGATACAGATTTTTCTAATCTGCTTATTGACCTTCCCTGTCACTCTCGCACCCAAGGAAGCGTGTCACAGCCAGAGGTTCACAGCACAGAAGTATTAACTATGAGGGTCAAACTAAGCTTTATGCATAGCACAGCTGTAGCCTTGTGTGTGTGTGTGTGTGTGTGTGCGTGTGTCTTTCTTCATGGTTTATTGTGTGTGTGTTAGACTATACTCTGGTTAATGAAGCCTTGGCTACTGTATGATGGATTTGAGACACTTTATTGCCTTTGTAAAGAATCAGGCCTTGTGCCAGGGGGGTCCATTGTTCTTTCTGGGTTCGATACTTTCAGCCAGGTGAGACCAGGTGACCCTGAATCCCTCACAATCTCTTGGTCTCCACAGATAGTCCCCCTGACCAGCCTCCAAGAAATCTATCATACACCCCAATTATGTAACGCCGGAATTAAAGCGCATTGGTGTCTTACAATGTCTGCTGTATCTACAGTATGCTGCTGTGCATCTTAATGAAGGGATCGACGGTACAATTCACTCCCCCCGAGGACGTCTTTTGAAGTGAACATGAAACACTGAAAAGAGAAAGTTGTTCACTATTTTTGCTGAGGTGGGATCGGCTTCATCTGTGTAACCTAGATTCTGGGTCTGTGGGCCCCTGCGATGCCCTAAGATATCCTCCAGCCCTCTACTAGAGCCCTACGAGAGGGAGAGAGGAGGAGAAGAGGGAGGAAGCTTCTTATCACACACATCCTGTAGCCTCAGCTGGGCCCCTAAAGAACAGAACTTAACGTTTTTCATATCCTCCTCTCTCTCCTCTCGTAGCTTCCTCCCTCTCTCTCTCTCTCTCTCTCTCTCTCTCTCTCTCTCTCTCTCTCTCTCTCTCTCTCTCTCTCTCTCTCTCTCTCTCTCTCTCTCTCTCTCTCTCTCCCTCTCTCTCTCTCTCTCTCTCCCTCTCTCCCTTTCCTTTCGCCCTCTCTGAGTGTGTCTATCTCGCGCTCTCTCCCTCCCTTTCTCTGTCTCCCTCTCCCTCTCCCTCTCCCTCTCCCTCTCTCTCTCTCTCTCTCTCTCTCTCTCTCTCTCTCTCTCTCTCTCTCTCTCTCTCTCTCTCTCTCTCTCTCTCTCTCATCTTACCCTCTCCCCTTTCCACCAGCAGTGTTAAATAAATTACCAAGGCAGCACCTGTGTGCTGAGGAACCGGCGTGTTGCGTTCCTGGTCTTCGGCTTAGAGCCCACAGCCTACCCCAGTCCAGACACAGCTCAGAACACGCTCATCTGGCTGGTCAGTGGAGGGGAAACAGACGTGCAGAGGGTTGGAGGGTCCGAATCCCCCCAGAGACGCTTCTAGTTCAAGTCTGAGGACCGCACTCAGCTGGGATGGGATCGAAACTGCCTTAACCAGGGGGAACGGCAGGCTAGGGACACCTTGTTATGCCTCTAAACAGTCTGAAACGTTTATATACACATCCGAATGTTTCACTTTGAAAATCAAAGTGGCTTCCTTGTTTCTGTTTCTGTCACTGGTGTCAATCACTGATGTACTGTAAGTGTCCCTGATAAGGTGTTTTTCTTTACCATACGAACCATTCAGAACACATCCGCTTCAGAGAGAACACAAACCAAGTTTCTCCATTAGATTGGCAAAGAAATGTGAAATATCTGGGCCAACCAGTGCATCTTAGATAGGACTATTCAGGAGGAGTAATATTTATGGATTCATTTTGGGATTTTTCCTTTTCTTCTTTACTGTCTCTCTGTCTCTTTTTCTCAGTTTTTCTCCTATCTAACATGCATCTTAGATAGGACTATTCAGGAGGAGTATTACTTATGGATTAATTTTTGGATTTGTCCTTTTCTTCTTTTCTTTCTCTCTGTCTTTTTTTTCTCTCTGTGTGTCCCCCCC
The DNA here is from genome assembly GCA_023658055.1 of Thaleichthys pacificus. NCBI lineage: Eukaryota > Metazoa > Chordata > Actinopteri > Osmeriformes > Osmeridae > Thaleichthys > Thaleichthys pacificus. Next base: position 4,597,206 of record CM042872.1, on the reverse strand, counting down.
CCCCCCCCCCCAGATCACTGTGACCGAGACCGTGCTGTTTCTGGTGCAGTACACGTCCAAGGAGTTCGACCGCTCGGAGAAGACCGTGCAGACGGGAGACTGCTGCTACCTCAACCCTCTGGTCCGACGCACCTTCCGCTTCCTCGGTACGTCACCTGGACCCACGTTACTATGGTTATCCCCGTTCCCCAGGCGACGGTTGTTGTTGTCCGTCCCCACATTTAGACGGTTCTACTGGTCAGATAACCAACGTCCAGAGTATTCATATCCCAGAGACCTAAGCTACGGTTTATCACCTATTAGCCCCGTATGTTCGCTGTCATCCCTTGTTCAGCAACACGCAGGTCCCCTTAAGGCAACCCCTATGGGCCCTAATGGCATGTACATAGACCCGATTACAACAGCCGTCTCCCCTCCCCACCCCTCGCACCCCCTCAGAGCCACGATGAGAGGGCGCTAAGCGGGAGGATTAGCACCTTGATCCCCAGGAGTCGACCCGCCTCCACCTTCACCATCCCCCAACCGCTCCCACCCCAACCCCCTTCACACATTCGACGGCCGCCATTCGCGCTCAGGAACCCTGTTTATGTCGCCGTTTTTGTAGGCTCGCCGCTTGCTGCTTGACCTTGAGACCCCGTGCACACACATACACACACACACACCTCTGCCCCTCCACTCATCCTGCTAGTGCTCCAGCAGGTGGGATGACTTGGTAGCGACGTGGCCTTACAATTCAACTGAACCATCGCTGGGAAATATTTGATTCGCTATTTGGTGTTCCTTAATCATTATGGTTGTGTTGACAGGCTCAGTGGTCGCTAACCTGCCCACCAGTGCTAGTGGGAACCAGAGTTCGCCACAGGAGAGGATCAGTGGTACAGGGATTTCAAGACATTAGCCATTGATTAGAGTCAGTGGAATTAGCTGACTTTTCACCTTTGACCAAGGAGCATGACTCCGGCACACTGCAAGTCTGTTGCAAGTATGTTAGGCCACACACAAGCAGATTTATTTTATTTATTTATTTTAGCAGACACTCTTATCCAGAGCGACTTACAGTAAGTACAGGGACATTCCCCCGAAGCAAGTAGGGTGAAGTTCCTTGCCCAAGGACACAACGTCAATTAGCACGGCCGGGAATCGAACCGGCAACCTTCTGATTAATAGCCTGATTCCCTAACCGCTCAGCCATTTGACTCCAGATGCAGATGCAATTACACACATGTCATGTTCACTTTGCCTGTGTTGTGAATTTAAACACTCAGATGAACTCTGGGAAAGTTCCGTTTGTCTGAGGGGCCTTTCTCTGTTTGACAGCCACCCTCTCCTGGTCCTTGATTTGAAGACAGTTGCTCTAACACACACCCCTGAGTAAGGAGGCAAGTAAAGGTGTCACAAATAAATTGTCTGAGAGATAAAAGGCATGGCGGAGAGTGAGAGAGTGCTGTTCATGAGCTGGTTTCTCAAAGGTTGAAAGAGAAGCATTGAAGTGCACTTGTTAGAAGCCTCCATCAAGTCACAATATTTACAAAAAGGAAATTGTTTAACGTGCACGTATCTGGAAAGTTATGACAGTCTCGAGCTTCCTCTCCTTTTAATAGGCGTGTACGTTGAATCATTTGAACTATCTTTGCTTTGGTTATTTTTCAGCAATTCCAAATGGAAAGGCACATTGGGTCCTTACAGCGAATGGAAGTTTTAGCTGTTCCGGTCCCAGTTCTAAACCTTTGACTTATCCAATCATGATTCTGACCTCATCGATCAGATTACAAATGGGGGCATGACAGGCACACACACACTCACACACACACTCACCAGCCCTATAAAATCTACTGCAGGACACACATGGCAAAATGTTTTTTAACCTTAGAGTGATTCTACTGTGAGATCCCAGTCTCTTCCTATCACAGTTAGAATGAGTATCCTGCTCGGTCCTATGTCTGTGTGAGCTTATTCTGCCCTTGGGTCTACCAGCATTCATGCTCGTGTTTGTGTGTGTTTGTGTGTGTGTGTCCCAAGTTCAACCCTGAAGACCAGTTCTAAAGTGGGACTAATCCACAGCACACCTGTCTGGTCAGTGTGTGTGTGTGTCCTCAAGTTCAACCCTAGAGACCGGTCCTTTTGTAAGACTAATCCACAGCATCCCTGTCTGGTCTGTGCGTGTGTGTGTGCCTGTGTGTGTTTGTGTATGTGTGTGTATCATTTCTACTGCACCTTTGATCCAGTGCCAGAGCTTCTCTCTTTCTGTAGTCAAATGCAGAGTAGACCCAGTCAGCATTCAACTTATCAAGGCCACCCCGGCTGCCCCAGCACACACACACACACACACACACACACACACACACACACACAGAAACACACACATTCCCCAGATGACACAAGAAATGTGATCAATGCTCATTGAAAGAGATAGCCTTTGAAGTTCCCCTGACGATTCTCAACCAAGGCTAATTGAATTACATTTGTATGCCCAAGTAAAACATTCCCCTCCCCTCACTCCGGAAGCCGGAGTTGATACTCTCTCTAGCCAGAACCATCCTAGCCTAGAACCACCATCCTAGCCTAGAACCACCATCCTAGCCTTGAACCACCATACTAACCTAGAACCACCATACTAACCTAGAACCACCATCCTAGCCTTGAACCACCATCCTAGCCTAGAACCACCATCCTAGCCTAGAACCACCATCCTAGCCTAGAACCACCATCCTAACCTAGAACCACCATCCTAGCCTAGAACCACCATCCTAGCCTAGAGCCACCATACTAACCTAGAACCACCACGCTAGCCTAGAACCACCATACTAACCTAGAACCACCATCCTAGCCTAGAACCACCATACTAACCTAGAACCACCATCCTAGCCTAGAACCACCATACTAACCTAGATCCACCATCCTAGCCTAGAACCACCATCCTAGCCTAGAACCACCATCCTAGCCTAGAACCACCATACTAACCTAGAACCACCATCCTAGCCTAGAACCACCATCCTAGCCTACAACCACCATACTAACCTAGAACCACCATCCTAGCCTAGAACCACCATTCTAACCTAGAACCACCATACTAACCTAGAACCACCATCCTAGCCTAGAACCACCATCCTAGCCTAGAACCACCATACTAACCTAGAACCACCATACTAACCTAGAACCACTCATCTCACCTCAAACCACCAACCGGGCCTACAACCTTAAACCTAGCCTAGAACCACCAACCTAACCTAGAACCATCAACCTAACCTAGAACCATCAACCTAACCTAGAACCTCCGTCTCTAGAACCACCAGCACAGTTTCTCACAGCATCGTCCAGCATATTTTGGTCAGACCAGCGGGCTGTGGATGCTCGTGCCAGAGACTTGTTGTGTGACTCACTCTTGACAGAATGCATTTGACGGCCGTTAAAACATAACCGACAGCAGCCTCTGGCTCACCCCGGTTTTTAGTTTTTTTAGGCAGGAATGATAAAAGAAGACGCACTTGTTGGGAAAGTGACATTTTAAGACAAGGAGGGAAGGATGTAAAACACAGACACACACACACACACACACACAGAGACACACAAGTGCATATCCATACAGGCTGTCTGTAACGGCGCCTTGGTTCCTATTGTTGTGAATGTCTCTCAGCCAAATGGACTTCAAAGCCAGAGCCATATTAGGATGCAGGGACACAAACTCCTGACAGTGATTGCTAAAGCTCCCATTGTTGCTCCAACAAATAATGCGTTCTGGCTGTCCTGTGTGTGTGTGCGTTTGTGTGTGTGTGTGTGCGTGCATCTGTGTCTGCCAAAGGCTTGTTTGGAGATTTAGTGTGACAAGGCCAGACCTCCTCCTGAGGGGAAAGCAATCATTTTTGATAAGGCCTCTCTATCGCAACACCGCGACAAGTGTGTGTGTGTGTGTGTGCTCTTGTCTGCACTGTTGTAAACTTATGGAGACAGACACACCTATCTTCTCGAGGCCTATTACATGTGTGTGTGTGTGGTGTGGTGTGGTGTGTGTGTGTGTGTGTGTGTGGGTGGCTAACCACAACTTGGGTATAAGCTCTGACTTCCCCTCTCCCCACCCGCTTCCTTCGCCAAGGCTCTAAGCCGAGGCTTCCCTGAAGTTTGATCCAGCCTATCAGCGGCGAACGAAAACCCAATCCACCTCACGCTTGGGCAGCGGAATTCGACGGCCGAACGCACTCAAACTCTTCCTCCCTCTCCACGCGTTCCGCGGGACTCCCTACTAATGCTGCCCCCCCTCCCCCCCTCCCCCTCCCCCTCCCCCCCTCAGGTGTTTACACGTTCGGCTTGTTCACCGTGGACATCTTCGTCAACGCGGGCCAGGTGGTGACGGGGAACCTGGCGCCCTACTTCCTGACAGTGTGCAAGCCCAACTACACGGCGCTGGGCTGCCAGCAGGCGCTGCGCTACATCAGCCACCAGGAGGCGTGCACGGGCGACAAGGAGGACATCCTGCGCGCCCGCAAGACCTTCCCCTCCAAAGAGGCGGCGCTCAGCGTGTACGCGGCGCTCTACCTGGCGGTGAGTGATGATGGTGGTGTGGTGATGATGGTGATGGTGGTGGTGGTGGTGGTGATGGTGGTGATGGTGGTGGTGGTGGTGGTGGTGATGATGATGATGATGATGATGGTGGTGGTGATGATGATGGTGGTGGTGGTGATGATGATGATGATGATGGTGGTGGTGGTGGTGGTGGTGGTGATGATGATGATGATGGTGATGGTGGTGGTGGTGGTGATGATGATGATGATGATGATGATGGTGGTGGTGGTGGTGATGATGATGATGATGGTGGTGGTGGTGGTGATGATGATGATGATGATGATGATGGTGGTGGTGGTGATGGTGGTGGTGATGATGATGGTGGTGGTGGTGGTGGTGGTGATGATGATGATGGTGGTGGTGGTGATGATGGTGGTGGTGATGATGGTGGTGGTGGTGATGATGATGGTGGTGGTGATGATGATAGTGATGGTGGTGATGGTGAAAGTGATAATTGTGATGATAGTGATGATGGTCATGAAAATGATGGTGATGAAAATGATGGTGATGGTGTCGAAAAGGATGGTTCAGGGTCTTTCGTTTGCGCTCGACGGTAGATTTGGTTTTGCGGCAGGACGAGTCGTCTGTCGCGACGCACATTTTAGAGACGAGCAAGACGGTAGACGACACAGACAGACACCATGAACGTAGGGTCCTAATCATGGAAGCCATGGCGACAGCAACGAGAATGGTCAACAGAGTTGACGGTGGGGATGTTGACGATGATGGTGACGGTAATGATGATGATGATGATGATGATGGGGGAGTGTCCGGAGCTACGTGATTGGTCAGTCTAGTCCTCCAGCTGGTGCTAATAGCTTCTCTAATTCGACGTTACACGGAGTCTCTACAATCCATCCTTCATTCCTCATGCAGATGATCCCCATCTCTCCACTGTTAGTCTTGCCGTGTTGGCGTCCATGTGTTCTCCTTCCCTGAATCCGACATGCGAGCAAATCGTCGTCCCCGAGTCCCTCCGTGCTCTGCTATTGGACGATGCTCCTCCATCTGGCCCCTCGGTAGGGATGACATCACTGCCGGAGGCTCTGGAAATGCAGATCTTCAGGCAAGCTGAGACCCAAACACAGCAACCGAGGCGGGTTTTCAGCTCCCTCATTAGCATTTCCATCCAGCAGGCTCCATCAGCCTGCACACACACTGCAGGCAGGCAGGGCTGAGAGATGTGTTGCAGCTAGGTAGCTAGCCGGCCCTCGGGTCCATGCGCTCAAGTCCACAGCACCTCTGAGACCGATTGTAATGTGTGTGTGTGTGAGTTGTCTTTGTGTGTGTGTGTGTGTGTGTGTGTGTGTGAGTTTGTCTGTGTTTGTGCGCACACGTGCTGTAGAATCTCTTCTATTCAACACTTGTTCGTTTTTTGTTTGTCTAAACAGTCTTGGCTGATTCGGGGGGATTTCTCTTCTTGGCTTTCGTGAGCAAAGCTTTAGCCAAAACCCGTCTGTTTGGCTGGCTGTAGATGTGAGAAATAGGTTAATGTAGCATTGCAAATCCTCCTCCTCCTCCTGCTCGTCTAATAAGCCTGCTACTTTATTTTAAGATTATCCAGATGATTCGCAAGCCGTCCTGAAAAGCTTGGTAGTTGTATGATTCAACGGATGTGTTTTCCTCACAAGCTGTTTTGCACGTGTTGCAGAAGCAGATGTTAGTTACAAACATGGTTAGGCAGGAAATACCTTTCCGCCATACATGTGCTGCCAATTTCAATTAACAGTCCACATAAATCGAGTTCTTATTTAGTTTATTCAGCAATGAGTCATTGGTGTGTCTCGTCTCTCTGTCTAGCACAATGATCTTATTTAGCGTTCAAATTAATTTAGGTTTACGGAATAGGATTACGTGATATATATCATTCTCTCTCTGAGAGAAAATATCTTTAAAATCAATTTGTGAGAGTCGTTCATTCCGACCTCTTCTCTCCCTCTCCCAAGTGACCCCCGGCGGTACTCCACACTCCCATCCCTGTTAGGGAACACACGTCTGTTAGGAACACGGGGGACACAGCCAGATTCAGACAGGCTGATGGCTCTCACAAGGTACTCTCGGGCGTATCTCAGAAGTTCCTTGTCCTTCTGGTCCTCTGTCCTTGCCTCCTCCTTCTCCTCAGCACGGTGAAAGAGAAGGTTTAGGGGAAGGACACAAGTAAAGGTCCTCCCTTCCAGCATTTTCCGGAGGAAGCAAAGAGGAGGACTCTAGGACTATCTCGAAGACGTGGATATTTCCCCACTGTTTACATTTACATTTATGCATTTAGCAGACGCTTTTATCCAAAGCGACTTCCAAGAGAGAGCATTACAAAAGAGCATAGGTCACTGATCATAACAACGAGATAGCCCCAAACATTGCAAGCAGCCAAAACATGAAGTATACATTGTGAAAAACCAAATAAGTGCCAAGGGGAAGAACCATAAGAGCATGCAGTTAAACAAGTTACAATTAAACAACATGAAACTCAAAAAAGTGCAAGAGTGTACCTGTAAAGAAGAAGACAAAAACAACAGTCAACAGTAAAATATTTCACAGCGAGTACAAGAATTTAAACCGTCACAACTAACCAACAGGAGCAACAAGTCTCTCAATACGAGTCATTGTGATCCTGGAGGAAATTAACATCAGGTCCAGCCAAGCATTCCTAAGTGCCGTTGTACTCCCGGAACAAGTGTGTCTTGAGCCTTTTCTTGAAGGTGGGGAGACAGTCAGTGTCCCTGATGGAGGTGGGGAGTTGATTCCACCATTGGGGGGCCAGACAGGAGAAGAGCTTGTGTTGGGACCGGGCGCTCTTGAGCGGTGGGACCACCAGACGGTTGTCAGAAGAAGACCGTAGGTGGCGGGTGGGGGTGTACGGCTGCAGGAGAGACTTGATGTAGTCGGGTGCAGTCCCGTTCACCGCTCGGAAGGTCAGTACCAGAGTCTTGAATCTGATACGGGCCGTGACGGGAAGCCAGTGGAGGGAGATGAGGAGCGGGGTAACATGGGAGCGTCTGGGTAGATTGAAGACCAGACGGGCTGCCGCATTCTGAATCCTCTGGAGAGGGCGGGTTGCGCATGCTGGGAGACCGGCGAGCAGCGAGTTGCAGTAGTCCAGCTTTGAGAGGAACAAGTGCTTGGACTAGCAGCTGGGTGGAATGCTCAGACAGGTACCTCCTGATCTTCCGGATGTTGTAGAGGGTGAATCTACACGACCGGGAGACCGCAGCAATGTGGGCTGTGAGGGAGAGCTCGTCATCCATGGTCACCCCGAGGTTCCTGGCAGAGGATGAAGGGGTCACCGTCGCCGATCCCAGGGTGATTGAGAGATCGTGGGAGATGGAGGGTTTGGCCGGGATGATGAGGAGTTCTGTTTTGGCGAGGTTCAGCTGGAGGTGGTGCTCGGTCATCCAGGCGGAGATGTCTGTGAGGCAGGCCTCGATCCTAGCTGAGATCCCCGGATCAGTCGGGGGGGAACGACAGGTACAGCTGCGTGTCGTCAGCATAGCAGTGGTAGGAGAAGCCATGGGAGGTGATGATTGGTCCAAGCGAGGTGGTGTAGAGGGAGAAGAGGAGCGGTCCAAGGACAGAGCCCTGTGGGACACCAGTGGAGAGCTGGCGGGGGCCTGACACTTTGCCTCCCCAGGAGACCTGGTAGGATCTTCCCGACAGGTAGGATGAGATCCACTGAAGTGCAGTGCCAGTGATGCCCATCTCAGAAAGTCTGGCCAGCAGGATCTGATGGTTAACCGTATCAAATGCTGCAGAAAGGTCCAGCAGAATGATGACGGATGACCTCGACGCCGCTCTGGCAGACTGAAGGGCAGAGGTGACTGACAGGAGGGCAGTTTCAGTGGAGTGACCAGTCTTGAAGCCCGATTGGTTGGGGTCAAGCAGGTTGTTCTGAGAGAGGAAGTTTGACAGTTGGTTAGATACAGCGCGTTCAATTGTTTTAGAAAAGAAGGGTAGTAGTGATACCGGTCTGTAGTTCTGGAGGACAGCAGGGTTAAGGGAGGGTTTTTTGAGTAGAGGGCTAACTCTGGCCTGTTTGAAGGCAGAGGGAAAAGTGCCGGAAGTAAGAGAAGCAGTTTACAGCTTAGTCAGATGTTATCATCGGTGTCTGCTTAAAGTTGATTCAACAATGTCTCTAAGGAGAGAGACAGTTAGTCTAGAACAGAGACTGCATTTAGGCTAAGAGTGACCTCTGTTTCCCCTCCCGTGTCTCTGCAATTCATCTCTTAATTCCTCTATCAGCTGCTAACTGTAGGCTAATGGATGTCGTTATGCGTATACTTGGGTACCATTCCCCCACAGTCTACACAGCAGATTGGCTATGTGAGTTAATCTAGGTCAGTTAACGGAGCCATTTTTCAGCGGCTAGCAGTGTGCTGAAGCAGCATAGATAGGGCTCTGTCAATAACACAGTGGACGAAACGAAGTTTCTCTTGGCTTATCACACATGATTACTGAACCACTTCCAGTACTTTCTCAAAGAGACAGTTTTGAACCCGGGTCATGTTGTCCCCAGACTTTGTCTTCCTTTAGACATGGAATCTTCTGGTTTGGATTGGAGGCTTCTGACATCATTCTGCCAGCTTGGTTAACTAAGCCACCTCTGCTACACTCTGCTCCAGTGCAGCTTTTTATGGAGCGCTTGACTGAATGGTTGTCTTCTCTGCAGCGTTGTTTGACTTTCTACATTTAGGGAGAGAGGAGAGCATCCTGGGTGACGTCATCAGAACTTCTGCGGGGACAGAGACCGATGTTGAAGACTAGCGTTGATAAACGGCCCTGGCCCTCTCATTGGTTTTCAGCGGATTGGATTTATAGCGTCACTGGCTCATTTCGCTGACACGCCATGATATAGGGACACTGCAACTGTCTTCCTAATGCTCGACGTTAAGTAGAACATGTGGACTCTAGGCTCCGCCCATCTGTGACACGTTCTTCTGTAAGGCTATTAAATGCTTGGAATCAAGTTCAGCCACTCTAGGTTGCGAGGACTTTTTGGGAGATGGTTTGGGGGTGGGGCGGGGGGGGGCGATGTTCATCCAAGTGGAAAACGGATAGATTTTTGACAACTCACAACTTACTGCCCCCAGAAGGACTAGGAGGGTTGCCCTTGACCTGAAAAGGGAACATTGGACACATACCCATGCGCACACTCGTAAACACCCGCTCTCACAGGCACGCACACAGATTCTCGAAGCGTGCATCCGGTGAGGTGAATCATCGACCAAATGATGGAAGAGACCATTCCAAAAGGGTAAGGTTAATGAGTGAGACAGTGAGAGAGGTAGTTGTGGAACAGACCACTTGCTGCAGGCCACAGGGGAGTTAAAGGATGGCGGGTGAAGGTCAAACGAAGACCAAACTATATTTTATATTTAAGCGAAATGTTTGAAACAGATCCTTCCATCGTACTAACAGGTGCAGAGGCAGAGACCGGTGGAATTGATCATGCCTTGTTATCCTTGTTAAAGCTTCCATGAGGATAAATGGGTCATTAGCCATGATGGTTCACTATCAATTTATGATACCTTTGAAAATCGATATGGAATGCCTTCCCATGGTATGTACCAGGAAAAGGTTTTAGCTGAATAGTCTGTGAGTTTGTGGGTTTGAGGACGTATAAACATTGCAATCCTCCTTGAACACATGGCCAGAGATGGAGAGAGAATGAGAGAGAGAGTGAGAGAGAGAGAGTGAGAGAACAAAAATAAAATATGGTTTATCTGTTTATGCCCCCAGAGGAGAAAGAAAATTGGGTCAGGGTGCAGCCGACCTTTGAGTTCATAACAGTAACAACCTTTTGTGGGAGGTAGGGAGAGAGAGGGAGAAAGAGCTCGAAAAAGAGAGAGGGGGATGAGAGACAGAGAGAGAGAGAGACAGGGGAAGGTGAGGTGGAGCAGAGAAAAGAGCCAAACAGGCAAATAATGGGAAGATGGATAGGGATGTGAGATAACATGTCCTTAGAGGAGGTGTTCGGTTCTAATGAAAAATACAATTATCTCCTTCAAGTCCTTCTTCTGTGGTGACATGAGGGATTCGTTACAAGGCCTGGCCTCCCGACTAGGCACAACAAAACGCTCCATCACGCTTCCCTCTCCCTCTCCTCCGTGAAGGTTTGACTCCCTTAACTGGCGCAGAGTTGCATTCTTCACTTCTCTCCCCAGTTAATTGAGCTTTGGATGCAATTTAAGGATGATGGAGTGATATGGAGCCAAAATGGATGACTTGAGGCCGGTCTATGGGTCTGGTGAGGGATCCTCTCCTCCGTTTTCCTATTGTATTCTCAACATTTGGTTGGTTTGGGATGCAGAATGCGTGCGTTGCTCGCCTCTGGTTCGGAGTTGGAACCGAGGAAGAAGGAGCTGGGTTTAGGAGCCTGTGTTTGTCATCGTGAGGGTGTGTCTGGGCCCTACTCGCAAAGCTGGTCTATCTCTGTCCCCTGTACCTGGGTCTCAGCTGGTGTGTGTGTGGGTGTGTGTGTCCATCTGTCTGTATATGTGTGTGTGTGTGTGTGTGTCTCAGCTGGCTGGAGGATCAGGGTGCTTCAGGGTGTTCCTCCCTGCTTCTTTCACTTTGGCTGGCTGCATTAGCACTGAGGCGAGGCCAGCTGTGGGTCTCTCTCTCTCTCTTTCTCTCGGTCTCTCTCGCCGTGCTTCATTATGTTTCTCTGTCTTCATTCCTTTCTTTCTCCCTCCCACTCTGTCTTTGTCGCTTTTGCTGTCCTTCTCGCCACTATTTCCCACTTTCCTCTCTGTCTTAGCACAGTATATCTCTCTTTCTCTTTCTTTCAGACTCGGACAACAACAGTTTCAGCCTCAGGCCGAGAGAGCAGCTTCCTTGCTAAAGTCGAGTAGGAATAATAACTAAAGTGGTGCTCTCCCTCTCTCCTCTCTCTCCCCCCCCCCCTCTCTCTCTCTCTCTCTCTCTCTCTCTCTCTCTCTCTCTCTCTCTCTCTCCTCCCTCTCCCTCTCTCTCCCTCTCCCTCTCCCTCTCCTCTCCCTCTCTCTATCTCCCCCTCTCCCCCTCTCTCTCTCCCTCTCTCCCCTCTCTCTCTCTCTCTCTCTCTCTCTCTCTCTCTCTCTCTCTCTCTCTCTCTCTCTCTCTCTCTCTCTCTGCAGATGTACATAACATGTACTGTGCGAGCCAAGGGGACTCGCCTGGCCAAACCCGTCCTGTCTCTGGGTCTCATGTGTCTGGCCTTCCTCACGGGCCTCAACAGGGTGGCTGAGTACCGGAACCACTGGTCTGACGTCATCGCCGGCTTCATCATCGGAGTGTCAATAGCTGCCTTTCTGGTAATAGAACGGATGTTTTAGTGTGCTGACTGGCTGGTTGACTGGCTGGCTGGTTGACTGGCTGGCTGGCTGGTTGACTGGCTGGCTGGTTGACTGGCTGGCTGGTTGACTGGCTGGCTGGCTGGCTGGCTGGTTGGTTGGCTGACTGGCTGACTGGCTGGTTGACTGGCTGGCTGGCAAACTAATTTTCTGTATCCATCCTGTATCTCTCTGTCTTTACACACTTTACATCTACAGTATCGTTGTCGATCTTTCCCTCTTTATATATCTTCTCTCTCTCTCTGTCCTCTCTCCCTCTCAGTGTCTCTGTGCCACATATTGACATGCAGTGTAAATGATAGGAGCCAACAGAACACACTCCAGATAGCCTCCCTCATCGGCTCTCAGGCTGCATGAATCTAATGGACACTTTAACAGGAAGACATAAACCAGAGAGCTCTCTTAATTGGCTAACACCGATAATGGCGGTAGCTACAACCCATAACCATCACATCTCTGGTTCTGAGTGGACGGGTAAAGGGTGCCTGAGCGTGGCGGACTACTCTTCTAATGCATGGACATGATGTCCATAAGTACATTCAATGGAGCCTCGGCGTGTGTGTTCTCAGAAACCACCGACGGAGAGCTGATAGGTTTTCAGTAGCGTGTTCCGTGCGGATACATTTGATGTGGGCGGCCAGGCAACATACACAATCATGTCATTTTACATGTCTGGCGCACACTCGTGTATGCAACGAGACACACGCATACATTCACGTCTGCTGAATTGCTCGGAGTAACAAATCCCGGTTTGTCAGGGCCCAATTCTGTTTCCTTCTTATTTTCCTCCAACTTTTTTGGCCCTGGTCCATTTTCTCTCCAGCTCCTGCCCTGCTTAGCCCCCCCCCCCCCCCCCCCCTTTACCAGGGTATCATCCTCAGGAACTGCTGCAAGGCCAATTGTGTCTTTCAAGCCGCCAATCCTCATAAAGGAGACTCTCTTCTCAGCCTGAATCCATCACGGACAGGAGGCAAAGCCGAGCTTGCAGACATTCTCACACACTGTTGGAGATTAGAGGGCTGTGTGTGTGCGTGCGTGTGCGTGCACAGAGCGTGTGCGTGAGAGAGAGAGAGGGCTTGACAGAGATGGAAATGTGGCAGGGCTGATAAAGGATCAGAAAAGGCACCTTTGTTGGGACTTACAGCACAAATACACGCGCACACACATGCAAACGCACACACACACACACACACAGTGCCAACAGCGTTCACACTTGGGGGCAGAAGTTCTGCCTGTCACCCAACAGTTCATCTCTATGGAAATCCAGTCATCTTTCTCCCAGAGGTCTCGCTTCTTCTCTCTGGAAGTAACCAGGCCAGTGCCTGAGCAAAGTATTCCAGTGGAGGTTCATCATGTTGGGCTTTGAGAGCAGCCTCACCCCCTTGGGGGTTCCAGATGTCTGGATCATATCATGCATGGTTCTGCTCATACAGGGACACGAGCCACTGGCCCACGGTTTTGCCATGCTCTACCTCTGGGTCTCAACACCAACCATCTCTCCCTACCATTGTTCTCTATATCAGTTACTCTGGGATCGTTTTTTTCCCAAACAAACACTACTTCAAATAAACAAATTGAACTACACAGTACTGTACAAAGTGACCAGGTCTCTGTGGGGTACTGTGCTCGTGTTTTGTAGATATAATATGTACATGGTACATGTCATGTGGGTCCTGCTTTCATGTGCCAGGTGGATGTGTCCCAGCTCTATGCAGATGGAACAAACAGTGTTCAACCAGGCCCAGTCCCCTGGGCCACATGCCTGTTCCTTCAGCCTGCCTGCTGTTTCAGACGAATCCGTGTGGACAGCATGTTGTCTTTCATGCGTGTGCTGTGCCGTCGCGCGGACACGCAGGCGTGTTGCTGCTCACGGTTGCCGTGGCACGCTCCCCTCGGCGCGCACACGCGTGTGGGCCGAGCGCCGTGACAGAGACGCTGATGAGCCCTCCACTCCGATGAGACGCGATGTCCTGGATGGAGGCGATGGGTTGGAATCCAGAGAGATGGAGTTTTCTGTGCCCTCCCTGCCCCCCCCCCCATGTCTTTTCTCCTCTGCTTTCTTCTCCTCTCCCTCTCCTCTCCTCTCCCTCCATCCCCCATATCAGGGACTGTGGATAACAGTATCTATAGAAGAGAGAGTGGTATGTGTCCGTCTCTATAGAGAGGGCTCCATTAGAGCCAGCCTCGGTCCAACCATCGCAGTGCTATTAGCGATTTCGCTATCTGGAAATACCTGAAACGGCATCCTAGTTTGTACACCTGGTCGTTGTCAGCGAGGGAGAGATGAGCTGCCCTCATGCATCTAGGGTCATCTCCATTAGCTTTAGAAATCCCATTCACCTCGGACAAGAGATGAGGACAGGGCCACAATACAATCATATTACACACACGGGACATTTCCAAGAAAGGTTTTACCAAAGCTTTTGTGGAAACTGATATTAAATTATTTAAGCAGTCTAATCTCTCGAGTAAATAATAATGCAACATAAAAATAAACAATTTAATCAGTAAACTGAGTTTCTATATTATTTTTTATTTAAGAAGAAAATGTTTAGGATATTTAATTAGTTCAATTTTATTCTGAATGTGTTTGGTTAACAGTGCGTGGAAAGCAAAGTGAGATTTGCTGCACTAAATGGACACGTTTTATCAAACTACCAAACCAACTTTGTTGATTTGCTGAACATGTCCGGACAGCAGTTTGGTTGATGAGCATATGATGGGGTTATGGCTTGTCTAATGAGCCATGGACCAGTTCTGTTGATCAGTGATCATGAGGCCAGATTAAACAATGAATCTAGGGCAGAACTTCTATTAGATGTGTTACACTTTACTGCTCAAGAGAAAGCAGACTCATTTTGGCTTCACGGAAGCCTTGGGTACACAGTTATATAAACACACAACAGGAAACACTGCAGGGAATTTTATGAATGGTACTATCAAAGCATTCTCAAGCATGTGTATCCTATTCCAGTACCCACTTACGTGCATTTTCACTGATCGCACATTCCAGCGTTGGCCTGCGACATCACCAACTGTCAACGCAGTCAGGCCACCATCTCACCGGGAGTGAATGGTTGTCGGCGGACTCACAGCTCTGCAGGAGCGGCCGTCCTCGTCCCAGTTATCTCGGAGTGTATTCACGTCCTGAAAGCAAGATAAGGCATCAGGAGCAATAAGCCATGGCTTTAGCCCCCGTAAAAGGGCTTTGGCAAAAGTGAATTGCGTAACAGAATGGTTTCTGTGGCAGAAAGAAAAGAGGAGAGAGAGAGAGAGACGCTAATTTACGACAACAAAGAGGCTCGGATATGTATTATATCGTGCTGTACCGCAGGGCAAAGGGATGCAGCTTAGCGGAAAGAGGGAGGGAGGGGGGGAGGGATGGATGGATGGAGGGGGGGAGGGAGGGGGGGAGGGGGTGGCCGTTCGCATACACGTCGTACACACAAGCTCACGCGTCCTCTGACACACACACTTCCCCTCTCTCCTCTCCTCTTTTCTCTCTACCCCTGCCCCCCCCTCTCCCCCCGTGGTCTGTCGACTCGAACTTTAGATTGATCGCCTCTTGTTGAACTTCTCAGTTCTGGTCCCGTATTAGGAAGTCTCGTCACGCCCCAGTGCTAATACCTCCGTTTGGAGAGTTCCAGAACACGGGCCACACGCACTGTTCACTACCATCTCCACATCGAACATCCCCGCACACGCCCGTGCGTCTGTCTGTTTGACTGGACTCAGGAGTGCACATGTACATGTAAACACGCAGACAGATTATAGGGCTTCCTGTTAGCTCGTGAAGCCTCGCCGCCCAATCGCGAGTGAGGAAAACATTTGTCCTTTATTGCACATTGTGCATCACTGCTCGGCGATGTGTTGGGTATAGATACGGCCTGAGCATGCACGCATGCATGCACGCACCCACACACACACTCTCTCTCTCTCTCTCTCTCTCTCTCTCTCCCCGGTCTCTGTCTAACGACCTCCCCTGCTGTGTTCTAGGTGGTGTGTGTGGTGCATAACTTCAAAGGGAAGCTGTTGCTGAATGAAGACCCCCCACAGGAGAGCATGGCCAACCCTGCCATGATGAACATGCCTGGTAGAGTAGAAAGCCCCCTGGAGAAATACATCTCTTCACAGGTATGCCCGCCTCCTGTAAACACAGCACACTGGAAGGACTGCTTTGGTCGGAATCGTTCTGCTAGGATTCTGCTTGTGGAAGGAAGGTCGTTTAGGTTCTGGGTTCATATCGTTTTAGACAACCCTCTGAATGGAGAGAGCGAGTTTAACAAACACCCCCGATATAAACATGACCAGTTGAGGCACACAGCAGTACTAGCGAATGTCTCTATGAGGCATAATGGTCAGAGGACAGAATTTAAAGTAGAAAGGGGAAAAGCTGATATAACAACATACAGCCAACATGTTTGTTATTCAGTTGTTCATTACTACATCATAGACACGTGATGATCAGGACAGAATATAGGTCACAGTAGGAAAACATAAGAATGAATTACAAGACACATGAACAAATCATATTTATATACAGTATATACACATGATATTATGACATTATATCCCAGATGTTCTATAGCACAAACAACGTGTTAATGTGTGATCATGTTAAAAGGAATGGAGGAAGATGCAGTAATTACTGTACTCTGGTAATAAGCAGTTTGAGGGACTCACTCTCCAACATTGCACACGCACACACACACCCACACACACATCTGGACAGGAGACAGACGACGAGGAGCCTTGGTCCATCACCGAGTACATGCTGAGCTTTCTCCGGAGCGTGTATGTCTGGCTACAGGGACTGTTCAAGCGACTGCACATAACAAGGCAATTCAACGTATGCGCCTGTGTGTTTGTTTTCTGAGCCTGCCAATGCTCTGGACCGCCGTCAGAGGGAGGGGCCACACAGACCCAGATCAGTCGGTCAGAGTTGACCAATTAACTATCCAACATGTTCAGATTTAACATGGAGCACATGTTATTTTTGAGCCACGTTTTACGGTCCAGAGTGTTTTCAGCTCACGAAGTCGGCTTTGAAGTGATTTTCCTCTGTCTTCACTTTTAAACTTTGGAGCAGTTCACACCTACTGGCTTTGTTTTCTTTTCCTTTTTGATGAAAAAAAGAATCACTTCAAAAGAGTTGACAGTCTTTTTTCACGGTTGAAAAAGTCACACTTGTAGAAGTCAAACGGTGTTGATTGAATTCACAACCTACCAAACTCAATTTTAGGTGTCACGAAGAGCAGAAATAGCTTGGCGGCAATGGCACCTTCTGTGGCAAATTGCTGTTCTAAAAATAACCCCTATAGACATGCGAAAAGCAGACAGCACAGATGCCAAAGCAGTAAATAAATAAATCACCAAAAAGAAAACATGAATTCCTCCATTTCAGATGTTCTTGCTCTGACATCAGAGCTGAGCAGCACCAATCATACTCAGATAAACATCGACTCACCCCACCCGCCGAACGCAGCTTAAGAAGTTGTAATTGGAAAGTATCCATTCATCACGTACGTCAAACAAACAAGTGAAAATCATTTAATCTCAGATTGCTTTGCAGATTTGCTTGGAGGGGAGATTGAAAAGTGTACTTGTTCACGTTAAAAACTAAACTAAAATCACGTTCGTGGTTGGATTTAGGGTTAGGGCTGGCTGTGTGGAAATTGTTCAGATGTGAAAGATATGTCCTCCAATAAAAATGCAAATGTTCTCTTTTTCAAACTTTACCGTTTCAAGGAACCGAGAGATCTCTATCTTATTACATTTGTCTTTTGAATTCACACCACTCCTTTGCACAAAGCCATATGTTTGATGCTCTATGCATCTGAGCGTGTGTGTGCGTGCGTGCAAGTGTGTGTCTGAACATTCAGTATATTGGCTCACAGGTAGCCAATATACTGTGTCTTTTACCTGTTATATTTCACTCTGGGCTTCTCAATGACCCACACCCATATTTAAAAGTGGCGGGTGCATTTGGATGGAAGCCAGCGTGAACACACAGGATCCAATAAACCAGGCTGCTCCTGTCTAATAGCTCCTCGATGACTTTCTCCACAGGAAACACTGAATCTACGTTTTGTCTCTCTCCATCTCTCTCTCTCTCCCCCTCTCTGTTTCTCCCTTACTCTTACTGTGGATACTTCTCCTCTTATCAGCCACAGCCATAGTATTGACCTTGGGATCTCTCACTTGATTATTTCCCTGGAGTGGGTAGGAGAGTCAGGTGCCCTTGGCCATTAGTTCTCCACAGGCACATACTTGTCAGCCCGGCATACTGAAACAAATGATAAGAGTGTTCTTAATAAACAGCTTCCGATGCAGGTGTCTATATGTGTTTGTGTGAGCGTCGACATCATCGAGTGGTGCTTTATCTTCCCTGTACTGGACGTATGTAGCGACACGTGACTGCGTGTGTACGTGTACGTGACCGAGCCTCGTTTGGTTTCAGATGTGGGGAGCCGACAGGGGTTATATGGCTGTTGAAGCAGATTTCCAAGGTACTGTAGCGTCCAGCTACAGTTCATTCTCTCGATCCGCCCCCAGAACGCCGCCCTAACCGCCCCACCTCCAACTGCTGTGCATGGCTCCTGCCCCACCCCCTCGCCTCCCCTCAGTCCCCCCGTCTGACCCGTCCTACGTTCGAATGGATTATTCCAACCCGCCCCCCATCCCACGGCAGAATAGGCCGTTCCGTATCCAGGTCTCTGCTTTTGCCCCCTTTTCCCCGAAAACACAGGACTGGTAATAAAAACACAGCACTAAAATCTGTACGTCCACCCTCTTCTCCTCACTTATTTCCCCCTGCTTCACTGTCAATCCCTCTCTTTCTGTCTCTGGGAACCCCCCCACCCCCCCCACCCCCATTCCCCTCTCTCTCTCTGAACTGCTCCCCCCCCCCCCCCCCCCGCTACTACTAGGCCACTTCCCCCTCTTGGCACTCGGAGCCACGGGGGAAGTATCTATCTTAGTGTGCCACATTAGAGAGATATTTACATGCTGAGGACATGTTTGTTGCCTGTGCCTGCATTGGACACAGGAGAAACATGGGCCGGCAACACCTGCTTCTTGGTGTTTAGCGCATCTCCTCTCCTCAGCTTTTAGCTTGTTAGCTTGTTAGCTTCTTTCTTCTGCTATACCTTTGTTAGTTGTTCATTTGGTGCCTTTCCTTATCAATGACCTACAAATGCTTAACCAACACAAACAGTTGATCAATATTGCTAACTGACTTGCCGTCGACTAACCGTAACCGTTTCGCTGAACTACTTTCGATTTCAATTTGAAAATGTTGGTTTGGAAGTTGAAGCATTTGTAGATCATACAGTTGGAACGTCACCTAAAAGATTGTTTCACTGCCGGTTGTCTGATTTCCTTTTTGTCTCCTGTTCTCTGTAGAACCACATCGCCTTCACTGAGGTCACATGACCTTGAGTCGGCTGTGTGGCAGACCCATTGGACATCGACGCTGTTCACGGTCCAGTCGCGGTAGAGAGAGTCGAACGCTAGCTCATCCCGTCCGTCTATCTGTCTCGTCCGTGTTGCTCGTCCGTCCAGTTCCTGTGTCCCTCCCCACGGCTGCTGTCCTATAGAAAACCACTTCCTGTCCGCTTGGGGGCAAAGGCTTGCACTTCCTGGATTTTACAGCACTTCTTTTTCCGACCTGATGTTATTGAATTTATGTCTACAAAAAAAAGAAGCTTGAAATGTTAAGTACTGATGTTTAGCACACACCAACAGACATGTTGTAAAGAAGAGAAGGCATTGGCTGGAAAAAGAGATCCCAACTCCTTATTGGTTAAAACTTCAGGTAACACTTTAGATCCAAGTGCTTGTTTTAATGGTTAGTTCATAGATAATGAGGCCCTTATAAGATGCTTATTAACATGAGTTAAGATTATATGTGTTAATAATATTAGTGAGGGTTATGGTAATAAAGAGACGGGAAATGTTAATCGTTAATAAGGTCCCTATAAAATGCTTATCAACATTAATATGTGTTAAGAAGACTTACTAACTTACTTAGGCATTAGTACCTATTAACTAACATTTATTACAATCACCTAAATCTAAAGTGTTACCAATCTTAGTTATTCTGCTTTATGTTATGTTTCACTTTATATATTGTACATTGTATGTCCTTTTAACTAGAATCATCCAAACAACTGGGAAAGAAAGTGCATTTTATTGTTTGTGATGTACTTTGTATTAATGCTGAATATATATTCAGGTACATTAAAAAGGGTAATGTAACCATATTCAGGTAGATGCCATTTAACTCCTAGATTGACAGATTGATGCTATTCTTGTATTGGGGTCCAGGAGGGTTTAGTTGCATGTGTGTGCGAGCTAAAGCCTTGAGCCAGCCAATGGAACCCAATATCCTCCTGCTATGTGCGTCTGTCTGCCACAGTCACAAATCCGTGAAGGGTGGATAAACTGCACAAGACAATCACCAATCTCTCTCTCTCTCTCTCTATCCCTTCCTCCTGTTTCCCTCTCCCCAACTGTATTTCCCATTCCCCCTCTCTATATCTGTCTTCAGATGACCCGTGGGTAATAACTGTGGCTAGAGATGTAAATATGGTGTTTGTTCAGCAGGTCTTCACAGTCGTGAAGACCTCAGAATAGACACCGGGGCCAGGAGTGAATGCTTCCCATGACACGTGCTCATGGAAAAAAGAAACATTCAATATTGTTTCTGTCCTCTTCTTCTTTGATAGAGAGGATAAGAAAGTCTCAATAGACACATTTTTACCTTTTAATTCGGAGAAATATAGCTGACTGTGGCTGTAACCCATTGTGGGTGACAGAGTATCGTTCATTTGAATATGATTTGACTTGTGTGGCAGAAATCCCAGGCGGAAGACTGTCTCCCTGACTCACAGGCCAGTATTGAGATTCATGTATCCGTAGGATATTCTGAGATGCCTCTATCGACTGCAGTGCGACGGTGTCTCCGAGTTCAATGTTATTGGGGTTGTGAAATCTTTTGGTTGAAAGTCTTCTTTATGTCTGGTGGTTTTGAGAAAGAGAAGATGATGTCTCCACATCACAGCTTTATTCCCCAGAGAGAGAGAGAGAGAAAAAAAGAAATATGCACAGAAGGAGCAGTGTAGAGTGATCAGTGTCATATCATCTGGCTTCTTATCATTGATACAAGTTATTAACGCCTTTGTGAAAACCTTCTCTTGAGTAGCAATAACTTATCATTTTCTGTCCCCGGAGTTCCTAAAAACAGACCATCCAAATGCAGTTTTCTCCCCTCAAATCTATATTTTTGTAAAAATCACTAAAAGCACTTAAAATAATTGTCACGGTCCCTCCATTGAAACTGAAGAATGGCAGTACTTAAATAGGAACAGGTAGAAATATGAATTGCCGCTAACAAAAAATGGCTGAACCGTAAAGCTACAACTGCTCCTTAGAAACATCAGTATTCTGCATCCACAATATTCAGGATTTGTAAAATTAGCTCAAAATGTGCATTGCAAGACATATCTGTTCCAGTATTATATTCATATGAACTGAGGAAAAAAAAGAAGAAAAGTATCTGTAAAATATGTGTACACAGTGAGTTGATATCCTTTCGTCAGACATTGCTGTCTATTTTCTTATGGTTGTGCGCTGTGTGTGTGTCCCTATTCACAAAATGTTTACATGTTAAATGTTAATTTCAATCTATAATTGCTTCTTGTCATTTTTGCAATCACAATGTTTCACTTATTGTTTAGTAGCCTACTCATAATTATGTTTTTATACTGTGTTTTGTGAATAGTGTCAATATTCAACCCTATTCTTGTCATTATATTAACAGATGGTGGTATGTACACGTATTTCATACCAGTTTTCTTTCAGAACTTGTTAAAGTTTTACAGTCAAGAAAAAGATTAGGATGCAATTCTTTTGGTGTGAGTGTTATTGCATTAGTGAATCATTTTGGATGGTACTGTAGTTTCTGCTTCTGAGGTTTTTTTCTACCATGTTCTCGTTCTTTCTTCTTTCTGTGACCTTTTACACTGTAGAGAAAATGACATTTTCAGTCTTTGAATAATAAAAATAAGAAGAATCCAGTCGTATGTTTGTCTTGCGTGTCTTTATCGTGATGCACCTTTGTTGTGGTTAATGCATGACATACTGCAGGTGCCTGTGCATTATCCTTCACAGATTCACAGACATATGATTGGTGAAAACATGCACTCAGGACCAATCATATGCTTCGAAATGTTTGCCAGGAAATGCACCCATCGTGGAGAGGCTGTGAGAAACAGGGAGGCAGCGAGTGACTGAGCAGAGTCGTGCTATAGGGGACGGACAAACAAAACAAGCTGTCTGACAAGATGGAGCCCAGCAGATGAGGCCTGTCTCTCACGATCTGGAGGCAGGTGTGTGTGTGTGGGGGGGGGGGGGTAGATTGGCACCGTTGGAAACAAGTGGAGTAGAGTGGTTCTGAAGAGGTTTCCCCCACAAATCAAGTGGCAATGAAAACCCTCTGTCCCCTGTGGCTCTATCAAGTGCACCTCATTGCAAGGGTGGGGGGGGGGGGGGTAAGGACATGACATCTGAGTCTTCCTCCACCTGGGGATGAGTCGAAAAACGATTGAGATCTCGGTCAGACACACGGTGATATGATATATGATGCGATATGACAGTCTGTCAGAGACTCTTCCGGTAGCCTAGCAGCAGCCAGACTAATAGTATCTCAATGACTCAGGTTATTCCCCTCACAGCTCCAATCCCGGGGGGACGTGTTTGTCGTTAATTGGCTTTGTCACACCTGTACGACACCTTTACTAACATTCAAAACCTGTGTGACTGAGTTTATTTCCTTGACAATGTCACACCACATGGGAGTACTCTGTGTATGGACTGCATTGAGGCGTTTTCAAGCATTTAGCTCAAGTGTGTACCGCACATTAGTGAACGTCTTCTAATATTGTGCGCTTTGTAACAGTCTTGATACAATCCAAGCCAAGCTGTTGCCATGGATATCAATTATGTATCTGACAAAAGGGGTGTCCTCGTTTTCGGAAGATTCGGAAGCGCTATCCGTAGGCCTATTACACGACAGAACAGAACAGAGATTCTATTCACTGCTCCTCCATTCTCTGTGAAGATGTTCCTATAAATAGTTGCGGTGTCCCTGTAATTGTTTCCTGCTGAAAGCACCTGTGTAAACTTGAAATGATTGGTGTTGTTGTTTCATGTATTCATTTAGATCTTTTTTTTTTTGGGGGGGGGGGGGGGGGGGGGGGGGCCTTCGGGGATTGTTCAACGCAACGGGCGTCAAATGAACGGCTTCATAATGTCCTTTGTACACGGAGCCTCCGCAACGCCATTCAAAGTGCAATAATTATGCAAATGACTACTTGTTTTGAAATGTTCCTCTGGAGATGTTCTCGTGCTGCTGTACGAAGGAACACCTCGGCGCGTTCGTTCTCCAGTCGGGAGATGAATGGGGGAGTGAGCGAGCGCTGGCGGGAGGCGTCGTTGAGATAAATGGCAGCCACACGTCTTAGTCGAGCTGACCTGTCTCTCTGTCTGCCAGTGTGATCGCGGCAAGATGAGAAATTCACAATCGCAGCCGCCAAAATGGACCAGAAAGTGGTCACAATAGCTCATTTGCACTTTTATTCAGCTCCTTTTCGTGTTACTGCGAACGGCAGCCGCAATTTCTCGACAATGGGGTGCTTCTGAATGCAAAAGCAACTGGTTGCAGGAGCCCTGCATATTTTTCAATTTCTCACCAGACCTTAGGTTACCCTTGCCCAGTCTGAAATCCTGATGTCCTTTGACCTGTCTACCTGACCACAGGCCAGCACCCTTCATACCACGAAACACACCATCCGCCACTAGTCTAGCACCTTGTGGTTGATGTGAATGTGGGGATCATTTTTCTCTGTGGTCTTTGCTGGTGGGTCTGTGGGTTGGATAAGAGCTTCAAGTCATGGTTCGGTCTGGACCACGTTCTGCTGTTCTGTGTCCATTCCACATTCTGTGGAGCTATACTGTATCCATCCCCCGGCTCTGTTGTTCTGTGTCCCCGGTCCTGAGGTGGCGGGTCTGGGTTGTGCGGCTGCCCAGGGCCCTGCACCTCCATGGTACTGGGTCATCCTCTTCTGACTGGAACCATGAAGAGGATGGGGTCCAGTGAATCAGGGGCAACGTCCTCATTCCCAGAGCTCACGTCTGCAGATACACCCTTGGGCCTTGGAGCAACGTTTCCCTTCAGGAGGCGTAAAATCCCGGGACGTTCTGGAAGGCGCTTGAGCACAGTCGGAGCTGATCCTTGCGAGTCTTTCACAGCGGGGGAGAGAGGGGAGATGTCCTTGGGGTCTTTCTGGGAGAGGACTCTGGAGAGAGGACGTATCTAGAGCTGGAAGGAGCCTCCTGCTCTCTCTCCCTGTCCCTTCCACCGCTCCCCCGCTTCCCTTACCCCCTCTCCTCGGTCCAACACTGAGGCAATTGGGCCATTGGTCGGATATTAAATGAGGCGACACAATGATGTTCCTCAAGTCCAAACATCGGCATGTCTGATTGATTGCCAGTCCGTTCCTTTGAATCTTGTGAAAGTCCTCTTCATCTGGGAATAGAAGAGAGAGCGAGTGAGTAAGTGATTGAGAGAGAGATAGAGAGAGAGGGAAAGAGAGTGAGAGAGGAAAGACAAAAGACAGGGATCGCAGATGTGTTTGCTGATAAGGACATTAACAGCAAGTTCAATCTGCTTTCAGCTCTGGCTGAGTGCTGGATCGCTCGCTCCCCGTGAAATCAGTTCATCACATACCCACCGGCTTAGACCATAAAGTGGAGCATTTGCGAGTGAAAAAGGCAGTCATTACAGAGTTAATGAGACGTTGGGTTATTGTAACTCTGAGCCATACGAATAAATCATCACCATTCAAGCGATAAAGTTGAATACATGATTGTTTAAGGCAAGTTCCCATGCAACTTTGATTTAAATGATTTTATAAATAAAGTCTGGGTTGAGCTGGGATGCACTACCATGTTGAGGCTGGTCTGGCCTGTCCTGAGTGACCAGGGTAGTCTTCACTGTGGTACTGCTATGCTGTGCTAAACTATACTGTGCTAAGCTATGCTATGCTAAACTATTCTGTGCTAAACTATACTGTGCTAAACTATACTGTGCTAAACTATACTGTGCTAAGCTATGCTACGCTAAGTTATGCTGTGCTAAGCTATGCTAAACAACGCTGTGCTAAACTACTTTGTTAAGCTATTCCATGGTAGAGCAGCGCTACATCAGCCCCATTAGCATTGCTGTGCAGGCCTGGTGGCATTTGGTCAATGATGAATCACTGGCTCTGACTATAACTGTCAGCCTTGTCCGACCAGCGAGCACCAAACGCTGATCGATGACTTACTCCACGGGCCTTGTTCCGGAACAGTGCTCCCCCATGGCTGGGCGGAGGGAATGGGGAACTTCTCCGGCAGGAAATTAGGTGTGCTTTACAGTCCAGGGTCCTTTAACCCTTCACCTGCTAGCTAGAGGTTGGGGGAGGGGGAGGGGGAGGAGAGGGGGGGAGAGCTGTAGATAACAGACTGAGGAAAGGGACCAGGCAGTCTCACATACGAGGCGTACGATACGACCACCTGGTTTTGTCCTTGACAACCTGAGTCCTGATCTTCTCAGCTCTCCTTCAACGTGCGAGAGGACATGGAGACAAACGATCTGACGCACAAAAGAGAGGTCTTACACAATGATTTTCAAGGTTCAGGGAAATAGCATGCCGCTGATTGTATCCTGTCACACATGGCTGCCATGTGGCCCCATACCGGTCATGATGTGGACTGAGGGGGGGGAATGACTGCCACGGCTGTCTTCCTCGCACCACACACAATGAAGCCCCGGATCTCAGTGTATCATTTCACCCAGCGGCAACTCCAACCTTCACTGTGTAATTACTGACTGCCACGCTGTGGCAAGGCCTGGACACACACAGGCATGCAAAACACTGTCAAAGCCACACACACAGGCACGCTGTACACAAACACACACATCCATGCATATGCTCAAGATACACCACACACACAGGCATGTCGTACACACACACTTACGTACGCCATACACGCACACACACACCCAGGCACACCTCACACGCACGCACGTCACACACACACCCATTCACACACACAGGTACCTGCTGTTCCCAGTGAGTCATCCTAAAGTGCAGCTCCAGCTGGGACAACATTCAACATATGCCTGCTTACCCTCATCAACCATTCATGTCACAGAGGCTGGGTTAGAACACACACTGTACACACACACACACATAAACAAACACTTAAACAGGCATTTCCACAGATGCTTGCACAGACACGCACACACAAGCACATATAATACACAGACACTAAATGCGCATAGGCACACAAACAGACATGCACGTGCACACACAAGCACATACAGTACACACACACACACAGACATGAATTGCACACACACACACACACACGTTTCATTCACATCACACACTGTTGACTTGATGACACAATCACATTTGACACAATACAGCTTTCTTTCAGTCACCTAGCTAACATGCAACTATATGTAATCAAAAACAAGTCCATACCCAATATGTTGTTTCTGGGAGAGAAAGCTCAGTGTGTGTGTGTTTGTGTGGGTGTGGACCTCTAACTGAATCGGTTTGATTACTTACCGCTGAGGCCATTATCTGTCGCTGAGTCTTCCCAGGCACAGCACACACTCTCCTCTTTCATCTTTCCTGAGAACAGGTATTCACAGGTGAGGAGCCACAATCAAAAAGAAGCCTCCTTATTTGTGAGCACACACACACACCTACACAAGACTTACACGGACACCACTGTGTAAGGCTGAAAGCGACAGGTAAATCTACTCCTCTGGTCACACTTTCACAAAGTAAACCCACCAGAGAACGATGATTCGGTGACATGGTTGCTGTGATGTCACAACATCCAGCAACTTCTCTGCAGGTTTAAACTCTCGTCAAAAGTCCATCCAGCAGTTTGTGGATCAGCCTAGAAAGGATGTTATTGGTAGTGATGTGGCCCTTAGAGGAACAGGGTTCATTTCTGTTGTCTGTCCTTCACACCACATATGGCAACTTCAGATAGCTTTTTTAATCTCTCAATCTCTATCTCTCTCTCTCTCTCACACACACACACACACACACTCTTACTCACTTATCCATGTACTGAATACAATGCCACCATGCTAGTTTAACACAGAGAAACAAACACACAAACACATACACACACACAACCTGAAAACTGTGAACTTCTGTTACACAACTCCTTTCCTGTCAGTGAATCCAACATTACAGAGACATAATTCAGGGCCATCATCTCTCGCGTGTTATTAACAACAAGATGGATGCTCTATGACCATCACTATGATACCCATGTGGACCGACGATTTGCAATAGCAGTAACGCTCCATCAATCTAATAACCAGCACTGCAATCATCCTAAAACCTTTAATGGTCCATTTACACACGACATACAGAACACTCAATACTGTTGCTGGATTAAAGCCTGAAGTGCAAAGCAGGGCCGTATAATGTCCATCTTGTATTGCAGACTGCGCCCACACACAGTAGTGCATCAAGTCACACTCTGAAGAGTCTGACTTAATGCTAACGTAGGCTACAATTTAAGAGAGCAGTAACAACTATACAGCTTGTACAAGATTGAAACAAGATTGTACATAGTTAAAAACAAGATCAAACCTGTACGCTAGTGTGTATTTAAAAGGTTGCGAAAACAGTTATTAGCAAACAACAATAAAGTGCACCGATTACCCGAGTAGAAACAAATTATTGATCCATTTCTTTGTATCGAGATAAGCGCAGCTCTGATAATTGACATGGGCATCACTGCCCTGTTGATGTCAAAAGCGCACCAGAGAGGTCTCGAATCGTTATTTCCTATCACGTCACGCTGACAAATCTCGGATCCCAGCCCTAGGTCACCCAGCGTGGGCCGAGCAGAATATCATAGCCCTATTGTTATGACCTAAAGTCAAAATCTGACATTCAGTAACAGCATGGACTGACTTCCAGCTGTAGAGATAGTTGATGCTCTACATCGGAAAGGCCACCAGTCACATTTGATTTCCTGATTTAGCCTACATTCCTAGAAATAAGGTCAACCGAATTTGTGGAAATCTTTTTGTGTTGTATTTGTGACACATGATCCAGTTAAACTAATATTCCACAGCGGCATAGCCTATAAGGCTAAGTCGCGAATTAATGATTTTAAAGTCAAACTAGGCTATAGGTTGCTGCTATTAGCATGCACGATGCTTGTACCCACCTCACCGCCTAGTCTGAACGTCAAAATGTTCTGCAGATTAAGGTCGACGACCCTTGGAAGGGCTGAATATTATTTCACACAGGCTACTGCAAAGTAAAGTAATTACCGCAACGAACAGTGGTAACCAGGAAGTTGGTGACGGTCAACTTGTCACTCCCTTCCAAAGGGATCACTCAGAGCTCGGTGACTAAGAACGTAGGCCAATTTCAAGAAGCCAAACAATGACAGTAGAGGTCGTCTCTTATTTCTGTCTCCAACTAATTTAGTCGTTCCCCTCTGCCTACGCTATTCGCTTTTATTTGCTTATTATTCTTCACGTTCTATAGGTCTGGGTTGAAAATAAGATGTGGGCATGTGTGTTAGAAGAAGCCAGATGCATCGTTCAATAATTCTCTAATAATTATTCCACGGATGTATACATAAATTATACAAAACAATGTACATGCATATATGCATATATATATACAGTCCACAGCCCTCTCCTTTCTTGACATGGCAGTCTTGGGTTTGCCATAGGCCTACTGCTACACTTGGCTTGTTCTCTATCTGGGCTACTGGAATATTCATATCCACATGGCTAGGGCCAAGATGTAGCCACCTAGGACATGGGCCAACATCTAGCTACCGAGAAATCAGTCTCTCAGACCACCTGAATAATGGATCTACTCTCACCTCCAGGATTTACTACCATCAGCCAAGAGAACTACCATCAAAAGGCATCGACCAGAGAGGAGAAATGAGCGGAGATGCCGATAAAAACGCACCAGCCTAACTGCGCAATGGCCTGATCCCAGTTTTAATTGACACGAAAGCCCATCGCTCAGTGCGACAATGGAGATGGACGGTTGTTAGCGTTAGCTAACATGCATGTGGGTCTTCCTTCGTTTATTTGAGCTTTTAATAAACCCTGATAAAGGCCCTAATTTCAGGGCAATGTGTTATTTAAAGAGAGCTCTTTAATGTTTAATGCGATTAGGCCGAGAGGGTAACCTACTTTACTATGAAACATGCAGCTTGACTGTCTGTTCTCTGCCTCACACCCGTGGTGAGAGAAAGAAAAAGATCCCTCCCTTCCTACAAAGAATAACACAAAAATGTCATTTATAGCTTTTCTCAAATGGGTCAATAACATGGAATTATTTCAAATACCAACAATGGTCTACTTTGAAAACCCAGATTGTGGTTGCATGAAAAATGTTTTAGAGAGGGCATAATTTCTGGATAGTAAATAAAATCGAAGCTCAATTGCGAAGAAATTGAGTTGACAACGGGGTATTTCGGTAGTGACACACAGCTTTTTAAAGTTCAATGTACCAATTCATCTTTATTAAACCGACATCTAAAAAACCTGATCAAATGATTTACATGTTCAATAACAATGAGAAAAAAATGTATAAAGTATAAAACATTTGGTTTCCATTATCAAAATACTGTTATGAGTTATTGTAAAATGATTACACAGGAAAATATCAAACACCTCATTAGCAAAGCTATAAATCAATCAATCACCAAATCAGTCAATTACAACCAGTGAGAAAAGGTGCTACGAGACTGTACTTTTGGGACAACACTGTCGCAAGCACAGCACACTAAATCAAGTGCACCCCAAGTATTTTGGAGTACTTTCAAACAGTATCTGCCCCAGGTCATCGACCTACGGCTTGGGTGAGTTTGTCAGAGCCTTGGTGTGTGCATATGCATACCAGACTAGAGAGTAATTACTGGTACTATGAAATGAGACGGGCAGAGATTAGAACAATGAGATTAAAACGGTGGTGGGTTTAAAACCAGAATGTGGTTGAAGGAATTCTTAGTGTAGGATGGTCTTTGGTGTTGGGTAGAAGGTAAGGGAAAGGTGCATTGGGGGTGGATGGGCTTAGTGTAGTAGGGGCGTGCAAGGTGAGCGGAGAGCAGGACATCCATAGTTGTATGCTGGTCGGGGGGGGGGGGGGGGGGGGGTGGATTAGAAGGTCCATGGTCTAAGGAGATGAGGTAGAGGGGGTCCAAGCTGGGGGTTAGGAGGTTTCATCTTCAGCACCTTCCTGGAGACCATCAGTCTTCTGAGACAGCAGGAAGGTCTCCCACACGGCCAGGCACTAGAACACACGCACACGCACACACCATAAGGAAATTATCGACAGCTAAGGATGTAAAATATACCCACAAAGACAAGTGGCTTGACAAACAAGACATACATGTGCAATCACACAATGCAAGCAAGCAACACACACACGCACACACACACGTTCACCTCAGAGCCAGTCCATTTTCACATCAATACAATACTCCCCTCGCTTGGTAGTGGAAGGTTTACTTAAGTAATAGCTGTCCCTTCAATGGCGGTCGGATGCACCTCGGGTCTCAATCCAGCCTCCCCGTTTTCTTCAAGAGCCCCCGGTCCCAATCTATGCGTCACTTGCCAAGTTTGTGATTAATGTTGTGACCCACACACAGAGGGACTCCCTCCCCTCTCCTCTCCTCCCTCTCTGCCCCCACTTCTGTCTCCAGCACTCCCTCTCCTCTCCTCTCTCTCTGCCCCCACTTCTGTCTCCAGCACTCCCTCCCCTCTCCTCTCCTCTCTCTCTGCCCCCACTTCTGTCTCCTGCACTCCCTCCTCCTAGTCCAAACACCAGACATTGCTCCATCCATCCCCCTTACTCATCTAAATCTGGACACCGTCCACACACACACGGATACATGGTCTGGGTGGCTCGGGGGGGGTGAGTGTGTCGTGGGAGTGATGTCGGGCTGGAGGGGTGCCGGGGCGGGCAGCTGACTGGCCTGTCACAAGCGCTTAATCAAGACGGCACCTCGCCACGGGACGCGGACACACTGTGACCTTTCACCCAGCAGCCACTGCCCTGACAGGTCCCTGAGAGGGGGGGGGGGGGGGGGGGGGTGAGAGAGATATAGGAATGTTCCACGGTCCTGTGGTCACCCCATTGACTAAGTTTGAGATGGACAGGCAGCGTAGTGTTCTGTGAACTAAACATTTGGAATGTTTTCTCCAATACCACAGTGAGATTTACAAGGTTTGTCCTGCTCACCATTTGGACATGTATTTGAGTCAGCCTGGGGGGACTGTGAATGGGAGAAGATAAAGAGCACAAAACAGGAAATAATGCTAGAAAACAGGAAGGAGAAACCACTGTTGGCTGACCTTAAGTTCTGTTTATGAGGTCCATCTATCCCTGTGGCTAGCTACTGCGGTAAAAAAAAAAAAAAAAAACTGAAAGTCAATGTTTCCTGTCAATGTTCATCACAGAGTAGACAAATAAACATTTTTGGGAGATTTTAACCTTATCTGTGTAACTGCAACTTTTCTGAATGGATCCTGTTTCCAAGTGTCTGGCAGATATGAAGCCGTTGAATAAAACTGAATCAGGCATTCTGGAGGGCAGTTTAATCGATTTAAGGACCCGGCAGTAACGGCCCTGCTGACTCGGCGCTGTTCTATCAGAGTAGATAGAGAGATGGCCAATCTGAGACACACGCGCGCGCACACACACACAAACAGATCTGCACACTATACTGTACACATATACTATACTTACCATGTACACACTCACTAACGTACACACACACACACACACACACACACTTATACTAAACTAGAACTTGGAGTTCAAATACTATTTGCAAATATTACACACTGTGTAACACACTGTGGCTGACCCGTAGCGATAAAACCCATGTACACACGCCCGGTATGAACCAAAACTAATCTCCACATAGACACCATCCGGCCAATCTCAGTCCTTGATGGGGTCCTGTGTGCTACACAGCAGAACACAGTGTCTGGTACGATGGCACTGATTCTAGCAGGGCTCAAAGACTCTGCAGGTGACTCATACTTTGTCTGTTCTTCAAGCAGACCTCAAGTGAGTTCTGACTCTGTACAGTCTGAAGATGACTCAAGCTATGCCTGGAGGAGTAGAACAACCTCGCTGAACCCAACAGGGGGGGTAAGAGGTCGGGGGAGTTTGGTGACTAAACCGTGATTTCTATCTGTCCTATCCCAGGATTCCTCGGTTTGTTGGTTTCGTAAAGCAGCCGACGTTGGGCCCTGTGTTAGATAAAGCTCTCTGGAATGTTCCAGAGCCACGGGTGTGGAGCCGGCAGCCTCCGAGAAACCCGGGCTAGCTCTGATCACATCCTCTAGACTCTGGAGATTAAAGAAGAGAGCGAGCGAAGGAGAAAGAAAGAGGCAGAAGGAAATTGAATGGCACAGAGAGAGAGAGAGAGAGAGAGAGAGAGAGAGAGAGAGAGAGAGAGAGAGAGAGAGAGAGAGAGAGAGAGAGCAAAGTAGAGATAAAGTGAGACGGAAAGCCAAAAAGCGTTCTCTATTTCCTGTGGGGGGAGCTAAGAAGCAACCCGGGTGGATACCTACACCGAGATGCGTGTTTGGAACTACTCCAACCAAACAGAGCTACAAAGGCTGGTATGTAGCATCCAAAGCAGCTAGCCTGGGTCTTTGGGGGGCCTGCCATCATGAGAAAAACCAACACCTGGCATGCTCTTCAGGGCATAAGGACCCAGACAGTAAAGTGGCAACGTATCTCTCCGGTCTCTGACTGAAGCTAGCACTGACGCAGAGATCAACAGGGGGGGGAGATTAGCTCTCGTCCAATCGCAGGCGGCGTTGGAGCCTTGCCAACAATTGACATCCATTCAGAACACACACGCTCACCAGTTCTCGCTCGCTCTCACACACACACACACACACGCACACACAACCATCCCCGCAGCACACTGGGAACGGATGGTGTGTGTGTGTGTGTGGCAGCGCGGGCATCTAAGACACCGCCTGTCGGCCCCGTGACGGCTCCTGTCCAGCCAGGGTAATGGACCCGTCGTAGCCCTGGCGACGCGGCCAGCGGGCGGAGGCTGAGGCGCTAATTATGGAGCTCGTTAGACAGCAGAGGTGGCGGCTCATTGGCCATTAGCCTTCCTGCACGTAGTCTGGCCAGGAAACAGGTAAACAACCATCATCATTAGCATCACCGTGGGACACGTTGGTGTGTGTTTGTGTGAAAAAGGGGGAGAGGTGTTTGGAGGGGGTAAGGATATCACAGCGTACAGTAATAAAGAGCAGAATAGACTAGAATATAAATGTATTCATTAAATACTGACAAGGTTCCTACGAAAAAAAACCTCACCAAGAAAAACAGCAACAAAACACAGCCAAACAACATCTTTGCCATCTTCAAGCAACATCCTCGTTGCTATGGAGTCACCATGGCAATCCTCTGAAGTTTCCAGTTTTCCACAATGCACAGCGCAGCTAACGTATGCACAGCACAGAGCCGCGTGCCAAAGCACTCGCACACAAACACACACAGATGATATTTGATATTCCCCAATGCCTGATGCTCCCGCCTACTCAAGGGCATTGCATTAGAATATGGATATGCAGCTTCATCATAGCAGCATGGGTGTGTGTATTAATAGACACTGCAATAACTCGTCCGAAATCTTTGCTGAAAGTGTATTTTGCGAGAGCAGACTCATTCAACTTGGCCGACCGCTGCACCCACGCAATTCGCCAATGTCGATTCAAATTCACGAGCACAGCAGCCTGAAACAATGCTCATGGCGCAGGCCTCTGCCTGTCGACGTCCTGGTGGAAGCAAGACCCGGCCCGGCCGTGTGCACGCGCAAGCACACGCGCGGCCAACCGTCTGACTGGAGCGAGACTCTCTCCTCTCACTCCTCCCTCGCGTCGTCCTCCCCCCCCCCTCTCCAGCTCTCCCTTCATCTCTCCTCCCAGGGCCCTACCCTCCACGCCCACTCTCCTTGGTCACTCCGTCTCCCCCTCTCCTCAATCCTTCCCTCCCTCTCTCTCTCTCTTACTCTCTCTGGTGCAAACTCTATCTCTCTCTCTCCTGTCACATCCCTCCCTCTCTCTCTCTCTTACTCTCTCTGGTGCACTCTCTCTCTCTCTCATCTCCTTCTCCCTTATCTGTTCCTGTCTCTCAGCGGCTCCTCCCTCCTTCCCCCTCTCATCAGTGGGTAGATTATTGCAGTGACAGTGGAACAGAGAGAGAGAGAGAGGGGGTGGGTGGGTGGGAGGGCAGTGATGGGCGTGGATTGGTGGGGAATGGAAGGGGGGGGTCATTGGCAGTGAGATACCACTCTGAGGCTTTGTGCTGCAACACACATACCCAGCCAGAGTTGCCTCTTAATAAGGTTGTCCAGGACTTACAGAAATCATTCACACATGCCAAAGGCAAACCACCTCAAAAAATTATATATTACCATTAACACTACAGACAGACACACACACACAAACTCTCGTTGGTTCATTCTAACACGTCACTGAACAGTATTTATCACTGTGGTTGGCAAGCATTATTTACCAGCTGTCCTGTGTGTGTGTGTGTGTGTGACGCCGACAGGAATGATGTCCAACATCGACCGGGATCGCCATGACCTCGTGAGAGTGTGGCCACAAACCCCTCTAACCACCTCACACAGCCGACAGCTTGACACCTAGGAGGCGACGATGCCTCTGACCAGCCCGTGTCGACAGCCAAACCCCACCACAGCGACGCTTGGCTCAGCGCTTCCGCATGACACGACAACCCTCCTCCACCTCCAGGCCGTGCGAGGACGGATGCCAACAACAAGGGCGGATCTCTCCTTGACGGTCTGGCCTACAACACACTCACTCTCCCTCTCCTTATCTCTCCCTTCCTAGTCATAATGGACGAGCTGCTTTAAGGCTTTTTCAGACGCCTCTTTACAGCATCTGGATCAATTAGAATGCCCTCCTTCTCTTGTTCTCCTGCGCGAGAACATGAGGCCACGTTATGCTAACTGCCCCCGGCTAACGTCGGATCCTCGCTGAGCACAACACGCGGACCCGGGACCCACCACGGGAGGGTCGAGGAAGCGAGGTCCGCGCGAGGATACGACTCGGCTGGTGCAATGAGTTAGCGCTAACGACCCCGAGACGACAGCGGCGGTTTGGGTGAGTCCGTCTCGTCACTTCGAGGCCGCCGAGGTTTGCTCCCGTAGGGTCGAGACTTCTCTGCGCGAGTGTGTTATACCTCCACGTCTCCCAATTACAGGGGAGGAGCGCTGTCGACACGCTGGTCTCGGAGGGGGAAGATGGAGGGGGGGGGGGGGGGACAAGCGTAGTTCACACACAGACACACGCGCGCACGCTCTCGTACGCACACACACACTCCATCTCAGGCCCCTTCTGTTTCCCCCTCACTCTTTCTTCCTCCCTCCCTCCCTTTCTTTCTTGCTCCCTCTCGGTCTCTCGCCCTCTCTCTCTCTCACCCTCCCTTTCACTCCCACTTGCCCTCTCTCTCTCACCCTCCCTTTCACTCCCCCTTGCCCTCCCTCTCTCTCTCTCAGGGCTCATAATAAAGGCCATGGATGCCGCGAGCAGCCTCGCAGCCACTCTGTTAGAAAGTGATGAGTGTCTCTGTCATATTGTTTGTTTCCCCAGGCCTTGGGAGCCTCGAAAAAGAAATGAATTGAAAACAAACACCCCCCAAAAATACCACCGGAACTCTGGAAAACAAAGACAACTCCGCTTCTCAAGTGACAGTTCACCGGCAGTACTGTGGCTGGCCCCATTTTTCCCTAATTTCTCAGCATAAGTCGCTGACCATGTGTAGGGTTGCCCCCCTCTATGAGACAGCGTTTACTCCTCTGCGCTGGACACATGCCAGGGTTTCACTGAGGCATCCCTGTGCATTGGCCACGTCTGCCTTTACAATCTCGGCAAACTGAGGCCAATTTGTGGCGGGCCATAAAAATGAGACACTGACCCCATCTACTGGCAGAGCTCCAAACAGCCGACTGAAATAAGCTCCTAGCAGAGACAGCTGATACGACATCCTCCTGAAATGAGTCGTATAAAAATGATAGATGGAAATGACGGGGGTAATGGCCCCGGCTTGTGGTTCTTCCCCCCCCCCCCAGTCCCCTGCCTGGTTTTCATTCCAACTCTTTGACCGGTCAATCTTCCAGATTTGTCTCCCCTCTGCTCTCCTGTTCTCTCCTCATACCCACTACGCTGTTGCTCTCCCCTGCTGTCGTTCCATCCCACTTTCACCCCCCCCCCCCACACACACACACACACACACAACATCCCCATTGGCGCAAGTTAACACAGCCGTGTAACAGAGGAGGGTTCGGTGAAGCCCTGCAGGGGGTGCTAGACACTTTAGCTTAGCCTGCTAACACGGTCTGGGGGATGGGGATAGGTTGTGGACGGAGGTGCCTCTCACCTTCTCATAGTAGTCCACGTTCTTCTCGGCGGTGGAGAGGAAGGCGGATTTGAGGTCGGCCCTCATGCTCCTCTTCCAGCGGGACCAGTCCCCCTTCAGGGCGTTGTTGGCCCACTCCCCCCGGTCCTCCAGCCTATCGATCTCCTCCTTCAGCTGGGAACACAACACCACGCACCAATCAGTGACACGCAACCTGAGCCGGCAACCAATCGCCTTTTCACGTTCTTCACCGCCGAGGGTTTCAATGCGCGCCGAAATGTCATACTGTTCCTAAAGCACAGCCTTCATAGAAGATATGACCATGCCATTCAAAGCATAGAAGACAACATGGAAAATAGTGATATTTGTGCACATAGACATCTGCTCCTAGAAATGCACACTCATACACGGACACACACCCAAAGCAATATCTGTGGTAGTTAAGGGGATGGACAGTGCTGAACCGCCATGCAAATTGAGGTGATTTCCTTCCTGGCGCTCTCATAGCTGTCTATAGTAAATTCCTGCGACGCTAATGGTCTGGAGCCCTCACTTGGCAAAATCAAATGGCAGACTCTTCAGCTGTTGGCATGCATCCGTTTGGAGTGAAGAGTGACTTTGCATTAGCTATAGCTCCTACACACTCACTCGTGGGGTCTTCCTATGCCTTGTTGTTACTGCAGTGGTATTGATCCAAGCCCCTCATCAAGACGATAGCCATCTAAGCAGGCAGAGACATGTATTAGAGCCTGTGTGTGTGTGTGTGTGTGTGCACGAGCGGGTGTGTGTGTGTGTGTCATTTAAACTGATCCCACTGAGGTGTTTGACTCCAACAGCCCTCAACAACAAGCCTATCTCTTCACCAAGCTAAAGAAAGGAATGATGAATTAGACCCGGGATACAAGGGAGGACAGAGAGAGAGAGAGAGAGAGAGAGAGAGAGAGAGAGAGAGAGAGAGAGAGAGAGAGAGAGAGAGAGAGAGAGAGAGAGAAAAAGAGAGAGAGAGAGAGAGAAAAAGAGAGGGAGACAGTGAGAAAGAAAGAGACCAGAGAAAGAGAGCAACAAAAAAAAGAGAGTGAGAAAGAAAGAAAGAGAAAGTACGGCTACACTGCATTCCTTAGGGAGGTGGTGGTGTCAGATTAGAGTTGCTCAGATATGCAAGGCTGGGTAGGAGATTGGGAGTATTGACAGGCAGGCTGATGAGGGTCGGCTGTTGTTGGCACCGCCAGTCTCATCCTAAGTTGGTGGCAATCGATGCGGGAAGTTTGTGTGTGCGTGTGTGTGTGTGCACACAGTTTGTGTGCACGATAATGTGTGTTTGCGTGATTATGCTGTCTGTGTGTATATACTTGTTTGATTGGATGTTTATGTGAAAGCACACATGGGTGTTTGTGGCTGTAGTTTGTGTGCATGTTAATGTCTATAAGTGTGTGTGTGTGTGTGTGTGTGGGGGCTGATTATCAGACTCTGTAGAGTGGAACTGGGCTGGCTGGGCTGGAGGCTGGGGACTTTGCTGTGTGACTGCTGGCTGTGACTGACTACTACAACAAGGGGACACATCATTAGAAACACACACACATTGTTCCAACAACAAAGAAAGCTTTCCATAATAAGTCAACATGTTAGACTTCAGGGAAAGTTCTACGAATGACACTCACTTATATGAATAATGTATGACCGCCTAGCTTTACTGTGTGGATGAGTCTCCTGGCCGCAGCATCACTGCCATCTTCTGGCTAAACTGAAAATTACAACACTCCTACACATTACAACCTGAAGCGTTCTTATAAAATACAAACCTCTAAAATTCCCTATAGTAACATTCAAAATTAGCCTGACATGAATTGGTCCTTGGTTACCGACAACGCAAACCACTATAGCAGCAATGTTATAGTTAGACGACATACACAGCTTCAAATGCCAAAATGTGGCCATGCCAAAGCCAGAACCAACGTTACGGGTTAGTAGTGAGAGCAATAACAACAGCCAGCACTCTCCAAGCTTCACACGGCATGACAGAGGTCAAGGTTGAGTCCGAGGGCCAGCCTGGGTACCTGATCAATCTCCCCTCCCAGCCTCTCCTGTCTCTGCAGGCGGACCTGCTCTGGGTTCCTGCCCAGCAGACTGCCCCACACTGTCCCCTGGTCCCCACTCTCCTCCAGTCACATGACAACACAGGAAGCACAGGAGTCAGTAACCAGGATGTACTGTGCAGTACACGGGTCAGCTGGCAACAGGAGGGAATGCCCGAGTCAGCAAGTACTGGGGGCAGATCTTTATTTAGCCGCCAAACTGCAAAGTCATCTTTTCCACATTCCAACGACCACTTGTATTAACCAGGTGATTTTATGGCGAATTTCCATGATGCGAGTGACATTGTTGACTTGTGATTTAGCAACAGTTTATGTTGATTGGTTTTTAGGTTTATGTTAACAACAGGTAATTTAGACACTGTAACACCAACAGTTGTCATGGAACTGTCATACCGAGGTAAGGACTGCATGGGTGTCAACTGACATGTTTCAGTTGGAATACCGAGACTGCCTTGTCACCCTACTTTTCACATTGGCCCAATTAGCACAATGCTAAAAGCTAGCAGGTGTCACAGTATTATTGCTTGTGACAGTGATAGTATGTGGAATTCAGTATTTCTGTCATTTATTTACTCTGGTACCTTAGTCACCACTGGACCACAATAACTGAAATACGGTGTGGTGTTTTATGGACATAAACCTAGATTTAGGGGCATATACAAGACATCGCTGGCACACTAGCTCATGTAAAAAAAAGAAAATCGAGAAAAAAAACTGCCATTTCAGGTTTCCATTGCCTCATTTACTGTCCTCATTAACTACCACGATGCACTGTGCAACACGTGCTCGTACAAAGCAGAAAGAGACAGTGCCCAGGTGTCACCTCTCCTCAGTCTTAATGAAGGGGACAGACCGAGCAGGGACACAATGGCCCAGCTTTGACATTTCCTCGTCCATTAGCAGAGCAGTGCAGAGCTGCCATAGAGACCCTGGATTTAAATCGCCGGCCTCGTCTGCTCTGAGAAACACGCGGCGACTGAGCTATTCAAGCTCCCAAGGCCATTAGGAGGCCATTGTTCCGGGTGGGAGAGCGCAGGTGAATGCCTCAATTCTCGTTCTCATTAGAATTATCAGGGAGACTCATGATTGGTAAGAGACGGAAGCTTAAAAAAACCCCGAAACATTTGCATTCAATCTCCAAAGCTCTTCCCCTGCGAAAAAAATTAAATAACCCAAGTTCTTTTAACGTATTTCTTTTTTGGAATAATTCCGTACGCCCGGTTCACTCCCCCCTTCTGACGATCGAACCGCGGCGATATTGCCAGTGGGCGACGACGACATTTCAAGTCGTCGATAGATAGAATTCCATTAGTGTGTTATTAGCCGGGGCTCTGCAATGAAATAATGTTTACACCCCAACTTCCTGCGCTGTGTGAAGAAGCTCAAGAGGGACTTCCTGCGAGAGCACCCGATATTTCGATAATCCTCCGAGTCGAGCCGCTTCCAATATGGCCCGTGGTCCTCCTCAGTCTTAAGGCCGCTCTCTTGGAAATGAAAGCAGACACTCGTTGGCCGTATGCTTCTTTATTACTCCTAATCTCTTAGGAAATTGCCTGGAAGCAGAGGAATCTGAAGGCTTACAGTGAGGGTAGGACGGATGAGAGGGGGGTGGAGAGGAGAGGGGGAGGGGGGGGGGGGGAAGAAAAGTGTCAATATTGTACTTACTGCTTCTCTGTCCACTTTCTTGGTGGCCAAGGCCTCGCTTTTAGCTTCGAACTCGGCCTGGATGTGGTCTCTTCTCCTCAGAACGGCCTGAAGGGCAACATCAACATGCACAGCACACACAGTTGAGGACGGTCTCTTTAAAAACCGACGCCTCGGCCTGTTTCCGAAGTCTGTAGTCTGGCCTCATCACCAGGCTCGTTTTCACGGGCAATCTGGGGTTAGTCTGGTTGCACATACTACTCAGCAACTGGTTCGGGTTGGTTTACCTTGAGACCTTCGGAGCACAGCACATACTCGTGCAGGGTGGGCACTAGGACCTCGGAGAGGTGGTAGACCTGCTGGTCCGTCTCCTGACAGCAGTGCTCCAGACAGCTGGCCACCCCCTTCAGGGGTTCGGATAGCTGCTCCTCCTCCGAGCCGGACCACAGGGTGTAGGTGGGGCCGCATTCCTTCAGCTCCTCCAGGTACTCTGGGAGATAGGCAGGATATGTTGTTACCCACAATGCCACCTTTCTTGAGGCCCATGTGTGTCTCTCTCTCTCTTTCTCCCTGTCTATGTATGTCTCTCTCCCTCTTTCTCCCTCTCTTTCTGTATCTCTCTGTGTATGTCTTTCTGCATGTCTCTCTTTGTATCTCTCTCGCTTGCTCTCTCCCTCTCACACACCTATCAGGAGATAGCTTTCGTTTCTTGCTGATGGTGACCCGCACTGTACGACAGTCTGTGCGGGCGTGTTGTTTGTGTACGCGTGCGTGCACAATGTGGGTCCGTGTGCGTGCGCTGTACCCTTCTGTTCTTTGACGATCCTCTGAGTGACCTTGTCCAGGGAGGAGATCTTCTGGCTGAAGGCCTCCACGTACTCCTGCATGGCCGTGAACTCCTCCGGTCGGTTCTTCACGCCCCTGACGGAGTTGGACAGCGCCCTTACCGTGTCCCCCATCCTGCTGAGGAACCCGGGACCCTGCTTCTTATGGGACGTCAGCTCCTGTGTGTGTGTGTGTGTGTGTGTGTGAGTGTGTGTGTGTGTGTGTGTATGTGAGGGGGGGTCACAAATGGAGCAGTCTTTGTTCACTCTCAGGTGGACTTGTAAGAGACAGACTTGACATGCTAAACATGTGACTTGGGGCTTTGTAGCAACTGGGATTTCGTTCAGCGACAATATATGTTTCCCTTGGAAGTATATGAAAGCATTGTTGTTTGCGCAAGGATGGTTATGTGTACATTCCATCCAGTTGTATGGATTGCAACAGGTTATACCATTCCTCGACATATCCTGTCTTGAAGCTGTTTTGACACCAACAAGGGCCAGAAACAACACACGCTAGACTAAATACGACTGGTTACATTTCCTACTCGTTGGTACCAAGGCATAACGGTAATACAACAATTGCTGTTTCAGTTGAATTTGCTGCTGTTACCCTAATCCTCTTTAGACGCTCTGTACTGTAGCAAGAAGTCATGGTCCTGTTTCTGGGCTTTGAGACACAAGGAGAGCATTCATGATCACGTCCAGGCCTTATTATACTATTACGCTAACTGGATACTAGCGGTAATCAGATTTGGGTGCCAGTTAGAGGGGCGACTATAGTGTATGTGTGAGTGTATGTGTATGTGTGTGTGTGTATGTGTGTGTATATGTGTGTGTGAAAACAGGTGACAGAACTTGAGCGGTTGTGAGAGTCCCATGTGAAATAGTTTTGCTTCTCGAAAAATGTACAGGATCCTCACAGGAAAACCCTTTTCACATCCATACGTTACCACATACATAAAACCGAATCGCTTTTTTTTGTTAAATGTTTGCCCGTGCGTGCAAGCCTTTTACAGTGCACTTACCCAGGCCTGTGCTGTGAGGAAGACTTTGAAGTCGTCGCTGCAGGAGAGGATAGGGTGGTCGGACACGCGGTTCAGGAACTTGTGGAGAGCCTTCCTCCGTGTGTCGATGAAGTCATTGTTGAACCTCTCCACCATCCCCTTCATCACAAACTTCTCCGGAAGCGGCTGAGGATAGGACACAAGGAGATATAGGTGTGTAGCAGAGGTGGTTGGGCAACCACACCTGGGTGCCGATTACACCCGCCTGAGACCTGACGACAAGCACGGGCTACCTCAGGCTTCAGCTTAGCGAGCTAGACCAGGTCTTCTACATCCGCACACGACACCAGTGTGCAGGTGTGAAAGAAGCATTACAAAACATACACTTGAGAAAAGTTCCAAATAATCGAACTTAAACAATATATATGTATATATATATATATATATATATATATTTGTGTCAGGCGTGACTGTCTACCCACATGAACAATGAGTGTGGGATGGGTTTCTTCAAGCTTGCTTTTGAGCCACAGGAAGTCTTGGTATCGCCTGCGAACTTCATACTCGCTGGAGTCAAACTCGCTGCGGGTAGTCTGCGGGAAAAGGAAGAGGATGTGGACGCACATTAAGACGCACAGCAGTCGCCGCGAGAGGACAAATGTTCTCTTTGCCGATTCAAAACACTACCATGACAAACACGCCTGCATTGGAATTGTGAATAGACACCCACTCGACGTCAAAACATTCCTCACCTTTGTCAGAACTCTGTAGGTGATGAACGTCTCTACGGCGGTCACATGACTCTCTGGGTTATCCACGGTGATAAAGAGGTCTTTTGTGTCGAGCCCCTCCTCTTCCTCCTCCTCCTCAAACTTGTACTGGTTGACCATGGAGCCTGGTGAAGTCTGCATGGATGGGTTGATGGCCCTTCCCTCTGTCACAGTGACATCCTACACAAGAGACAATGAAGTAGGCGTGAACTGGCCTCATCTGAATGCTTCATTCATTTACTGGAGCACAGACACCTGCTACACAAATGTGGTCAAATAGGGCCTCGTGCGGTAAACCATTATTATATCGGGTTTTTTTCATGTCAGACCATATTGTGATCGTGTGACAACGACATAACATGCAGCATATCTTTCTATGTTTTCTGAATTCCGGTATTAAAGCAATGTCTGAAAGATAACGTTAAACTCTCCAATACTGTGGAAATCAAAACAAGCAGAACGTCATGCCAACTACACCAACACATTTTCTTAGCGAGCTGTCTCTAGACGTCACATTCAAAGCATGCAGCCTGCCAAACAGACAAATAGCTTACGTATGCAAACGACTTTACACAGAACTGATGCGTCCTAGTATGTCCAGGGCAACATTTATTACTGTTCTTTCATGAAGGCTTCCTGTTATAACAAACTGTTAAGCTAGTGTAGCTGCCTAGTCAGCAGAATGTCGAGCGCCGCTCCCCTTACTGACTAAACAATAGTGAACAGGCACAGATCAACTATGTAACAAGTATATTCAGTGGGTGTCGTTACAAGTGGGAAACAAATGAAATTAATCTCGTGATTTTTTGGCACACGTAGGTCACTTGTAAACTGTAAAGTTCCTGACTTTAAGACTTGATGAACCGATCGAGGGGTTTATTGAAGATTGACAGGTAAGCTATTCTTAAAAAGCTAGATCAAAACCACGCGATGCAAGTCATACAGTAGGCTATGAATGACAGAAGGCACCTGATCTACTGAACTTTGATTTATTGTCGTGTCTGTGTGTGCCAGTGGGACAATAAGCCGAAAACTGTTGGACTAATAGCTTAATAATTCAGATAAAACCCATTTTTTAAGATGCGCAGCTCTCCCCATTATATTTGCTGCTTGTTGGATGTCAGTTTTAGATACAGAATAGGAAAGGGAAGCAGTCCTACTTCTTCAAAAGATGTTGGACATCGATGCCTTATTTGCGCACGGAGTCAAAACTTTCCACGTAGCAAGAATCTCATCCAAACAC
This sequence comes from Thaleichthys pacificus, assembly GCA_023658055.1. NCBI lineage: Eukaryota > Metazoa > Chordata > Actinopteri > Osmeriformes > Osmeridae > Thaleichthys > Thaleichthys pacificus. The sequence goes on along the minus strand of CM042872.1, from coordinate 4,553,195 downwards.
TAGTCAACAAGAGCATTGGCTAACTTTCAAAGTTTTAAATCGGCAATTTTTTTTTTACCTTGCTGAACACTTCTAAGTCATCGTCTTCGTCAAGATCCAACATCTGTCCAGAGATGTCGGCTGGTATTGTTTGACTCCGGGAGACAATAGCCGGTTCGCCTATAGCCGCACTCATTGCTGTCCAGATTTATAATAGCCTGTACTGTGAACGTAGCTAGCCTACCTCATGAACCTCATGAGCGGAGGGTTGAAAAACAAAAAAAAAACAAAAAAAAACTTCAGAGGTGGACTTTAACTGCGCATCGAGTCTACGCAGAAACGGAAGCACTGTGGACAAGGAAGTTGGAAAAATTGGTCGGGTTTGGTTCCCAAGATTATGTATGGTCAATACGCTCGTATGGGATGGGTATATATATTTTTTGCGTCAGTATGAATAAAATAATATTGCAATATTATTATTTTGAGCATCAGAATAGTTTGATTTTGTGACGCATATATCGCTAACAATTGCATTGAAGACTGGTATTTTTTGACGACGCGTAACTTGTAAGTGGCCTTTCTTGATACCCTGTGCGTTTGTGAAATCAGACTTTATAAACAAATATACTTTTGTCCTTAGCCTACCACAGCACAAACTGGGCATTTGTATAGCCAAAAGATGTCACTGTTGCACAGTATAACATGCCATGCACACAGCACATACAGTTAATTGTGCATTCATGTCTCATGATTGGTTGCTAGACAAGCAATACACGTTTATATTAATATTTCGACTGTATTTATCGAATTAGTTTCAAAATAATCTTTCAAATATTAAGATTATGTGGAGTGAGGAAATGTGTTACATTGTAGATAACCTTAAAATGCTATATCAACACAAGTGAAATATTTCAGTTTGCATTTGCAAATATCATTCGTATCTGGAATGTTTCCATGATTACCTCAATGCCCTCATTCACAATAGCAGCTAAATAATCAATACTGATGACCTATCAAGCCAATATCTTGAATGCTAAGTCAAGATAAGATAATCAATGAGGTAATTCCGTAACTCAAATGCCTGTTTTTCTTTAAAAAGCCTATCAGAAAAAATATGAAGTCTTATTTTGCAGTACTAGCATTGGTTTGGATATCCTGAAGTATCCAATAATGCATTTCCTTGACTGCTTTCACATACAACACTGAGATTTCCACCATAACCCATCTATTGGCACGCTGATGGAAAATGTGAAGAAGAAAAAAAAGCATCTTCAAGCCTCGTCCGGATATTTCTTAAAGCACAGGATAATAATATGTTCAGTGTCGGTCCAGACACCAATATCTGCATACAGGAAGTCCTTGAAATGCTGATATTACCATATCCTTTTCCTTCGACCAACTGGGGGAAGGCCACATTCGTCAGCCATTCAGATTAGAGAGCTTTATAATGATTCTACAAAGGTCAGGGTTTGTCTGTGTGGAAGTGTAGAACGCTAAAGCACAGAATGCCAAGAAAGGTCACTTGCTACCACAATCATATTATCTCTCTGCCATTTCATATGAATTTGTCTCTCTGATTGATTTAAAGCTTATGTTGAGACTGTGTGTGTTTCATTTCCATGACAAAGAACATCTGTCTTCTGTAGATGATGTCATGCAAGCCAATAAATCGGAATATATATATTTAAATGTGTTTTTTTTTTATTATACTGAAAAAATAGGTTACGCTTAACTGAAATACTGTAGAAGAATGCCTGTGTGCATTCCTTACCTTTGTGGTAAAGGTTGTTTCGTACAAACACACCAAGAAAGTGTCGCACCAGTATGGCCTTAAGTAGCCTCGGAGTTACCACAAAACTTGAAGACGATCAGTCAAATAGCGAACGCTAAATCTAGTCTGAGACAGTGGCCAGTACTGTCGTGATTGTCTGTCGCCCTGTCTCTGTGCAAGCGATGCTAAGATGCTAATTGAGGGCACACTGCCCACTCATTAAGTAAATCCTCTAACTCTCCTGGCATAGCACCACACTCTCCTTGGCCCCAAGTCAAAACCTGTCCAGTACAACCACAGCTCTCCAGGCCAAGCTGTTCTCCAAAGCAAAAACAGCTCCATCAGTAGCAGTTAATAATTAGATTAGCATTACAACCCCACCACCACCACCCCAAACAATGGCTTACATAGATCAGCTCTTTCAAATTGCATTTGCGCACTGTCAGCCCCATTAGTGTGACCAACCAGAGTGTCTAAAAGAAAAAGAAGGGGAAAAAAATGGATTGCTGCTGTTTTTCTTCTGCGGTGTGTCTAAAATGGATAACACAGAAAGCATTACAGACAATTACGGCCAAACTCTTATGCCGCTTCTCTCTTTTTCCCCCAATGCCGTTTCTCTCTCTCTCTCTCTCTCTCTCTCTCTCTCTCTCTCCCTCTCTCTCTTTCTCTCCCTCTCGCTCTCTCTCTTTCTCTCCCTCTATCTCTCTCTGTCTCTCTCTCTCTGTGTCTCTCTCACGCGCTCTCTCTCCCTCTCTCTTACTCTTTCTGTCTCTCTCCCTGTTGTTGGATCTCCCTGCTTTCGGAAATTGCCTACTAACTGCACGACTGCTACCTCTAAACCTGCTGCACTCGTACAGGGAGAAACAGAAAGGGAGATGAAATTGGGGACTTGGCCACCTGGACGAAAGCGGGAAGTGAACAATTAAGAATCAATTTACCGTCAAAAAGCTTTGCTTCCTAATTAAGACCACATGCAATCTAGTGTTCTAGGGCACTCTGTAGTGGCACACACACATACACACACAACATGTTTTGTTTTGTTACCATCCCATTGTTTCATTCTACTTTTGCTATTATGATAATGGAGTTAGTCCAAACTGTAGTTTTCCACAGGGGACCATTATAGTGAAGTGATTGAGATTCTGTAATGAGAAAGTCTTTTAAATTCCTGCCAGGTGTGTTGTGTAATAAGTGTGTGGTGATTATCGTGTGTCATTATCAACATACTTGTGTCACATGTGTCATAATGATAATGTGTCATGTTAATGGTACACGGTCACATCACATTGCTCTCATATGAAACCATGTGGATTATGGTTTTATGTCTCTGGCCACTGCCTGTACTTATTGTAATATGTTTCATGCATTTCTTTCTTTTTTTTCTTTTGAATGTATGTACATTTGTAAGATGTATTACCCTGCTGCTCTGGTTAGATAGATAAAGTTTGATTTCATCCATTCAATGAGTCGTGAAGGTATTCTAGTAGATAGTAATGGCAGGCTTTTACTAGTGAGTGGAAATAGAGCTAGTAAACACTAGGCTAACTCGGACGGTTTGAAAACAAGTGAATAAATTGTGAGTGAGGCGTGGGTTTGGGAGCTAGACAGATGGTGGGCTGTGAGAAGCAGCAATGCAGCGAAATGGAAGTCTGCGAACAAACGAATGGGACAAAGTCATGGTCAGAGCAGTCACAGTGTAAAAACACAAGTACACACTCACACACGCCTGATCCTTTGGAGCCCTAGCAGTGTCACAAGCTGCACGGAGGTGTGCGCCTTTAGAAATGAAATCCTATAAACGACCTGCTCCGAACACAGTCTGACGACATCCCCTCAATTAAAAGAAAAAATGATTATCTTGAACTTTCAGTACGTAGACCTCTAACCTGTGAAATCTAATTAAGTCCCTGCAACAAACAAACAAAAAAAGGCATTACTAATCAATCATCCAGAAATAAGATAAATTAAAATAGAAAGCGCAATGATTGAGGGCTGAGCAGAGGAGATAAGGGATGGGAAAACATGCACTGGAGTGCACTCTGTGGAATTCCGAATTACCATCCACTTGGGGGTGCATCAGGTATGGTTGAATTGGTCATAGTATTAATTCTTCAGGTTGGAAAGTCACTGAGTGCAGCTGGTACAAAAAGACCAAGACACACACAACCGCTGAATGCTTATTGCTCGCACTGATTGTCACAAAACCAGTGGAATTGTATCCCGTAGAGACCACATACCTCCGAATGCCTTGAGCGTGTCCAGTGATTATCCTTACAGTCTTTCCTATGATGGTCGTTTTATGATACAACAGATGCACGAGGTCACCGTGAGTTTAGGATGCAGCAGAAGGCAGAGAGTACATGTAATCAGACACGGAGAGAGAGAGAGAGAGAGAGAGAGAGGGAGGGAGAGAGAGAGAGAGAGAGAGAGAGAGGGAGGGAGAGAGAGAGAGAGAGAGAGAGAGAGAGAGAGGGAGGGAGGGAGGGAGGGAGACCGAGAGATTGAAAGAGACATGTTGACTTATGAGAGCTGGCATATGGTTGCTGAAACACATCTATTTGTGATGTTTCCTTGAGAGAGAAAGAGATTCTTCTATTTTAAATGGTGTTAACCCGGGTTACTGTAGACACTGCTTAGCCCACAACAACAAAAAAACTGCCAAAAGAGTGATTCAACTCATGCACTGTAGAGGTAAGCGCTCCCATTGTGTGAATAAAATAAAGGGGTCCTCTATACTGCACATTCAGACAGACGGAGAGAGCTGACCTCCAAAAACCACATTGAGACAGTTACAATAACTTCTCCCGACTTATCTGAGCACATACTGTCTGTAATACAGGAGGAAGAAACATTGGATTAAGATGGCTTGCTTTGCTCTCCTTTATGTCATAACTTTCGAGTTGAAAGTATTTTCCAATTATGCGTCTCCGTTCATTGAAGCGAAACATAGAGAGCTTTTAGGCACAATAGGACAATAGGATTAACGGGGGGGGGGGGGGGAGGGGGGTAGAGAGCTGTGTTTTAGTGACTGTATGGGTGGTTTTGCAGCTGTATGCTCTTTGGTGTTAATTTTATGGTGCCATTCCATTTCATTCCTTCTCGACGTCGAATGCTAACCTTTTAAGCTCTCGTTCGTCCGACTGTAAACACGTCTTGCTCCTCCTCTCTTTTCTTCCACACATCATTAATGTCGTTCTTTCTCTCCATCTGCCCGGTCTTTACCCGCCAAGTCCTGTCTCGTCTGGGATCTCTCCTTTCCCCCTTTCAATCTGCACCTCTCTCTCTCCTCTCTTATCTTCTCCTTGTACCACTCTTTCCCTCTCTTCCAGGCCACCATTACCACTGCTGCTTATCCCTCCATCTCTCCATACCTACAGTGCTGTGCTCTCTCCTCACTCCTTGCCATCCCTTTATCTCCCACCTCTCTCACTTCTCTCTCTTTCGGTCCGCCCTCCATCCCTTCCCAATCCTACCTCTACCTCCATATATGCCTCTCTGCCTCCATCTACCTCTCTGAACTCTGTCTCTCTCCCACCATCTCGACACACCTCTCTCTCTCTCTCTCTCTCTCTCTCTCTCTCTCTCTCTCTCTCTCTCTCTCTCTCTCTCTCTCTCTCTCTCTCTCTCACCTCCTCCCATACATCTTTACCACACTCCTTTTTCTTCCCCCTCCATTCTCTCTCTTTTTCTCCCCATTCCTGCCTCTCCCTTTTCCTCCCTCCCCTCCTTTCCTTCTCTCTGTTTCCAGACACATTATGTAGATTAAACATCGCCAGCCGCACAGCCGAGAGTCTATGACTGCAGCACTTTGTTTTCCTAAATAATTAACAAGGCCGGTGTTGATTTACTGTCTAATGTAATACTTCCACATCCTTCTGGGGGCGAGACGGACATCTGGCGGCTGCCTGGGCCTCCATGGACCTGGGCCAAGCCTCCAGCGTCAACCCCCAGCATTAAAATTTAAGGCGGCACATTAGGAAGAGGGCGCAATTGTGTGTGTTTGTGTGAGTGACTGAGTGACTGAGTGTGTGTGTGTGTGTGCGCTGTGCACACAGCCTTTTCAGTAAACATAGCGAATTGGGTGGCATTAGACCCATCGGCCAAAGGCAGCAGAAGCACAATGATAACACTGAGTGTCTATCTGTAATGAGGTCTTTCGGAATGAGGGTGGGAGGGAAGGGAGTTAGAAGAGAGTGGCAGGGGATAGAGAGGGTAAAGGGCTTGTGTAATTTGGGAGGGATTTTTGGAACAAGCATAGCTGCCTCTGAGGTATTGATTTAAACCGTGGATCTGTAATGAGCGTGGCCTGGGACTGCCTTGTCGTTAGCTCGACGCGCCGTCTCAGTTATGCTAATGTGGCCTTGAAGCTTTCTAGCTCCACACACACACACACACACACCACTATACTATACTACAGGTATAATTCCTCTATTACCATCTGCATCATTCCATATCCAAGTACCTTGCAAATAGAATAAACCTTTAGCATCATGCAATGTGTTCCTGCTAGGTACTTGAGGTTAGACCTGTACTGTAGTAGAGTTAGGGAAGGTTAGTAAACCTGAGCTAGTGAAGTGCTGGTTGTTGTGGTCGGCATTTCATTCCTGGGATGCAGCTAGGGTAGGCTAGGCTAGGCCAGTTCAGGCTAAGCTAGGCTAGGCCAGTTCAGGCTAGGCTAGTTCAGGCTAGGCTAGGCCAGTTCAGGCTAGGCTAGGCTAGGCTGCCACCGTTCATTTTCTGTCTCTCCTATTGACGGTGATAACGAGTCCCCATCACCTCCCATCCTTCACTGCAGTGGTCACATACAATACAAATACAAAACAAATATCATATATATGTGCTGCTCCCCACAGCTTTCATCAAAACACGCCCTGCAGTCTGCTGAAGGAAAAGATGACAAGGTCTGACAAGGGGCAAGGAAGGAAGTAGGCATTTGCAGTGACTCTTGAATCTTTCAGGAAAATTGATTCCAGGTATGTAGGTATTGATTTAAACCTGTGTTAACTGGTATTGACTCAAGTTCATTTATAGCTCTGTTCGGTGTGATATACGGATCATTTTGCCAACTGTATATTGACACAAACGTAATTTTTTTCAATAAACGAGTAAAAGTCTCATTCAAAATACGTAACTCCACCGACCCTAATGTACTAGAAGGAAACCTCAAAAGAGGTGTGTGCATCTCTTTCTCTCACGCGCCGTTCTGTTGTATCCGTGTGTTGTATGGTCTGGTCTCACTGGCCCTCCTGGCTTCATCTGTGAGAATATGCTGTTTTGAAGAGCCCAATTGATTCCCTGACATCAAAGACGAGTGTAGCTCTGTCACAAAGCCATTACCTGGTCTACCTGGTTGGCCTCAATGCAAATAAGGACCGGTAGTGCCACCAGCATCACAGCACCTCTCTGAATGCCCCTCATCAAAAGGCAATGAGAGTGGATCCAGCATCATTACTGGTGTTTGGGAGTGTGTGCCTGTGTGTTTGTTGTATTCTCGTTTGAGTCTTTGTGGGCCTGCGTTGGTGATAGGGCGTGTGTGTGTGTGTGTGTGTGTGCGGGCGTGCGTGTGTGTGTGAGGGGAGCAACAAAGAGGTCAGAGCACTTTTATGACAGCCTCCACGTCCTCTCAGGCGTAGGTGTGCGGCGGCAGATCAATGAGCCGCGGCCCTTTGAGAAGACGCTCCCAGCCCCGTTAGGGATCATTAGAAAACCGCTGCCCCCCGAACACCCCCCCCCCCCCCCCCCCACTGCCCCCCACCATCCTCCCCCTCCCGCCCTCCCTCCCTTGTACCCCTCCCGCCTCATCCCCCCCGTCTGATGAATATGGAAGGCTCCCCTCCGCCCTTTTCCCCCCCACCACCCTCCTCCCCTATCACCCTCAACCCCCACCCTCCCACCCCCCCACCACCATCACCCCTCTGTCACAACGCTAACACTCACTAATTAGGCCTGTTTTGCCTATTAGAGGGCCCGCTCGCTTCGAAACACCACTCCTGTTTATCGCAATTAGTTCACCCATTAACTAGCACTTCATAACATTGGGCCTGTCTTGGATGGAAATGATGGGAGCACACCGTGCATTATTTATGAAGGGATGGTGGATGGGAGGGAAGGAGGGATGGGGGTGAGTGAAGGGTTTGGCAGCCCATCTGAGAATTCCATCTCTCGCTTCCTCACCTCATCCGAAAAAACGAGCACTCACCACACGCAGGCACATCTGCCCTTGCCTTCCTGGAGAAGCTGGCTCTGTGCGCTAAATGCTCTTCAGGTTCGCTTCCAAGCACTCTGTTTGTCAAACGCAAACATCCTGTCCCATTCGCTCTTTACTCGGTCGTCTCTGTCTCCCTGTTTCCCTCCCTTTTTGTAATGATCGCAAATGAGCGAATATGAACTGCTCTTTTCTGTCAGTGCGCTTATGCTTTGAGCTGCCTGTCTCCAATTTGGTCTCACATTTCATCTAGTTTCATAGTGTGAACTCGGTCTTCCAATTACTCTAGTAGGTACACTCCAATCCGAGCTGTCCAGATAGAGGGAGACACGGCTCCACCTCAGCTGAATGCTAACCAGGCTGGACTGCACACTCTCAATGTTTATTTCACTTTTCTATCCCAGACTAGTTTTATCAGAGAAGGAGCAGCCAAGGCTGGTGTTCCACTCCAGTGTGTCCAGCCCTATGAGCTGGGAGGGCAATGGAGCATTTAGACAGAGTCATGATCGTGGCCCCAAGAGAGAGAGAGAGAGAGAGAGAGACCTTCGTTTTTCAATTTTTGTCTTTTTTATTTCATTTTGGAAAAGTCCGAAATGTCATTCAGACATGCAGGATTGATTTGATGGAAACATGTAAATATATCAATCAAAACACAAGTCAATGTGTCACACTTAGCAAAGAGCTCATTTCAATCTTTGGTCTGTGGCCAGGCTGATAGTAATGACTGCTATGATGAGACTGTGTTCCCCTCCACCTCAAACTGCCCCCCCCCCCCCCTCAAAAAAACCTTCAATTTCAACCCTTGAACCAAGACTGACTCCTCTAATGACCCAAATCAGAGTCAGTTCATGGAACATGTCGCCTCCAGAAACTGAAGCTTTATCAACACACTATTACAATACCCTCCACGCTCCCAAAGCTGCAGGGACAGTATTATCACCCCCCGAAATTAGATTTGCGATGCGGCACTAATTATTTGTATTTGTCCTCACAGCCCCCCCCCCCCCCCCCCCCTGTATGATACAAAACACCCTTTTTTATTTCAATCATTGAAAGAGCACGGGAAAAAAATTAGCAATTACATTTTGGGGTGTAAAATGTACACTGGTGTAAAGGGAAAAACAGTCTCAGTGGCTCGACAGATATTAATGGAAGGAGTCCAGTTCAATGTTCAATTTGTCTAATGATTAAAAATACATTGGTGCACCTGCATAAATAATTCATGCGAAATGCTGAGTTATAGGAGGGGAGTAGGGAAAAATAATCATTTCCTCCAAATTACCGCCACGGCCGGCACCATTGAGGAGTCTGTGTTCCCAGTGAGTTTGTTGTTCATGTGGAGCCTTATGTCACCTCCTAAGGGTTTGTGGAACTGTAGAATTTGTCTCCCTCTTCATTTGACTTCAGTGCAATCTCTCTCTCGCTCTCTCTTGATCTCTCCCTCCCTCCCTCCCTCCCTCAGTATCGTAATCTCCTCGTCTGCAGTGTTTTCAAAGAACTACAGTTCCCTGGACCACAGTCCCCCGCATTTGGGCCAAGCTGTTGAAGACAGGGCTCCTCCAACAAGGAGCGAGACCTGCTTTGGTGTGGCACACAGAGGCAGAATGAGGACTGAGTGCTGCTTCTGGGCGATAGACAGACACAACGGTGGAGTGTGGACCGCTCCTGAGACAAGAGTGAGGCGCTTAGTCCAGATGTGGGGTAGAGAGGCTTGGGAGGAGAACACACTGGCCCCCGATTTGGCCAGGGTCTTCCAGGCTGAGTCGCGGCACATCAGAGGACACTGGGAAATGCCCCTCTGCCAAGCTGCACACAGAACCATGTTTGCACTGCTGAGACGAGCTGGAACTGAGCTGGCCTTGCTACACACACACACTGGGCACACGTGCATGTGTGCACACACAACGCAGGTGTGTGCACACATACACACACACACATATGCACACGCGCACACATGCATGTGTGCACACGCGCACACACACATACACACACACACATATGCACACGCGCACACATGCATTTGTGCACACATGCACACACACATATTCACACACACATACATGCATGTGTGCACAGACACACGCACGCACACACACGCGCACAGTGGCCGAGTGTGTCAGTGTGTCAGTGTGCTTCAAAACTGTTGAGGCAGGAGCTGGAATATCTGAACAGCAGCTCATGGGCTCCTTGTCTGCTACATCACCAAACTGTTGGCGGAGAGCCAGCTGTGCTCACCAGGTGAATGCAGGCTGAACTCTGCGGTCCAAGCCTCTGTGCTTCCCAGGCATTCGAATGACTGCGGAGAATTTGACAACCTCAGGGCCAAAACGTGGTCAATCTCTCTCCATCACGTGTGTATGCACCCCCCCCCCCCCCCCACAGACACACACGCGGGGCAGGATGTGGACGGCTAAACATCCCCACCATGTCGGAGCGGGAGGGGGTCCGCGTGAGGCCCCCTGCGGTCGATCCTGTGGCCTCCGCTTCTTTGATTGTCATGTAAATAAGGTCTGTGGTGTGAGTGGGGGAGGAGAGTGGAGGGGAGTGAAGAGAGGGGGACAGGAGAGGAGCGAATAGGGGAGAGGAGCAAAGAGAGGAGTGGAAAGGAGAAGGGAGAGGAGGGGAGAGGAGGAGAGGGGAGAGGAGAGGAGAGGAGAGGAAAGGAAAGGAAAGGAGAGAGGAGAGGAGGAGAGGAGAGAAGGAGAGGAAAGGAGAGGAAAGGAGAGGAGGAGAGGAGAGGAAAGGAGAGGAAGGAGAGGAGAGGAGAGGAGAGAGGAGAGTCACAGAGATGGGAGAGGACAGGAGAGGAGACGCTGGCAGCTGGTATTCAAGCATCGTGTGATTGTTAGTTCCCCTGCAACAGAGACGACAAGCGAAGCCCAACTGTTGAGCCAGAAAGTATGCTCTCTCAGTCTACTGGATTTACACAGTTCCTGCCTGTTCTCTAAGAGAGGAAACAGCATGGAAACAGAGACTAATAACCCACATGACGGAGCATCAAGACTCATTTGAACTTCGGAAACCTATGCACCGAGCCTTACCTAACAAGACGGTCAAACAGACACACTGTTTTTGTCTTGTTAGCCGGTCTACATATGCCAGTCTGTTGGCTTCAGTTCCCACTATCTGTAAAACTGAAGCGCTATCTGCAAATCAGCCTGGATATTTATAGCCCAGCGGCTGGACTGTGTGTGTAGGAAATGAGAGCGTGGATGGAGGGGCTAATGATCAATAGGCGGTCCCAGGGGAGAACACTGCTGTGTCTCATTATAAGGGACATGTGGCTGCCCATGTCACCCTGTCCCCAGAGCCACCCCTCCCCCCCCCCCCCCCCCCGTCCACCATCCAGCCCCCTCACACACACACACATTGCCACACATACATTCAAACACGGGCTGCGCACACACACACGGATGCACACACACACACATGCTCACTGACAGGGACTACACAGCAGGTGACTTTGTAGGGATGTTGTTCCTGAGTTCAAAATAAAAGATGCCTATGATTCTTATCTCTATAAGGAATGTTATCGTTTTAAGTTAAACAACGCAACCAATTCTGTTGTCGGGCGGGGGGTTTTGATCGAAAGTCTGTAAAAATGTCCGGCTTGGGGTTTATTTTCCTGTCTTTTGGCTCCTACTGCACAAGTCTCTTCACAGTCAGCGAAGATGTGGATGTTGTGGGAAATACTTTGAATGCATGGATTCTTTCCTTCCTTCCTCTCCTCACCTCTCCTCACCTCTCCTCTCCTCACCCCTCCTCTATTCCTCTCTCTCCTCACCCCTCCTCTATTCCTCTCTCCTCTCCTCACCCCTCCTCACCTCTCCTCACCTCTCCTCACCCCTCCTCCCCTCTCATCTCCTCTCCCCTCCTCTATTCCTCTCTCCTCTCCTCACCCCTCCTCTATTCCTCTCTACTCACCCCTCCTCCCCTCTCATCTCCTCTCCTCACCCCTCCTCCCCTCTCATCTCCTCTTCTCACCCCCCCCTCCCCTCTCCTCTCACCCCTCCTCCCCTCTCCTCTCCTCACCCCTCCTCTATTCTCCTCTCCTCACCCCTCCTCTATTCCTCTCTCCTCACCCCTCCTCCCCTCCCCTCTCCTCTCCTCACCCCTCCTCCGCTGTCCTCTCCCTATATCCCAGGCTGTGCTAGAAGGAGGACCGGGAGAATGAAGAGGAGGCGAATGACAATACCAGGAGATTAGTCCTGACCTTTGTAGATCTGACATTCACCAGTTTTACTTAATTAACGGCGTGAAGCCCCTTCTCCTGACCTTTGTCATGTGCGCTGTCATTGAGAACCTTTCTGTTGACTTGAATGGGAATGCTATTTGTTAAGGTAATCAAAGGATGGCTGCTGGGTGCAGGACTGTGGTGCTCCAGGGGAGGAGCTGAGCTGCTCTTCACGCTCTCAGGACGTCTCCTCCACTTAGCACCTCTCTGTCTGGCTATCTGGGTCTCTCTCTCTCTCAGGGTCTGGCTCCTTGTATCTGGCTCTCTGTCTCGGATTCGGACTCTGCCTCGGACTCTGTCCCTGTCCTCTACCTCTCCCTTTGTCTCTGTCTACCTCTGCTCTGCCTCAGTTCTTGACTCTGTCCCTGCCTCTAGCTTTGTCTCGGTCTATCTCTGCATCTTTCTTAGCTCCTGACTGTCGAGGCCTCTGCCTCTGACTGCCTCTGTGTCTGCCTCTGTGTCTGCCTCTGTCTTTGTCTCTGTGTACCCCCCCCCCCTCCTCATTTACATATTCCCGTCCATTTTCCTGGATAGGTTCCATGAGGTGCATAAACAGAACCTTACAAAATTGGGTTCACAGATTCCCTATCACTGCTGGTTGACTCTGATGGACAAACAGTGCTTGTGACACTCTGGATTTCAGGTACGTGGGATTTGAAGGAATCCCTGCCACCTCCCTTCTCCTTCTCCTCTCCCCTTCTCCTCCCTCTCTCCTCCTTCACCCCTCCCTCTCTGAGAGATGTCATTCTTATCGCCATCAATTTATTTGCATGTTTGCACAATTCATAATCCACATCTACAACCCAGGCTTCTGTGGCAAATCAATCCAGCGTGTCCCAGCACTGGGGAATTTCCGTTCAATTTACACACACTCTTAAATACGGTCTGAAATCACCAATCACGCCATGCTTGTTCGTACGGCTCCCTGCGACGGCTTCGACTGCCACGGCTCGCGTCTTGACGTCTGAGAGAACGAGACGAGGCAGAGAGATCAGGGGAGGAGGGGAGCGAGCGAGCGAGTGATGGTTTCTGGGTAATGTACTGTGTAAGCAAGGGAAATGGCATTGTTGAGGGGAGCTCATGTATCGGTAATATCCTGTCTAAATGTAATTTGGGGGCTAATCAGGCCCATTAGGCCTCACACTGAGAGAGATAAAGACAGATAGGCTCCTGCTCTTCTCAGTGACTAATGCCTCTTCTGCCCTGCCCTCTCCTCTCCTCATCCTAGTGGATCTAATGATATCAATGGCAGACTGCAGGGCAGTTGGAGGCAGGGCTGTTGGGAGGGAGGGAGGGGGGAGAGAGGGAGAGAGGGGAGGGAGGGAGGGAAGGAGGGCAGGGGAAGGGAAGGGGGGAGGGGAGGGGAAGGAGGGAGGGAGGGAGGGAGGGGAGAACCCGTCCATCCCCGGGCTCCCCTTCTCTAATTACATCGATAGGAAACAGGAGGATGGCTGGAGAGGGGGAGGAAGGGAGGGAGAGAGAGGTGGAGGGTATCTTGACAGTGTCGGACTTGTGGACACATGCAATTGGCTGTTAAAACAGTCCAAAAGAGGTTTCATTAAAACCACAGCTGTGCAGATGATGGCCTCTGTGTATGACAGACGGTGTACTGTACCACTGGCAGGTTTAATGGCATTTCTTTTTTTCATGCTGACTAAGATGCTTCTTTTGATGGTTACGGTTATGGCTTTCTGACATGTGTAACGATTGAGATCATGAGTATGATGGTCCGAAAGTTGTGCTAAAACCACAGCAGAGCTTGACCCAGACTTAACCTTTTTGGGCGCTTGCGATCGTTAATGTTATTCGGCGCTCCGTTCCGCTAAAAAAACAAAACAAAGAAAATCGCCACTAACGTTGTTTGTAAAAGTCGGCCTAACAAATCAGATATCCGTTTGAAATTCATTCTGTTGGATCTCCTAATCCGTCTTGTAGTGTTCGCAGGCTGCTGGCTAGCTCTGGAGATATCCCCCAGATGATGAAGGATGGCAGACTGGCCTTCCAGGACCCCCGAAATTAAATCAAACATGGGCCATTATTGATCATATTTCCGAATTTCTCCAAGTTTGTGTGGCGTATAGGTCTGCTGTCGTCTGGACATCGCTCACAGGTCTCAGGTTACGTGTTGCATCCGCAAATCGGATTACAACGCTGCCCTAATCTGCTCGATGGCTTTTGGTCTCTGTCTGACGGCACCGTCAACGAGGTATTTGGATGAGGGAAGGTGCTGTGGCACGCCTTACATGGGGGGAGCTTGGGAACAAAGTCGCCAGGATAAGAGGCGCCACCCGACGAGCGGCCGTCGCAAGAGACCCGAAAACACGGCGGCCTCTGCAGCTCTCCGAGCAGTCCTCCCTCCTTCTCTAACCTCCTCTCCCCTTCTCCCGCCTCACTCCTCGTCCAACCTCCACCTCCCCCCTTCCTCGTCCTCTCTGAGAGGAGGGGGGGGGGGGGGCGGTGGTCCTCTAAACTGGCTGTTTCATCCCATTCCCTCATTATCACCCTGGCCTTCGCAGCCAATAATAAAGATTTCTCGGGCTGCGCCACTTTGGAATTTAGAGGAAATTACATTGAACAACGGGGGAGCCTGTGGCTCTAAATGTTTAATTAGGGCTGATAAAAACAAGAGGATCCATCACAGCCAGCTATCAGGGAAGAAATAGAGAGAGAGACAGACATACAGAGAGAGACTGTTATAGAAAAATGGCAAAAATGAGGTAAAGAGAGAGAGAGGGAGGGAGAGAGAGGGATAGAGAGAGGGAGAGGAGAGAGAGAGAGAGAGAGAGAGAGAGAGAGAGAGAGGGAGGGAGGGAGGGAGGGAGAGTAGAGATAATAGAAACCTCCGGACTCTTGGTGGCCATCTCTGGCGTTGGAGGTATTTAGCAGGATAGAGATGTTTAGATTCAAGCTGCCGTACAGCAGCGTGGCGCCGGGACAAAGACATGAAGGCACAGCTGCAGTATGCAGACACGCTATCAGGCCTGGTTATCACCAATCACCTTCATGTAACGACTGTAAATAAACATTACCTTGTGTATTCGTGTGGGTGTGCGATTGTGTCTATCCTTGTGTGTGTGTGTGTTTGTGTGGTGGGAGGGAATGCACGGCCAGATGGAATACAATCGCCAAAGAAAACAGGAAATGGAAAAGGAACAAAGGAACAGGGGGATAAAAGAGGATAAGACGAAGAAAGGGTTGATGCGTGTGACACGCGGGTGCACGCAAGTCGGCGAAGGGAAGCACATTCAAATGTAAAATAGATTAGCAAATGAGATTCCTCAATATTATTCTATTGCCTTTTTGCCTGGAAACACGTCAGGCTTCCTTGGCCTTTTGTCTTCAACCACTTTCGGAAGAAAGCACGGAGAGTCGGTTCTCATTCCGACCGCTCTCCACACGCCTCGGTCTGGGGTGAAGGTCACACTCGGAGGTTTGTCTAAGGAGGCGGAGAAAGGTCTGCCTCTTAAACAACCATGTAGGGTCAGAAATGATGTGCGTGTGTGTGTGTGGGGGGGGGGGTGCGCGTGCGTGACGTCACCCTCCTTCCTGTCGGAAGCCATGATTCTGTCAGCCTCCGTCGGTCTGAGTCATCGTCCCAAAAAAACAAAACAAACGTATCAATGTGCCGTCGGTACGCGCAACACTCAATAAGTCAAGGACTATCCCACTTGGCATCGCTCACACTCATAACTTTGCTGTCTGAACCTCTTAATAGTTCCACATCTTCAGGACCGTCCAAACAGCAGGGGGTGAGGGCTTGTTAAGGACTTTACTCCACTGAACAGGAGACGTTAATGCCTATTGGCATTTATTTGGCCCTGCTATAGTCCTTCCCCAGAGCTGAGAGCACAGCCAGACCCACTGCTGGCATAATGGACTGTGGGAAGACAGGAAGTAGGAGTCGGAACGGTCGGTAAGACCGAAAGCACTACCAGCGCGTCTGTAGACGGAAGCAGCTTAAACTACAAGGAGGCCCCGTGGACGAGAGGCTAGTAAACACGGTCCCTGGCCATCCCAGTAATGGACTCGCACAGTGGAGACACACGAGAGGCTCAGTGGTGCGGAGCGTCTCCATCTTCTTCCTCCGTGGCGGCGTTCCGGCGTCGACGCGCAAGATGGAGGACAGCCGAGCGTTTCGGCATCACCGACACACTCTGGAGGGTTCTTCTTTCTTTTTTTTTCCTCGAGAGTCTCTCCCTTAAAATTGGTTGTCGCCCAAACACGCCCCCGACCCGCCAGCGCACATCAACGGCGCGCCGGAAAATTAGTTCCACTTGGGCTCGTCTCTCTACCCTTCCGCCTCCCTCCTTCCCCTCCTTCCCCTCCTTCCCCTCCTTCCCCTCCTTCCCCTCCTTCCCTCCCGCCCTCCACGATAGATAACTGATCGTTCATGGATAAACACGAGTAAATGTGCCAACAAATAATGAGACAGAACAACCGCGGAGAATGTGGAAGGGAAAAAAAAGAAGAAGAAAAAAAAAAAACAGAATGGAGAGAGAGGAAAAAAAGAGGAGAGGCAAGCGGAGGGATGAGGGAGTGATGGGGACCTTGGCAGTTAATTAACTTCTGTGTGAGCCAATCAAATCCCAATGAGTGAGCTTTCTGTGTTCTTCCTTCCCCAGGGACGCCTTCACCCAGCAACTCATCCGGTGCAGACACTACACAGGAGCTCCCGCTCTCTGGAGTGTGTGTGTGTGTGTGTGTGTGTGTGTGTGGTTAAGCCAGGATTCCTTGTCACCCATGTCTTGCTTTGCTTGTCAGGTCTGAGAAAAGCTCCATCCTGTTTTTTGTTTTGTTTTACACAATGATGGCAATGAATTGTCTACAGTGATGAACCAGAGAAGGTTAAGTAACACAGTGAGAGCATCCTAGTGGTACAAGGCCAATGGTTTGTAAATGTTCTTTCAAGGTGAACAATGGGCATGCAGACTGTCGACAGTAAACAACTGTCTTGGACACTTAGGAAAACCTTGCGCTTTGACTTATAAATGATACAGGTGTAAAGCTTCCTTCTTACGTCCTGAATTCACTTAGAAAACAACTCTATATGCCTACCTGCAGAGCACACACACACACACCGCATGATGGTTGACCTCTCCACCGCACAAATCTCGCATTTGCACATTCACACACTCCCCCATGGGCATCTTATTCAGACTGGGGCAAACATACCATCAATCAGAGTGAGAGAGGGCCTGGGTACTTACAGAGCATCACAATGACCCAATCATTATGAAATGCATGCATACGATTCCCCATCGGTAGGTCTAATAAGATAATGAGGCCATTCTCTGGGCAGGGCAGTGTCCACTGAGAGAGAGAGAGAGAGAGAGAGAGAGAGAGAGAGAGAGAGACAGAGAGAGAGAGAGAGAGAGACAGAGAGAGAGAAGGGGGAGAGTAGGGGGCGAAAGAGAGAGGAGGAGAAAGAGAAGAGAGAGGAGAGGAAGGAGAAAGCGAAAGCGAGAAGATGTAGAGAGAGAGAGCGAGAGAGAGAGAAGGGAGAAGAGGGGGAGAGTGAGAGATGCTGCTGCTGTGACTGGTGATTTAAGCATCGCCTCAGGTCGAAGCCTTTCATTTGTCTTTGATTTACGGACGTGACCCCACCCCTCGCACACAACACACACGCGCGCGCACGCAAACCCTCCCACACCCTCGCACACCCCCTGTCCCCCCACCCCACCCCACCCACCACCCTCCCCCGAAGCTGTGACTTGTCTGGGCAAGACTTATGGCAGCTGGCTGGGGTCAATCCACGGGTCAATTTATGGATAGTCGACGCAACTAATATGGAACTCTTCTTTCGGCTCCCTAGCTTCCTGCCTGTAAATAATTGGTGTCATAATTCTGCTTTGTCTGTATTGACAGATGGGCTGCTGGGTAAGATTGGCGGTGTCTCTGCTCTGACACAGAGAGGGGGACCCTTGAAGAGCGCTTGCTATCACAGTGGCCCCGGGACCTTGGTCTGGTGTGACTTTTCTGCAGGACACGGAGGGACTTGGCTCGGTGACATTGACAACTCGGATGGACAAGTTGAAATCCCAGACATCTTCCGGCACGCAAAAGAGAGACTGTTCAGGTAAGTTGTGACAGTCGTAAGTGCGAGAGCTTGTCAGACATTCCCGAAATAGTTTGAAGCGATTTCGTGCTCAGTGTGTTTACTGTGAAAAGCAGTGTGTGCTCTCAGTGTTTGTAATCTAACAGAGACTGTGTAGAGCCTACCGCCACCCTGTCACAAAGTCTATTTTCATAACCGGAAACAATTTGCATGAAGGAGCTCAGCAATTTTGCTACGTGTGTGTGGCCGTGTGACTGTGTGTGTGTGGGGCGTGTGTGTGTTCGTCAGTGCAGGTGGTGTGTGTTTGTGAGGGCTCAACGTGCTCGCGGAGGAGAGACGGAGAGGAGGAGAGACTGATAAAGAAGGAAACCAACTGAGGAGAAAATATGCATTTTTCTTTTTTTCTATTACCAACACGTATCTTAAAACAAATCTCTCTCTCTCATTCTTCTTCTCCCACTCAATCCCAGCGAGCGCCGAGCCCCTCCATATGTATTCTGTCCTGAGCTGCAGTAAGCATGAAGGTGGAGTGGCAGCTAGAGTTATTCACCTCCTTTCTCTTCCAGGTCAAGGGTCAGCGGCCGAGAGCACAGGGCAGATTCAGGAACGCCACAGCCAGGGGCCTTCGGTGCGTGTCGGTTGTCGGTTGGTAGGCATCGCATGCAGTCTGGTGAGTGCTAATCAGAGGAGGTGTCCAGAGAGGAACGTTAGATAACAGTGCAGTACAGTGTGTTCTGGATCCGTGTCCTCGGGCTGTGGAGCCGCATAATGCACAATCCCAAAGTTTAAATGGTTCTCAAAAGGTGTGCGTTTGTTTACCACCGCCCACCGCCCCAAGGCTCCCGCTCCCGCTCTCTCTCTCTCTCTCTCTCTCTCTCTCTCTCTCTCTCTCTCTCTCTCTCTCTCTCTCTCTCTTTCTCTCTCTCTCTTCTCCCCCTCTCGATCTCCCTCTCTCTCTCTCTTTCTCTCTCTCCCTCTCTCTCTCTCTCTCTCCCTCTCTCTCTCTTTCTCTCTCTCTCTTCTCCCCCTCTCGATCTCCCTCTCTCTCTCTCTCTCTCCATCTCTCTCTCTCTCTCCCTCTCTCTCTCTCTCTCTCTCTCTCTCTCTCTCTCTCTCCTCTCTCTCTCTCTCTCTCTCTCTCTCTCTCTCTCCCTCTCCCTCTCTCTCTCCCTCTCTCTCTCTCTCTCTCTCTCTCTCTCTCTCTCTCTCCCTCGTTCAATCTCTCAGCATCTTTCTATTACTCTTACTCTCTCTCTCTCTCTCTCTCTCTCTCTCTCTCTCTCTCTCTCTCTCTCTCTCTCTCTAGCTTGTTACATTTTCGATCTCTCTCTTTCGATCTTCTTTGTCCCCCTGTCCTTTCTCTCCATCCTCCCTTCTCACTCTCTAAACGTGTGTCTCTTCTTTTGGTATGTCTTTCCTTCTTTCTCTCCTCCCCACCGGAGAATGCATCGGTGACATCTAGGCGTCGAGGGTAAAGTCGTGGCGTTTTGTTTGAGCTGCAGTTGGAAAAGCCTTTACTGGCCTGCCTTCTCTAATCTCTGTGTCCCTAGTGTTTATTTAAACACACGCACGCACCCACACAGACACTCATCATGGCAGGACCATACAAGCTACTGAAGTAAGCTCTCAGTTGTGATATTCTCTGAGGCCCATCTCACACTGTTCCATGCACCTCGTGCGTTTCTCAAAGGCAGTTAAAACACTTTTTTTGTACATGTTACAGGGCAGAGATTTTTACGAGGACAAATACAACCATTCCAGCTCTAGGAGAGAAGTAAAAAGGGAGTCATAGAAATGTATCTAGACCCTGGCACACTAAGTAGTATACAACTACTCTGAACAAATAGCATTTGTGTACAGAGCATGTTTGAGCATGTCATAGAATTGCAGGCGTAACTATTGTGTTCACCTTCCCAATCAATGAAAACCGTTAATGCACACATTCTTCTGAAAGTCGATTTCAATTACTTCAACAAACCTTTGTGCAAAGATTTGCTCCAACGGGGCCTGGTAATACGGGACCACTCCGGTGATGTGCCTGCTGTAGACCCTGAACAACTCCACCGTTAAGGGCTACCTCGCGTCATTAAAAGGAAACACTGGCTTGTGGATTTTTTTTTCTTTGTCTGTGCAACATGGTCTACTTAGCAAACACCTGGCTTTGGACTGCTGTGAGGGCAGACGGTATAAGACCATTGTGTGGCCACGTTGATTAACCTTTGATTAACCGTTGATTAACCATATCTCAGGATGGGAGAAGTTTGTATCCAACTCTCTCTGTCACGCTTTCTCTCTTTGGAGGATGAGGACAGGTGGATGAGGGTTGGTTGATGAGGATGGGTTAGTGGGGACTGGGGGATAAGGCCTGGGGGATGGGACGGAGAACGAAGGCTTAGTGGACGACGACCGGAGGATGAGGACGGGTGGATGGACGGATGAGTACGCCCGGGTGGAGTGTCATCCTAGCTGTCTTTGCCGCGACGCCGCCCTTGTTTCATGTTGCCTGCTGTTTGTACGTAACCTTGAATGATTGTGCCTCATGAAGAAGTGCTTGTCATTCACTGGTAATTGCAGTGTGCCTCGGAATGACATGTCTCATTGAACAATGAGAGAACAGACTCGTACGAGCAAGAGCAGGAACGTTCTGGAGAAGAGACGCACAAATGCAACAACAGGGGGCAGTAAAGAGCTGTGGAAAACTCAGAGCCCTTCTTTTGTCTTCTTGGCATTAGTTAGAACGCCATGCAACAAGATAAAACCATATAATTATGTGTTTTCACATTATATTTAAGCTGGCAACAGCTCCTTTTATACTCACATAAAGTTGTTGTATCTGTGGAGTATGAGATCATAAGGGAAGTAAGTTGTTCTGTTGTAAGAGCGGGTGAGTCAATGTAACCATACTGCCAGCATTGGGGACACCAGTCTGTTTTATTTTCACCTAAGAACACATATCCTTCACTGTTCCCTAAGAAGTTTTAGTGCCATACAACAGTGAGGAAGAATCAACTATATGATTTTCCTTTACATCTACTGTGCTGGGTATTTTATTTCAATTCCTCATCTTCCTTTGAATGTACATGAAACAGATTAGTCTTTGTGTAATCGTGTTTTATATTATCGCAGCTAAGTGATGGAATATGAGAGATCTTTACTCAGGATTGAGGGATCTGTGGGGGATCTGCTTTGATGACACAACAATCTGCAAAAGAAGGGAAGTCTGGTGCCTTCGATGCATTTGGTCTACTCTAACGGAAGGTGTCTTGGCATCTGATGTCAGATCAGGCCTGTTAGTCCCACCAGTGCCTTACATGAGCTCTGGTTTCTTTCATTCTTTAGGCATTTACACTCTCTCTCTCTCTCTCTCTCTCTTTCTCTCTCTCTCTCTCTCTCTCTCTCTCTCTCTCTCTCTCTCTCTCTCTCTCTCTCTCTCTCTCTCTCTCTCTCTCTCTCTCTCTCTCTCTCTCTCTCTCTCTCTCTCTCTCGCGCTCGCTTGCTCTCTCTCTGTATTTCTTGTCCCCTCTTTATGTCGTCGTGTGACAGGGTGGAAGTCTTTCCCCGGTGCTCTCCTGTGTCCCCTCTCCCCGTCTCTGATCTGCTCCCCCGTGGCCCCTGACGAGAACCCCCCCCCCCCCCCCCCCCGGGAGATAAAGAAAACGGGAATCTTTGCAACCCACGGAAGCAATTTACCCCCCCCCCCCCCCCCTTCTTACACACGCACAATTATTAATTTTTTATGATGATCACCTGTGTGTAAATCAAAACACACTCGGGGGGGGGGGGGGGGGGGGGGATAGGTGGCTGGGCTAAATGCAGATACTTTGTTTTTTTGAAGCGACAGCCCCCCCGAACCGTTTTCACCGTGGCAGATTTTTTTTGTTGCTGTTCCCTCTGCCTTCATTGTGTAGGAACGGCTCTCCCCCAGGAGGGCCTGTCCTCGCTCCGGTGTGGCCCCGCCCCCTCTGGAGCCAGTTGGCGGGGTGGGGGTGGGGGCCCCGGAGAGCGTGCAGCATGTCAGATCTCCCTCAATTAATCCACCATTAGGTGCCAGGGATCCACGACTGGCTGCCTCCCGTAAATGTGTGTGTGCGCGCGTGTGTATGTGTGTGTGCGTGCGCGTGCCTCAAATCTAATTATTCTCTCCCTTCCCTCTGAGAAGAGGAGGATTCAGTGTCGCTCCACAGACTGGTAGCTGTGGGTTTTCTCTGCTGCGGTTTCTCTCTCTCTCTCTCTCTCTCTTTATTTCTCCTCCTCCTTTTCTCTCTCTCTCTCTCTCTTTCTCTCTCTCTCTCTTTCTCTCTACCCCCACCTCTACCCTCTTCCTACCTCTGTGTGCCTCTCTCTCTCCTCTCTATCTCTCTCACACACCACATCACACCACACGCATTCACTCTCCCTGCCTCTTCTCTCTCTGTCACTCTCTCCATCTCTCTCTCTCTCTCTCTCTTTCTCTCCCTGTGTCTCGCACTCTGCCTTTCACACTCTCTCTCTCCCTCTCTGGCAGTAAGTTCATTCGCTGTGGCGAGCAACAACTGGCTCCGGTGCAGAGCAGAGAGGAGCGGAGAGGAGAGTGGCTCTGATCCTTTTGTTGAGCATCCTTCCCTCCCTCCCTCCCTCCATCCATTCATCCATCCCTTCCTCCCTTGCGAGGCGTCTGCCTAGCGCTCCCTGCTCCTGCTGCAGTGTTCTACTGCCCCTGTGACGCCTCCGGACGCCACCAAGCGGGAGGGACGGCGGAGGCTGGCCACGCGTGGGGAGGGAGAGCGGTGTGCGGGGCTGGAGGAAGGCTCTCTCTCTGGCTCCATCCCGGCTGAGAGCGAGCGAGGGGGCTGGGGGCTGGATGGACCCTTGGAGAGGCGATACCTTACAATCAGAGCTGGACGTCACATCTCAGCCTGGGATGAGGAGATGAGGAGCAAGCCTGGCTTATAGCACCGAGGGAGGGAGACCAGACGCAGGAGGGACCCTGGAGCGGCGAGCGGAGAGGGTAAGACGTCTCAGCATCATCGGACCCGACACCAGTCTCTCTCTTACCTTGTTTTTTTTTTTTTTGCGTTTTTTTTTTTATTCCTCTTTTTTTGGTTTACCCTACAAAGAAGGGAAAGCCTTATCAAACATAAATATTAATTTTGACCAACATTTTTTGTTTTATTTTTTGCTTTATTCCGACTAGTCGTGAACCGGTTCACTGAGGACTGGACATTTTTTCCTCTCCAGCGGGTGTTTGTTTTTTTCGTGTATGTATTTGTCATCCCGTTCGTGTGAATTGTTGTGTTTGACCGTCTGGTGTATTATATATATTTTTTCGTATAATTTTTTTCTTCGTTGGATCCCTTCTCCGTCTCTCCCTGTGGTGTGAAGTATTACCATATTCATGGGACTTCTGCAATTAAATTGCAATCAGAAAAAAAAAGGTCCCGCAAGTTAAGGGGGTGGTGGGAGGAGGAGGGGATGAGGGGGGTGGGGGGGTGGGGTTGATGGGGTGGAAGAGCGAGGCGCGAGAGGCTCTCAATGAGAGGAGGAGGAGAGGGAGGAGGGAGGTGTAGATGGAGCGATGAAGAGAATACAGATTCAACCAGCAGATACTCTGCGCTTGGGAGAAAGAGAAAAATATACGTCCGCACAGATTTCTAACCCCCCCCCCTCCCCACCACCCTCCCTCCTCACCCTCTCCCCCTGCACCTCCCCCCCCCCCCCCTCCCCCTTCTTCTCTCTGCTCGTCTTACTCCTCTCCCTTCCAACCTGTTGTCTGTCGCTCTTGGCCGTGAATTTGTAAGTATGAATTGAAAAAAATTCTGCATTCGTTTGTGGCTTGGGAGTGTTGAGTGGAACTCATGAAGCAGTGTTTTCCCTAGTGAGGCTGAGAAGTACTGGGAACTCTCTGATGCGCAATCTATTCAGAGTAAGATGATCTGGCTACAGGAATCAATGTCTCTGTACTTAGCGTGTGTTCTTCATGTTCTGTGTGTTCCTGTGTGTGAAGTGTGTAAGTGTGTGCGTGTCTCACAAGAAGATGGAGTTGAAAATACCACTGTAACTATCAGACCAAACAGGAACAGAGCTCCTCTCCAGGCTGGGGCTGGGGCTAGGACTAGGGCTGCTTAGCTGGTACCGAGGCTGGGGCTGTGGCTGCAGAGCTGGGGCTGAGCCTGGGGCTGGGGCTGGGGTGTGTGCGGGGGTAAGTCCCAGCTATTAGCAGCTCTGGGGTCTGTCAGGCACTCAGAGGGGTGGGGTAGACAGGGCTCTTCCAGAGTGTGTAGGGAGCAAAGCCAAGTGGTCCAGGCTACGGGAGCGAGAGGGAGAGAGGGAGAGAGGAGAATAGAGAGAGTGGAAGAGAGGGAGAGGAGAGAGAGGGGATAGATTGAAAGGCTGGAGAGCTGCTATTGTGTTGTGCCCCGAGTCTGCATCAAGCTGTTCCATACAAGAGAGAGACACTCCTGGATTAGCTTTCCTTTCCTGTTCCCTTTCTCTCTTTGTTTCTCTCCTTCTATCCATTTGCTCTCCATTCTTTCTCTCTCTCCCTGTTTGTGTAAAATGGGGGCTGTATGGTGGTAAGCTTGTTGCCTTAACTATACAAAAAACGTTGCTGGTTTGTGTGTCTATGTGCAGTTTTGTTTGTGTTTAATTTAGTTCTATTTAGATCTGTGTAATATTGACATCAAATGTAATTATGTGTATTAATTTAGGCATTGACTTGAAATGTGAAATAGAAGAATGATTTCAGATCAGAGTTCCAATGCTTTCTGTTAACCCTAATGCTGTCTTTACATCTTTGCAAAATGTACTTGGAACAATTATTATTTTAATTGACTGTCATTATCTTAAAATAATTTGTCAGTTAACATAAAAAATTGATTTGACATGGCTTTAATTTAGGGGTTTTAAGTGTAACAATTCAGATGGATGAAGCTGATTCTGGTATTTTGAATGGAGAGGCAGAGAGCACAAGCAAAATATTAAATAATGTCTTTAATACGTCTTCAGATGGTTAAGATCCTGATGAGCAAGTCTTTTATATTTCACGAAACGACCCCTGAAGTAATTGTAAATATTGATTAGAAGAAACAAATCAATGGAATGATTTTGGATGAGCTTAGCTGGAGCACGGTATTTGTATTCAAACAAGCAGATCAATTAGAATGGAATGGAATGAAATTGCTTTTACTTATCATACATTATGTATGCCCTCGTACTTGCATTTAGTTATTACTTTAATTTGCAAAATTATCTTCAAAACGAGGGCCCGTTGCTAAATTAACATTTCAGAATTACTCGTCTCACATTTTAATTTAGAGAGATGCTGGATTGTTCTTAACATTGTACCTAAAACGTGGAAGCAAATCAATGCTTCTAGTTCTTTCAAACAAACAAGGTGTATTTTCAGGTCCCATTTTGACGTACTTTTTTGTGATAATCTTGTGAGGGATCAATACCGTCAGGAGAAAAAACACAAAAGCTTTTTTAAATTAAATTCAACTGTGGCATTAATTTAATGACGTAAAAATCTGAACAGTCTGGTACAAAAAAAAAATCCCCTCTCTTTTGTGGCATCCTATGATGTCTCTCTGGGTAGATTGATTTCCTCGGCTCATTCTAGAAGGGGACTGGCTGGCTGACTGTGGCCTGATAATGGCTTCCACTAAGCTACAGTGGTAGCCTGTTAGCTGAAGGAGGCCAGAGAGGTGACGGTGACCCCCTGACCTCCAGTGTCCCTGTGCTCCTGCAGATCTCATTACCAGTGGATATGGTGTTGCAAGAGTGGGAGAGGGCAGGGATGGAAAGACCATGGAGGGCTACTGGAAGACTGAAGGCCCAAGCAGAGTGTCAGGCCACCCCTGGCCCAGGTAAGAGCATGCTGAGGGGGCTGGCTGCCCCACACACCACCCCATACCTGATGGAGCCTCCTCATTAGATACAGCACTGGAGTGTGTGTGTGTGTGCGCGTGCGTGTGAAACCACAGGGAGAGAAAGAAAGAGATTTGACCGATTGGGGAAAGAGAAGGCTGTTTGCTCTCTCTCTCTCTTCCTTCCTCTGGCTTGGATTGAAAATGCACTGTGTCCATTTCTGTTTTCAGAGAAGCCACTGGTGAGGCCTTGCCTTGCGCCGCACGGCGTCTCCAATCAGTGAACTTGACGCGCCTCTCTGTGTTTGCCATTGGGGCAGAGGAGGCCTGTCCGCTGGCTTGCGATGGCGCTGCCTGTTGTTGAAAGACTCTCTTCGGTGACGGGTATTCTTGGGTGGATAATACGGATCACGTTGTTATTGCTTGAGAATACGCGTAGTCGAGGAGAGTCCTCTCTTCGCCCGATTCGCTGCTGGGGACTGAGATCAGAACCAGACCAAAGTGGCCTCCTGCAGTACCTGTAGGCCTGCAGCCTGCCTGCCTGCCCCTCCGCTGGGCCGCGGCGGCTTGCAGAGACCCATTCAGAACTGACACCATGGTGCTTTTATCCGGAGTGCAGTACGCTGCTGTCTGCCTCCCTCCTTGCCTGTCTGCCTGCCTGTCTGTCTGTCTGCCTGTCTGTCTGCGTGACTCCCTGTTGTATTTTTGGTAACTGGTGTCAACACTCCCACCCACCCACCACCACCACCACCTTCCTCCAGCACAGAAGAAGAAGTTGTTTTCTTCTTTGCTGTTTGGTCTTTGTCGCCTAAACCCCTGCCTTGTGTCTGTCTGACAGCTTATTCTGATCATGTTGTGTGTGTGTAACTCTGTACTGTATGCATGCATCCATGCCCCATTCATAGCAGATATGCAACAGTGGGTGTGTGTTCCATAAACAGGATTGTGTCGAGTGTGCCTTTCAACAGAGGGTAGACAGGGGCCTCTCATGCAAATCTATGTAGCCAGTGTATTTATTATCTGTCCTCCAGACCACTCTCTCTTTACCCGTCCTCTGCTCCCTTTTTAATGCAAATTGATGTTGAAATGACATTTATTACGCTGGGCCTTCCACACGAAAGACCAGCTCCGCAACCGTCACCCAAGCCTGGCTCACCGGCTGAGAAAACAAAATGTCCACCACACAGGCGACAGCTCAATTTATGCATTGAGGAGAGAAGGGTTTTAGATAAACAATTACCACAGGCTCAAATTGACTATAACCGGGTTTTCCGTGTTCCCAGGGAGGTGCCATGAATATGGATGGGCTGTCCTTTAGGCTGATGGCACATTCTGAACCTTAACACCCATGTAAAATCCATTTAAACATGTAATGGGATCAACTTGACTTATATAGGCATGTCCTCAAATATGTCACCTCCCAAGATCTTACATTATACATAGTCCCTTTTCACCAGGAAAATATAGATATATGTTGTAAGCTTATTTATGAAATCTGTAGAATACAAATGAGCATTTAAAATCTTCTTATTCCTTTTGCGCTGTATTATAAATTGAGTTAGTTCATAAAAAAAATCTAAATCAGCACTGAATCATTTACAGTACCTATGCTGATGATAATGACGTATAATTATACAAAATGTATTACCATTTATGATTTTCTAAAATTACAATTATTCTTACTTGGCATGCTTTGTAATTATAATTAGTTTTGTTGTAAAAAATAACACTGAATCTGTGTTTACTGTGAGTAAGAGTAGAACTAACCAGACTATCCTGGCCAAAAATGTCACCACTAGGGGAACTCAAAATCTAACAAAGTCTAGAAATACATTTTTCCATCTCCCTTCTTAAATAATATGTTGACATTACAATCAACAATGACTCTTACTTGAAATACTTGAAAACAGGCGAGAAGGAAATACACACTTGTGCCTCAGTGTTTTGCTTATTTTATTAAAATGGTAAGATAAGGATTTAGGTAGTACAGTGTAAGTGTTCATCACCTACACTGCACTACAATTGTTTAACATTTCCCCTATATTTCATACCACATATTGCATAGCCTTCGTTTATGTTAGCATCATTTCTATGGGATCCATACCTCTGTTAGGTTTGAATAGTTGTATCAGTCATGGTCTGTATGATTTGACACAGTATGTCTTGTAGATATAACAGAAGAAATGCCAAAGCGTATAATGATGTACAGGCCTATTCAGTCAAATGTGTTATTGAGTACCATCTGAATTTACATTCTGAAAGTTTGTCATTTACAAATGTCTAGCTATCAATAAAACAAACAAATGTAGATTATTATTGAACAGGAAACTAGATTTTCTCCTATTCAAATTTACAATACTAAATAGTGTAGTGTTCAGATGTCCATTTGATTTGATTCAATTCACTATACTATATATGGTGTTTCGTAAAATGAATGTACATTTGCCACTTATTGTAATGTGCCTTAAGTCAATAAAATTCAAAGTAAAACACATAACATTGTTTATTTTTGTTATTTATGCTGGATTGACATTACAAAGAATTGAAGCTGATCCTGTCAGGACATTCCCTAGTTCAAAGAGACCTACAGTATCATATCCCCTATGATGCAATCAAACCAATTCAAACCAATCTGTCAATCTATCAACCAACAAATCAATACAATTCTATTTCTTAATTCCTTTTATGGCAAGGCCCACTAAAGGGCCTCTTTTGGAGCACAAACCTAATATTGTACGACCAGGAACAAGCAGGAAGCAATCCCAACTGGTATGCCATTCGCTCATTTCAATGTTTTAGACACATTTTCTTCTTTTCTTCCCAACCCCATGGACGACCAGACATAAATAGGCCCCATTACTGCCATCCCTCAGAAGCACCAGGTCAGACCTGGATCAGACGTTCAACATCTGAGTGGAGCCCAGGATTCAGAGCAGACCAGACTCTCTTCCTGCTCAAACAGATAGTGGCCGATCACTGATCTACTCTAGTCTTGGTATTTGGATCCTCTTATCTCCAGTCGCCAGATTACCATATTACATCCTATTTAATTTCCCCTGCAAACGCCCAGAGCATCTTAGTATTCCTGTTATCTCATGTAATCCTGTTAAGACAGACTAAGTGCAGTAAACACCTGGTTTTAGAGCCAGAAGCTGTGCAAAAATCACTAAGCATTGTTACCATCTCCCAGTAAACCCAAAATATCTAAAGGAAAATGTGATTGTGTGAGTTTATTATGTATTTTAAGTACTTTATTTTTTTGTACAATGAGGTATCAGGACATATCTAACAAACAATGTATTTTAGTAACAATACACACTTAAAATAAATTCAATTCAAAAACAAATCAGTGTCCCCGGTAGTTACACAGATTCGAAAAAACGAAAATCCTCTCAAATTCACAAGGACCCCATATTGTTCTTGGCGATGATCTTCTTGTGTTAAATACAGTTGGCCATCTTCCCCACGAGTTTGTGGTGTGATTTAGAACGTCTACTTTTAACAGTGTCTTTCCCTGAGGAGAGGAAAACAGTTGGTTTATTAAGTCTATTTAGCTCTGAAGTTTCCTCATTTAGTGAAGCAGGAAGCCCAGTAACAATTCCATCCTCTCTCCTTCCTTCCCCACTTCCTCCAGCAACATAATGGGGTTTCCTCAAACTAGATCTGCAGTATTAATCAATGTTGCTGCAATAGGAAATGCTGCATTTCCGTTCAGCCAGCCAGACAAAGACACAAGCAGGCATGGTCTCTCTCTCTCTCTCTCTTTCCCTCTCTCTCTCTCTCCCTGGGCTTATTGACTCTAATAAAAGACCCGGCTGAGCTTATAGACAGAATACTGTGCGATTAATAACCCATGCCCTACATCTCTTTGAGCGTTTGAAGTGTGTGTGTTTTAATGTGCGAGAGAGTCCACGTGCATGTGTTTAATATGTCTATAATATATCTCTCTTTTATTTCATAGGTTTGTTTCTGGTGTCAAGTGAGAGTGCAAGACAAGTGGTCTTACTTACCAGTGTCTTCAATAATGGGCCACTATCAAATTCACCTCAGCTCGTTTAAATACGACGTTATGAAATGTATCCACATCACTGGCTCCGAGATGGGAGCTAAGCAATCTATTTAAAAAGCAATTTATTTCTCAGTGTATTGGAGATTGCACAGATTGAATGGGGGAGTCCGATTCTCGGTGGACACCCCTCATCCCATCCCAGACGCAATCACACTCTCTCCTCTCCTTTATCTCACCCCACTTCACAAACTCTCCTGACTGAATATTCTTCAGAGAGAGCTGCTCAAATAAAATAAAATCAAAAACATTCGCCACGCATTCAATTAAAAGAAACAACCTGAAATGCAAAAGACAAAGGCCAATCACATGTCATTATTGATTGTCCTTTTTCTTAGATTGAATTGTTTTTCAGTTATTGTGTTATTGTGGACCGTGTGAAATTTGAAAAGATACAGAGACTTTATGGTTGCACCAGACGGCAGTGACTATGACTTGATGTTTTGGATCGAGGGAGCCTGGCTTGTCTCGTGGCCTTGTGATGGGGTAGTGTGGCTGTTAATTGCGTTGCAGGTCTCTATGTGTCATTCAGGCGGACGAGGAACGCAGAAACGGCTGGACCTGCCTCACACGAGGGTGCATGACACACACACACACACACCGTCTTTTTCTCCTCTCTCTCTCCCTCAAGGGAGAAGCGCAGCGTTATATGGCTGATGTGACTTCCTGAGTCTTATGAAAGAGAGGGAGTCGGACGAGAGAGGGAGTGAGAGAGGGAGGGAGGGAGAGAGAGAGAGAGAGAGAGAGAGAGAGAGAGAGAGAGAGAGAGAGAGAGAGAGAGAGAGAGAGAGAGAGAGAGATGTAACAACATATGATGAGTTTGATATTCCTTCCCCCAGCCCATGTTTCTCTCCTGAGGAAGACTCAGAGAGTGGTACAGTCCTCTCTCTAGTCATGTGTGTCCGTCCACAGAAGGTGCTCCATCATTGTGTGAACCGTCTCTGTCACTGGTAGACAAGAATTCTGAGACTCACTAGGGACCAGTCTTACAGTTCACAGATGCACTACACTACAGATCTACAGTACACACACATACACACACACACACCATTAGATTCCAGGGTTTTCTTATACTGAGAGAGGCTATTGTATTATAAAACAATGTGTTTGTTTTACATGGTCAGTGTGTTAACATTTGCACTTTTTTATATATGTATATCTATACATATACAATGTTTTATTATTATTGTAATAACTATTATTAGCTGTGGTAGTATTAGAATAATTCTTATATTATTTGCAATCTTGCTTTGAAATGATTTTCTACTGGCTTGCTATGATAATAGGCAAATTGGTCTGAGTACGTAACCACTTACATTTGCATATGTGTCTCAGTACTGAATAGGACAGGGACGAGGCTGGGCATGCTCTATCTAATAATGGATTAATGAGCTCTTTTGGGGAGACAGAGCGGTTTACCTTGTGTGTCAGATTTGATGGCGTTTGCTCTGGACGCTATTCACATGCAAAACAGGGGCATCTAGCCACTTGGCCCCAGAGCAGAAATCTATAGAGTCCCCAGATACACACACACACACACACACACATATGCACACACACACACTTACACACACACATGGACACATCTTGCCACTTGGCCCTGGAGCAGGAATCTATAGAGTCCCCAGATACACACACAGTCACACACTCGCACACGCACACACGTACACACTCATACACAGGCACACATCTTGCCACTTGGCCCTAGAGCAGGAATCTATAGTCTCCAGACACCCCACTACCCACTCTGAGAACGTGTGAGAAGATCCACCATCTGTATCCACCGAGCTGTACGGCTGGGTTTGAACCATCCCAATGAGAGGAAACGTCATCCGCATCGATGTTTGGAAATGTGTTATCAGACTGGAGATGTATTGAACAAAGTCCAATGTACGTTGATGTCATGTGAGTGCACGGCAACATTCTCAGGCAATATTTTGTTGTTTGGTCATTTCCAAACTATTTGTATATGAATGATTTTATGAATGTGTTTTTCGCTGTGAAACTGCAATTTCTTTTTTCGATGAAAATAAAATCAGTGTTCCGGAGGTACGTTTCCTGAGTCTCTCTTTTTTTCTCAACACCTTCGGGTATTTAGCTCTACTCCCCTGCCCCTGACACCCTCTTTCCATGACTCTCTCCCTCTCCCACCCCCACCCCCACCCCCACCACCACCCCCCCACCCCCACCCCCACCCCATCCACTCACCGCCGAGTAGCCTCTCCCAGAGCCTGCCTCACCTCACTTCCTCTCCGAGTGCACTCCCCCCCACCCTCCCCAAAAAATAAAAAAAACACCCCACCTGGCTCAGCCCCCCTCAGCCCCCCTCCCCAGCCGTGCCCTCATCATGCCCGGGAGGAGGCGAGCCCTTGTGTGGCCGTTCCGCGAATCAAAGGGATGCGAGGCGAGTGCCTGACCCCGCCCGCTGAGGGCACCTCTAGTGGGCGAGCTCTAATGAGGGTCCCGCTAGTGATGAGGGGGATGGGGGGGGGGGGGCTCGTCAACGAGAGGCTTCATCAGAGACCAGGGGGATGGGCAGGGGGGTTGAAGAGGTGTGTGTGGGGGGGCGGGGGGGGGGCTGCCCCACTCTCAGACTGTGCACGGCCGTGGCAGTCATCTTGTGGCCGTCTGAGGAAACGCGCGGGCTGAACATGCGCGCGAGCGTCGGCCCCTCGTGGGCTCGTCAGAGGCGTCCCCTCGCATCCCAACAACGCAGTCCGATGCAAAAGCCCACGCGTTACCCACACGGCCACGTGTGTGTTATGAAAGACGGCGTGTGAAATTCCACACGTGCGAGTTCACCATTCGGAATGTGCTCGCCCTTATATGGACGTACAGTCGGGAACAGGATGTAGAGACTCGAGTGAGCTGTCCTTTTGTCTTTCATCCTATCCAACCCACTTCCGGGTAGGCAAAGGGAGCTGTCATCCAATGACTAGTGTGGACATCAGCATGCACCCTGTCACACAGATCACAGTAATATAGGAGCTACATGTTGATATAGGAGTCAACATCTTGATATAGGAGTCTAGATCTTGATATACATTTACATTTTTACATTTAGTCATTTAGCAGACACTCTTATCCAGAGCGACAGTAAGTACAGGGACATTCCCCCCGAGGCAAGTAGGGTGAAGTGCCTTGCCCAAGGACACAACGTCATTTGGCACAGCCGGGAATCGAACTGGCAACCTTCTGATTACTAGCCCGATTCCCTAACCGCTCAGCCACCTGACTCCCACTTGATATAGGAGCTACATCTACATATAGAACCCTAACCCTTCCACTCATGTTCCCTGAGCGAGGGCTGATCACAGTCAAACACTTGGTCATGATGGTAGTGTGTGGATTCAGACTGTTCCCAGCACAGTCCGGCATAGCCCAGCTCAGCCCAACACAGCCCAGCTCAGCACAGCACAGTCCGGCATAGCCCAGCTCAGCCCAACACAGCCCAGCTCAGCACAGTCTGGCAGAGCCCAGCTCAGCCCAACACAGCCCAGCCCAGCTCAGCACAGTCCGGCATAGCCCAGCTCAGCCCAACACAGCCCAGCTCAGCACAGTCTGGCAGAGCCCAGCTCAGCCCAACACAGCCCAGCCCAGCTCAGCACAGTCCGTCCCAGACTGGACATGCCCAGACCAGTCCAGCCTAGCCTGATCCAATCCAACACAGCCCAGACCAACCCACCCTAGCCCAGCCCCTCTCTCTCTCCAGCAGGTTAAACACAAGCAGATGGAGAGTGTCACGGGCCACTCCTCAGAGCTGAATTAATTAGCAGTTATGGCAGCTGACACATCAGTTTTACACTGATCTGCAATTAAGAATAACACTTCATTTTGGACCGTGCGCCCGCCCATACCCCTCCTCCTCCCCTGCACAGTCCAGCTACTCGGGGTTTAATTCCTGTTATCTGGAGAGTGTATTTTGTGGAGGTGTAGGAGTTGGGAGGGAAGTGCAGGTGTCCAGGGGAAATCTGGAAGATGCGAGAGGTGGAGGGAGACAGATGTGGTATGTTTTTTCCCTCCTCACACATACAGTACGTGACACACACTCCACCCTGACGTCAATGTGCCGTGGACTGGAGCTTTTTTTTATTTTTCTCTCAACCGTGAAAAACAAGAACCAAAAATAAATAAAAATAAAACTCTGAAAAAGCGTTGAAGACACACTCTTTATCTGCCTCTCTCTCTCTTTTTTCCGTCTCTCCTTCTCACCCATCCTCATGCACACGCGAAAGCCCACTGAGGTGTCCTAAGGTGCAATGTTGCAGCTTCTTTCCTGACTGTTTCATCATGGAGGTAGGATAGGGGAGTTAGAATGGGCTGGTCGTGTTGGTTCGCTTCTGTTTACACAGGAAAAACACCCACAGAGACCACTAAAACCCACACTGGAGGGTTGGCACTGCCCTTCACGTACTTTATTTTGATCTTTATTCCTGTATAGTCGTTCATGTTTCTGTAGTGTGAACACGGTGCGCTGCAGTGCAGCAAGACAGCAGAGATTTAAGGACCTCACATTCTGTACGTGACTCGAGATCTCTAGAACCAGAAGAAGAGGGTTTTGTTTATAAGATTGTATTTATTAGCGTTTGACAGGATTGCAGTGTATTTTTGTGTTCTTGTGTTATGAACTCTCCTTGATAAAAAGAACTGAGCATGAAAATGATCTGATTCCGGAATGATCCTTGTTTGTACGGTGTTTGTTCCATTTTGATATGCACTAAAGCATCTCACCTTATCTCTATTGTGTTTGTGTTTTGTACAAAGCCCTACATTTCCAAACGGTGTGTTCCTTTAGTGTGACATGTTGCATTTAAACATTCAGCGTTGCATGATGCAAGCATAACTCTTTCAACATTCACTAGCTATTTGAAATGTGGGTCCATCAAAATGAGATACGCATTTTTGCTGTAACAATAATTGCAACTTTAAAAGATGGAACTCATTTGCGTTGCTGACAGTTATTAAGTCTTCACTTATGGAACACAATATAGTTGGCATATTCAATTTCTTGATTACACAATTAAAGTGCTTTTGTTAAATTGGCCAGGAAAATAATCTACTTTAGCCATTTGCTGAGTCCCAATTACGTGGAAAGTGATACTTCCTTCAGCTTCTCTACATTCCTCCTTGTCTGTGATTTGCAGTTCATCACTGTTTTCACCATGAACCAGAAGCACATGGTATTGCCTGCCAATTCAAACCACCTTGGATAGATTAACAGTGGGTTGAAATTCACTTTAGGAAAAACTGCATTTTCTTCTTGATCTTCTCTACAAGGGGAATCAAAAAGTCTGGAGTCCAAAAAGGTTAGTAAAACTCAAGTGTAGACGTGGGAATTCATTTCTTGACGAATCTACACAAACACTGTTCAGCTGGCAGATGTGCAAAATGACCCCATGTTCTTGTTATTTCGTACTGTACACCAGTTTTGAATGATGTTTTATTTCTCAGGCCAATCAATCTTTTGTTTCATAAATGTTGCATGCAGTGAAACACTTGATCCTTGATCCACCATCTTTGTTGAGTAAAACACACTACCATTCTGTTAGGATTTCTAACAGAATGGTAGTGCTCCTCATGATAGTGGAGAGGGGCTTTGAGAGAACTGTGTGTATAAGGAACGGCAGACCAACAGATTAGACAGGCCTTGTCCTGCACTACAGTCTCACTGCAAAAAAAAAGATACAATCATCAACACCAAACACAAGCATAACTAACCTGGGTTCCACACAAGTGCCTTTCGGTTCCGACCCTCTTAGAGATCTGGATAAGTGAACCACCGCCAGCCTTAGCACAGCTTTCTACAACACTGGCCCCGTTATTAGGACAGGCATGTGTCTTCTTAGCTGCGGGCTGATCAAAGACAAGAACAGGAACCCCTGGTTGGATCACAGCTATGGTTGTGGCTATTGACAAGGCCCGGGGTCAAATACCATTTGCAACCCTTTTGGAAATCTTTTTGGATCCAGGTCTTCTATGAACCGATGAAGTGAGTGTAAACATGCGCACACGCTAGGGGAAGAACATAAAAGGGCTGGTGTTCTGGAACGAGAGGTCATGTCATAGAGATTGACCGGAGGACAGGGTGGCTGAATGATCACTCACTGAGATGAAACATCTGCTCTGCACACACGCCCACACGCATACACACACACGCACACGCACGCACACACACACAGTGAGCCAAGGACAGATCACTCCGAGGACTCTTAATAGTGTAAAGGTGCACAGGACCAATTAGATTACAGCTCAATTACCTGAGAGATATGAGACAGATAAAACAGGCTGAAAATGATCATGGTTCCAGTGCTGTCCTCACACCATGCAAGCTGATGCTACAGCCGTTGACAATTATTATGATTATTATATTATTAACCGTACGGGATGTGGACACGGATGATCTATCGGTGAGGTTATATGTTCACAATCTCTCTGTAGCAAGCAATCAACTGCGATTGGGTTAACATGCGCTTCTCAAAGGAGGGCACTGACACATCCCTGCGGTGTGAGAGTGTTGTGATGACTGCGTGACGTGGATAAAGGAAGCCCATCGTGTCCAAATGAATAAAGAGCAGAGAGAGAGAATGGAACTGTTTTCAGTTACTATAATCAGGGCTTTGTTCACAAGCAGTGTTTGGAATATATTGCTGTGATTTGAGTGTTTTCGGTTGTTAACAATATAAAGAGTGAACCTGGCAACCGGTTTGTGATTAGTCCAGGAGAAACACAGAACAATACAATCAAAGCCCAGAGGACCAACAATTAGAATTTCAATGTAGGTCCTAGTGCTCACATCAGCATTTCAACAATGTGAAGAGACTACATTACCCAAAGAAAATGTATTCCTAAATAAATACATGTTCCTAATTGTGGGGGCAGTTATTTCTTTCCATTATAGTATTTTAATTTGAAGCCAGACCAGCCCACCATTTTAAAACACACACATGAACATGCGTCTTGCCTTGAGGCGGTTTGTGAAGGAAAACACCCCCATAAAATGATTTCATCATATTACTTATGCAGTTTTACTCTCGGCTTCAGCTCACTCTACTGGCCAGACAAACAACAGTAACAGACACAAGCATGTCTTATTGTCTTCAAGGTCACCGAGTTTTCAGGGCTCGTATTCCGAGCTAGCGCCAGGGAGCGGGGAAGGGGACCAGCAGTCTAGTGGGTCTTCTAACCTGGGATGTGCGCCGGCTCTTTGTGTGTGCTCTGCTGGGGTGTGTGTGCCCTGCTGGGGTGTGTGTGTGTGTGTGTAGGGGGGGGGGGGGGGGCGTGAGAGGACCCTCGGGCTAGGCCACTGCCCAGGTGGGATGCCAGGAAAGCTTGCCGTGGGTAGGGGTGGGGGGGGGGGGGGGTTGAGTGTTAGATCTCTTTGTGGTGTGAGGTGTGTGTGTGCATTTGGGGGTGTGTGCAGCTAAGGTCTGAGAGTCAGTGTGTGCGTGTGTGTCTGAGAGAAAACGTGTGAGTGTGAAGATGTGTGTGTGCGGGTGTGGAGTGTACCGTGACGTGTCTATGTGTGTGTGTATTGTGATGTGTGTGAGTGTACAGGGATGTGCGCGTGTGCGTGTGTCAGAGGCTCTCCAGCCGGCAGGCCCATGCCGAGCCTGAGAGCCCATCGCCCGCTGGGCTGCAGGACAGGAAACGAGTCTCTGATTGGTGGAGATCTGATGGGCCGACGTGTCAGGAAAGCACATGACAGGGAGGGGGAAACGACCGGAAAAAAAAGAAGAGAAGGACTGGGGGGGGGGGGGGGGGGGGTAGAAGGAGAGCTGATGACAGATCCCCGTAGAGAGAGAACTTCTCCAAAGCGTCAAGAGGAAAGATGACACTCGCTCGGCCATGGTTTGATGGGATTCAGGAAAGGTTATGGATCCTGTCACACAGCCGTGCCGGGAGAGGCTGAACACTCCAGTCCCAGAACACATCTTTTCCCTTCGCCAACCGGTAAATATCATCTATTATTAATCATTGTTGTGCTTGCTGGTATTAGTGCCTTGACGCTCACTCACAAACCCACACACATGTGCTCGCTCTGGCCCCGCCGTGCGAACACGCACACGTCACGAGCGCACGTGCTCATGCGACGCTAATCGCGACGATGTGCGGGCCCATCCCCTGCGACAAGTCTTGGAATGGCGCCGCCCCACTCGAATGCGATTGGCCGACATGGACGCCCGTCATCGCCGTCCACCGAATGGCCTTTCCAGTCGGAGACCTCTTCTCTGTAGTGAAGAGGTCTCTCGCTCGCCACTGATGAATGAACAATCGCGAAGGATTAGAAACAAATGATTACGATCTTAGTATCTTTGATACTCGGTTTCGACTGTTGGGAACATATTGATCGATGTTTGATCTGTGATCTTTGATCTCTGCCCTGCTATAGCGGTTCATGAGGACATTGACTCGAAAGCGGGGGGAAAGGAGAACACACGTTTCACAATGACTGCGCCCAGACAAACCACCGCCCAAAAACGGTCTGCGTCACTAGATTACTGATGAAAGGTCAAGATATCCCAGAGTGTTTCACACCATGCAACTCTGTACAAGGAAGTACAAAGACTTGATGCAGTTATGAACCTGCCTAAAAGCTCTATCTTAGGATTGGTCA
This sequence comes from Thaleichthys pacificus, assembly GCA_023658055.1. Lineage (NCBI taxonomy): Eukaryota > Metazoa > Chordata > Actinopteri > Osmeriformes > Osmeridae > Thaleichthys > Thaleichthys pacificus. The sequence goes on along the minus strand of CM042872.1, from coordinate 4,514,427 downwards.
AAGCCATCTGTTATACAATGTTTTCCGCCATGCTTGATGAAGTCAGTTTGGGTGTCACCTCACCTGACCTGGGTTCTCGGGGAGAGGTCAATCTCCTCCCACAACATGATACTTTATAACTGCCCATCATTCGGTATTCATTGTCCAGACCTCTGAGATACTCAATTTGGGTGCACCAGGCATTCGAACCTTGCAGGTCTGCATATAAATACTTTGACCGTGACTTGAACTTGTATTTGCTAATTGAATTGACTGACTTTCATGGTGGTACAAGGTGCCTAAGACAGACTTCTTCAGGAGCGGGCCTCACACAGGCTACTTCAAACACATTGTTTGGCTCGATGGAAAGCTGCTGTTGCTGCTCTCTCTCTCTCTGTTGAACTAACGAGGTCTCCCACCTCTCATCCCCCCACCAGGCTCCCACAGCTATGACTGAAGATAATGGGCTCCGGGGCTCATTCTCTGTGTGTCCACACGGAGGATACTGTTTGGGGTGATGTGTGTGCCGCTGATGTGGCGGCCCTCTTGGCCAACGCACACTCACGCGCCAACGATGTCTGATGTGCAAACGCTTAATCTCTCTCTCACACACACATACGTACGCACTCTTTCATACCGCGACCGCACGTATGATCTCGCACACGCGCGCACACACACATAACACGCAAAGCACAAACAAACACGCGCTCGCACGCCAACGATCCCCGCAATGCACACTCAAAAACCCTCTCTCACACACACACACACACACTCTCTCGTATACCACAAACGCACACATGATCTTGCACACGTACACACACAAACACGCTGCGGCACGAACACAGCGTGTGTGTACGTGTGCAGGACAGTCCAGTGAGGTGGTGATGCCCCCAGCAGCACTGTGTGGTGTGCTGTGTGGACTCACACCGAGGTACCTCTCACCCCCACCCCCCCTCCCCTCCGCCACCCCACTGAGTCATCACAATCCGCATGTCGAGAGACAGAGAGAGACAGAGGGAGAGAGAGAGAGAGAGAGAGAGAGGGAGAGGGAGAGGGAGGGAGAGAGAGAGAGAGAGGAGAGAGAGAGAGAGAGAGGGAGGAGAGAGAGAGAGAGAGAGAGAGGGAGAGAGAGAGAGAGAGAGAGAGAGGGAGAGGGAGAGGGAGAGGGAGATCTCCTGCCAGCGTGCGTGTACGTGTGTATATGTGCTTGTGTTTTGCCTGACTGTGAAGCTCTGTGTGTGTGAGCCTGTGTGAGTAGGCGGGTGGTGGGGTAGGATGGACGTGGGTTGTGTGTGTGTGTGTGTGTGTGTGTGTGTAAGAGAGAGAGTCTGCATATGTTTGAGAGTAGGAGAAGGGAGGAGAGAGGAGGGGGGGGAGGGATTAAATGTGCATAATCGATTTCTGACCTGTCCTTTGGCCTTGTGGAGAGAGAGCACACATTATCCCCGGACGAAATGCCAAGTCACTGCTGTCCTGCAGAACCTGAAAAAAAGCAGCACAGATAAGAGATGCATAGATGGGTTCTACCTCCTATACAGAACACACCATAGACTCTACAGGAGTCAACCATTCAGAAAGATGTGCCCTCGCTCCAATGACAAATCAAGTGAACATTGCATCTAAAGAGCCCTTGTACATTCATCACGTCCGCCCTTGTTCTGCATGCATTGACCACATGGTTATGAGTTGCATTGAAGAGATGAATCAAGTGAATGGTGAACGCTCTTTTGATGTAGAGAGAGAGGGAGACTATACGCAGAAGTATGTATAAAGCTGTGATTAACATTAATGAGAAATATTTCTGTAATTCCACTTTTGCTTTGGCAATATGAACATTTTGCTCTTTCGTGCCAATAAAGCCCATTGAATTTAAGTTAGAGAAAAGAGAGAGAGGGGTGTGTGTGTGAGAGAAAGAGGTCATGGTCAGTCACCTTTACAGGTGGACCACCAATCCACTTTCCTCCTCCCATATCCGTTTTTACCAGCACTAGTGACATCACATCTATCGTTTGTCTTCGCTTCATTCTACACGACGACAGCATCCCCTTCATGGTGGTCAACGCTGCCCTCAGAAGGTAAACAGTATTGGATGGCAGAATGTGTGTGTCACGGAGAAATCGATAGGCAGTGTGTTTGGCGTGCTGGACCATATACATGCTGCCATGTTAAATCTACACGTTTCACAAAGGCTTGTCCACAGGGACATGAGTAAGCAAAAAATAAAGTGACACTGTATTGGTTTAAAAGTGTCATGTTATTGGTTTAATGTGTGTGTTGTTACTATACATGCCTAACATACCAATTGGGATTTGTAAAGTTTTCTGAAAGAAATAGAACATATTGTCCGGCCATTTGATTTGAACTGATGTATTTACCTTGACTTTCCACAAATACGCACAACTTCACAAGCTCCAAAAATGATCTACCCCAGAAAATTAATCACCGTTAATTAAAACGTTTTAAGAACCGGACCCACGGCAAAGTCTTCACTGACGTTGATGTATTTTGTTCGCGAATACAGACTGCAACAGGAGAAATCTTTCAGCTACATTTCATCAGAGTGAGCAACGACCACAGGCAGCAAGCATAAATTACCTGCTGAATTAAGCCGGAGATAGTGCACGCTTGTGATTTAATGCATGTGTATTATGTATCAACGTATGTCTAATTTGGAAGTTTATTAATTTATTCACAATAAATAATATTTGATTTCAAGTCACTCGATCTTCCTCTGCGGTTTTACTGATGTATCTTATATGTAGCTTTTGTTGTTGGCCTATTTCACTCTGAATGAAGTCATCACCACGCCTTCAACAAATCGAAGGAAGTTTCACAACTTTTTTTATCCATCATATCGGGATATACCATTTCAAGCTGTACCATATGAATAACATAATTAACACTCGAAGTTCTGCGGTTGATTTCGACTGCCTTCCAATGTCTATAGTCACTAAAGCGAAATCATAATAAACGCTTTAGTAAAAAACGCTGGTCTATGAGATGAGGGATTTGGGTTAAACTGGTGCGTGCCTGTCTCGGACTGGTCTAGTCCACCCCTTGCGCCGAGCCGCCTGCTCTGTAAACAGTGCTTCAAGAAATCAAACAGGTTACCGACGTCGTACAGTACGTGTTTTTAGAGATTTCACCTCGCTTCTTTCGTTAAACAAACACAATTGAAAGTAAGCAAATGGCTAGAATGCTGAGCAAGGATCTTCTGGATATCGAGGTATAGCCATACTGTAAATTCAATGTCGTATTCTGCTCTCAAAATGCAATGTCATCTCAAAATGTTAATTAAAGTAGCTTCTGTTGTATTTTGCGTTTCCACTTGTGATAACAATTTGAAGAGATGCCATTATTGCTGGTTGTCTAGAACAACGATGCGCCGGTAACTTAGCTTACAGTAGCCTATGTTCACTAACCTGTACAAAGACGCAAACAATTGTTCCTTATATATATATTAATTGTTCCTATATTTAACTAAATGATGATTGCGATTCGTAAAGTGGAGACGTCATTCGGAGTTTCTCACTGTTTGGGCACTCGGTGTCGAGATGTATGCGTTGTGTAAAGTTATTGTGGCAAAGTTTATTGCGTGGGTGTTTATCTCTTGAGTTGGCCAAGTTTCTTTTAAGTATGTGACAACATCCTTATTTAAGCGTTCTACAGCACGTAGCCTAGAGTATTTCATTCGTGACTTCTGAACTTGAATTGTATGTGGTGGCTGATTTCCAGTGGATGCTTGAGCATCTTGCAGAAGCAGGCTACTGCATAGCAAACTTATCATCGTTATTGTCTTATGAATGCTGCGGCATTCGGGACTAAAGTCGAATTTGCATTAAATGCAATTTTGAACAGTTTCCCCAATGGAATCTCTTTGGTGAAAATATGATGTCAGCAACCCTGCTTTATGTGCGTATCCTGCCGACCATAACATAAGTGGATTCTATTCATCTAAAGTAATCTTATTTTCCCAGGGCTATTAGTTGTGACTATGAGACTGTATGTACAGTAGACTGCAGCTAGCTTAGTAAGGTAATAATACGAGGCACGAGGTACGCATTGAAACACAGGACCGGCCATGTGGACGTCACAAGATCCAATAACTCGTTGCTGTATGTTGAACTTGTGTGTATGCTGGAAAGGCCGGCTCAAAACGCACAATGCATTTGCACAGGCCTAATGAATGGCAATTGGAGTTGTACTAAGGACCTGCTAATGCTGCTTAGCACAGCGTTTTTGCACACCAATGTTAACGTGACTGTTGTGGAATGTTTGTCCTGTCAACTCGACCTTGTGGAGTACAGACACGCACTAACTCTTTATTTGGATAATCCCAAGTAAATCAACCATAGATGCTGATTGTTAGTAATGACATTGTAACAGCATGGCAGCTACATCTATGTTGATTTTTAACCCATGGTTAGTGTTAAGGTTAATGTGAGTTCCAATGTTCATTAGCCATTATCTATTTTACTGTCTAGAAATAGACATTATAATTGAAATGTTTCCAGATACAATTACAGACTATTTGATAGGTCATTTTGGATGGTTTGTTGTAATTAGAACACATGATCAAATCTGCCAAATCACTCAGGCCCTGCTATAAACTCTCAGTTACCATAGTTAACGATTAACCACTACCAAACATTTTCATTTGAAGATGTGCAAAGGACTGTCCTAAGATGAACCTGACTGTGCACTGTGGCGAACTACTGAAAGCCTTAAACAGGAAGTAAATCATCCAATGACAAGGCCAGCTGTGGAAGGGAGACATCCTCCAAGCACAACAAGGAAGATATTACTTAAAGGAAAAGGAGTCCCTTTTCACACTGTTGTTGTAGCAGACCCTTTTGTCTCCTGGAAACTGGGGGGGGGGGTGGGGGGGGTTCTGTATGCCTGACTTATATTTTCAGCTGGCTGAGTCAAGTGAGTCAAGGTCTCAGTGATGCCAATTCCATCACAGAGTCCAGACCTTTACAGAGTCATTGTGCTCTGAGCCAAGGGCTTTTGTTAGCATCTTTCTGATCCTAATGGCTTCAGTGGCAAGACCTTAGGCTTGGCACTGCTACTGTACTTATGACTGCAACTAAATGACTCCTGTCTGGCTTCCTAGACGACTGTCTTGCTGTCTGGCTGACTGGCTGGCGGCCTGTTCTCCTGCCACTGCAAATGGCTTTTTAAATCTCATAATAATTGCCATCTCTGGTGCAATTAAATTCTCCATTCATGCTGCCGTCCTGTCAAATGTCTTATTTTAATATCCACCAACGTCACTACTGCTCCTTCTCTTAAATACGAACAGAAAGAGAGGACGACAGAGAGAGACCCCTTTGTGTGCGCGTGTGTGCGCGTGTGTGCGGATGCGTATTCATGTGTGGAGATTAATGAGGAACCTTCTGGACTGCCATTTGAGTTCATTAAAAAGGCCCGCAGACGTACGGAGCGACATTTAAACAAAGAGGTATGACTCCTGTGGCACGGGCCCTGTCTTCCTCGTCGTCTTCCTCCTCCTCCCCCCACCCCCTCCCCCATCTCTGCAGGCCCCACTGTAACCCCCCCCCACCCTTTCAGCTTGTCACGAGCCGCGCAAAAATTACGGCACGTTACGGAAATGATGCAGGCTCTCGCTCCGGCCGCCAAGGATGTGTTTGGTAGCCGTGATGCTGTTCAGCACTGGGGTGCTCCGCAGCCTCTGTTATGGATGTTATGGTTTTGTGCAGGCCTCGTGTAAGCTTACGAAGGGGTTCGTTAAGGCGCTGTGCTTTTTGGTCCCATGGTTTGGCTGCCTAAGGAGGCCTAACAGGATTAGATGCTCAGATGTACGGTGAGGGGGGCAGTGTTTACTGAACAGACCTTGGATGCAGTCACTCTTCCAGGAAGCATATTGCTCTGAAACAACCAGTTAGAGGGAGTTGATGTTGGGCATTGCTTCTGATTATCTTCAGCATCTTGCTGAGTGTACAGCGCCAAGGCCCTGGCACTATCTCAAACGCACACACTCACTCACACACACACACACACAGACCCACACTCACATACACACTCACACACACAAACGGGTTGCACCAGGACCAGTGGAGCGGTAATTGCACTCCCGGCCAAGTTCTCTCAGATTGCGCTTTTAATCAATCAACAAAGCAGTGATCATCCATGGGCTTGACAGACAGAGAGGGAGAGATGAAAGGAGGAGAGGGGGAAAGAAAGACTGGGGGGACAGAAGGAAGAGAGAGAGAGAGATAGAAAAGGGAACGAAGGAGGAGAGATGAAAGAAACCGAGAGAGATGCGAAGACAGGAGGAAGAGAAAGGAGGAGTGAGGAGAGGGATGAGAGAGGCATGAGATGTGTGTGTGTGGGGGGGTGGGGGGTGTGGGAGGGTTGGTAATGTACACACCTGCACGCGTGTGTGAGTCTGCTCTTGTGTGTGTGTGTGTGTGTGTGTAGAAGCACGCACATCCGAGTCTCATGTCCTCCTCTTCTCCCTCCACTGCACAATTTACTGCCACCTCCGTACCCCCGGGGGGTGGAGGGGGGGTGGGGGCTGGGGGGGCGGTTGCGGCACACGCTCACCTGATCACATGTGACCCCCTCTGTCTGCTGCAATCTCCGTCCGCTAACTCAAGCCCCCGGCTGCAGTTCATAGCTCACAGCCCCCCCAGGCATGCAGACAGCCCTGCCTGTCTTACACACCCCCATAGCATGTGGCATATTGAACCATGGTTTCAAAAGAACCAAAACAATCATTTTTACCTCCTCTACTGGTAGTATTCGCTCTCGCCGTCCACTTCCTTCCCGTCGCTCTCTCTGTCCGTTCCTCCATCTCGCTCCCTGTCTGCTCGCTCTCTGCCTCTCCGCCGTGTCTCACTTTCTCTCTCTCTCTCTTCCTCTCTCTCTCTCTCTCTCTCTCTCTCTCTCTCTCTCTCTCTCTCTCTCTCTCTCTCTCTCTCTCTCTCTCTCTCTCTGTGTGTCTCTCTCCATACCGAGAGTGTAGATAAGGGCCTCAGACTCGGTCATCAAGCCCTGGTTCCTGTTGCAGTTCATTTACCTTCTGCTTCTCTGCTAATTGTTTTCCTGAGCCTCCACTCGTCCAGGGACACTTTTCAAAAGGCCACATAATGAGGCTCTGGCACATATTACCCACATTAAACTGGGCTGCTGGGGAGAGAGCTATGCTTGTTCCTGCCCATCCTTAGCATTCCCTAGGCTCTTCCTCTCTCTCCCTCTCTCTCCCTCTCTCTCCCATTTCCTCTGTGTCTCTCTGTCTCTCACCCCCCCCCCTCTCTCTCTCTTATCCCCCCTCTCTCAAACAGTTTCTGTTGTTTTCTCTCTTTTTTTTCTTTTTTTCTCTCCCACACACATGCTAATAAACATACACACACACACACACACCAACTCTCTCATGTTTGGTCTGCGTCCTACGGACCAGAGTGCGCGTGTGTGCGTGTGTTGTGTGTGTCCTCCTGGTGAGCTCGCCGCGTCCATGCCCACATGCCTGCGTGTCTGTGTGGCGGTGCCGGTGCCAGTCACATGGATGTAAGTGATATGTGCTGAGGGAGGGACTGGCATCTTCCACTGGAGACATCCTGTTCCGGAGGAGGCTGGCCAGATGGCCTGTGATATTCAGCTGAGAGAATACAAGCTGAATCTGGTGAAGGGGAATCAATCGATCGCGCTTTTTTGATGTTCACCGTCGAGTACTTGTTAGAGCTGGGTTTTGAGCAGATAAGCTACGATTTTTGAGTCAACAGATTTCATTTCAGGGCCAAAACCGGTTATTTTTTCCCCCGTTTTTTTTTCTCTCTTCCCAGAGGCAGCAGAGGACTATTAGTGTTGACAACACAAGCTGCAGTCTCCCCCTCTCTGAGAGGGGTCAGGAACAGGACCAGAACAGGATCTGCAACAGAGAAGCAGCTTCTACTGCTGACTTAATGCAGAGGCACAAGTTGCACCTGATTGAGATGAGATATCCTATGAATGAGTGTAGGTGTGTTTTTGTGTTGTGTGGTGGGGTGTATTAGTGTTTTATGTAGTAGTGTGTGTGTGTGTGTGTGTGTGTGTGTGTGTGTGTGGGAGGGTGTATATGTGTTTTATAAAGCATGTGTGTGTGTGGGAGTGGGGGGAGGAGGGGGGCTTGTATTTTGTGTGTGTGTATGTATGTGTGTACGTGTGTGTGTGCCTGCATAAATAGATGCGTAAGAGCCCATCGTGTCCTCAATCTGGCCCCAGTCTGACCTGGTGGACTGTCTGGGTCTGTAAGCCTTTCTCCAGTCCAGGCTTGGACCGGGTAAGCAGGCTACCTCCAGCCAATCCCTGCCCACCACATCCATACTCAACATGGAGGCCCTACCAAACAGCCTGCTTGTTGTTGCGTGTTGTCATTTCTACCTCGCCCCCTGAAGGGCCATGAGTGGAGACAGATCCTGTAGGTGAAGTGTAGGCGGAGCACGCAGTCACGAGATCCATAGGCGCCCTTTTGTTTACGCGCTTCCCGTTAATCAAATATGGCCGTCACATGACAGGATGCAGAGGAGAGCCGGGGCGTGCATCAGTCAGGGGCATGCTGAACCCTGAGTGGCTGTTGACATGATGCCCTCATTATGGGAATGCTCCAGAGTGTGTTATTGGGTTAGACTGCGATTTCCTCTCGGAACAGCTGGTCTTCTGTTTGTTTTCGCTCACGCTAACAGAGCCGGTGTCGTCTGGATCCGTTTGTCAGGTGTTAGATGCCACTGCTTGAATTACGAGAAGAAACTCTTTTTGGGGCTGTGTAATTCACGCCACGATTCCCTGGTCCCGCTCTTGACGTGGGGATATTTGGTGTCGTGAGTACACACTGCAGCAATTTACAAGTTATTTTTCAGGTCAGTGTGACACTTAATACAGTAGTCAGTCGTTTAAAAAAAATATATATATATCAACGGATTCTCTTCACAGCGCAGAACAAATTACATTCCTGTTCTATATTTAATATTGCTGACCCCATAGGGTTGTTGTTCTATCTCTCCGACCGGGGATCAATATGTGGAAATTCCTCTATTGATCCGCTGCCGAGGTGGGTGTGTGCGGTACCGCAGAAGTGCCCACTCACTCTCAACCCTTACACGCCTCCTCGCACGGCTCCAGCACATCACCGACATCACATCCTGTCGGACGGATGACGACGACAAATGGGAGGACGATGAGGGGGCAGGAGGAGGGGGAGGAGGAGGAGTGGGAGGAGTGGGAGGGGCGTGCATGTGACAGACCCAGAGCTGAGTTGGCACTCTCTCTCTCACTCTCTCTCTCTCACTCTCTCTCTCTCTCTCTGTCTCTCTCTCTCTCTCTCTCTCTCTCTCTCTCTCTCTCTCTGTCTCTCTCTCACTCTCTCTGTCTCTCTCTCTCTGTCTTTGTCTCTCTCTCTCTGTCTCTCTCTCTCTCTCTCTCTCTCTCTCTCTCTCTCTCTCTCTCTCTCTCTCTCACTCTCTCTGTCTCTGTCTCTCTCTCTCTGTCTTTGTCTCTCTCTGTCTCTCTCTCTTCTCTCTCTCTCTCTCTCTCTCTCTCTCTCTCTCTCTCTCTCTCTCTCTCTCTCTCTCTCTCTGTCTCTCTCTCTCTCTCACTCTCTCTCTCTGTCTCTGTCTCTCTCTCTCTGCCTTTGTCTCTCTCTCTCTGTCTCTCTCTCTTCTTTCTCTCTCTCTCTCTCTCTCTCTCTCTCTCTCTCTCTCTCTCTCTCTCTCTCTCTCTCTCTCTCTCTCTCTCTCACTCTCTCTGTCTCTGTCTCTCTCTCTCTGTCTTTGTCTCTCTCTCTCTGTCTCTCTCTCTCTCTCTCTCTCTGTCTCTCTGTCTTTGTCTCTCTCTCTCTCCTCTCTCTCCCTCTGCATGTCCTGAAGATGGTCCCATCTGCGAGCGGGATACTCGACATCCCAACTCCAGCCTAACACCAGCAACGGTTGTGATTCGCTCGAAAGCCGTCCCCAGGGTTCACGGGGGTCCATTTCGATTGAACAGAAGAGAGAACCCTGTCTGAAATCGAATATGAAGGATTGGAGACAAGCGGACGACGGGCCCAAGGGTCAGGATCCAGATACATGCTGCCTGGGGGACTAGCCACCAAGCCCCAGAAGGGTCAGGATCCAGATACACGCTGCCTGGTGGACTAGCACCAAGCCCAGGAAGGGTCAGGATCCAGATCCACGCTGCCTGGTGGACTAGCACAAGCCCCAGGAAGGGTCAGGATCCAGATCCACGCTGCCTGGTGGACTAGCACCAAGCCCCAGGAAGGGTCAGGATCCAGATACACGCTGCCTGGTGGACTAGCACCAAGCCCAGGAAGGGTCAGGATCCAGATCCACGCTGCTGGTGGACTAGCACCAAGCCCCAGGAAGGGTCAGGATCCAGATCCACGCTGCCTGGTGGACTAGCACCAAGCCCCAGGAAGGGTCAGGATCCAGATCCACGCTGCCTGGTGGACTAGCACCAAGCCCCAGGAAGGGTCAGGATCCAGATCCACGCTGCCTGGTGGACTAGCACCAAGCCCCAGGAAGGGTCAGGATCCAGATCCACGCTGCCTGGTGGACTAGCACCAAGCCCCAGGAAGGGTCAGGATCCAGATCCACGCTGCCTGGTGGACTAGCACCAAGCCCCAGGAAGGGTCAGGATCCAGATCCATGCTGCCTGGTGGACTAGCACCAAGCCCCAGGAAGGGTCAGGATCCAGATCCATGCTGCCTGGTGGACTAGCACCAAGCCCCAGGAAGGGTCAGGATCCAGATCCACGCTGCCTGGTGGACTAGCACCAAGCCCCAGGAAGGGTCAGGATCCAGATCCATGCTGCCTGGTGGACTAGCACCAAGCCCCAGGAAGGGTCAGGATCCAGATCCACGCTGCCTGGTGGACTAGCACCAAGCCCCAGGAAGGGTCAGGATCCAGATACACGCTGCCTGGTGGACTAGCACCAAGCCCCAGGAAGGGTCAGGATCCAGATCCATGCTGCCTGGTGGACTAGCACCAAGCCCCAGGAAGGGTCAGGATCCAGATCCATGCTGTCCTGGTGGACTAGCACCAAGCCCCAGGAAGGGTCAGGATCCAGATCCATGCTGCCTGGTGGACTAGCACCAAGCCCCAGGAAGGGTCAGGGTCATTTCGTTTGCAGGATGGCGTGGGTATTGATCAGCCATGCAAAGGGCAGACTGGACCGCTGGTCTAATAATAGCCCTCCTATGAATATCTTCGGCATCTCAGCCACGTCTACACGCACAGCAGTATACGACGGGACAACAAGCTCTGCGACGGTAGATGTGGTTCTGACCAAAGGCTGTTCCGTGAGGTTATGTAAGGGTTCGAGCCGAGGCCCTGTCTTTGTTTGTGCCGTGGCAAAGACCGTGGCGGAGAGAGGCCTTGAGTGTGCTGTGCGTGTGCGCGCGCGTCTGTGGTGTTGTGGTCACCGTGCAGTTCGACATTGTGTTGCTGTCCCTCCCCCCCCCCCCCCCCCCCCGCCCCCCCCGCCCCCCTCTGTGAAGGCTTAGCCGTTTCCTACCTCCTCAGCATCCCATGTTAATCACTGCTTCCAGCTGAATCTGATTTACCCATTCGACGTGTCCATCACACACACAGGCGCCGACACGCGCGCGTGCACGCAGACGCCCGGGCTCGCACACACTCGTGTGGGCACACGGGCACGCACGCACGCACGCGCACACACAGACACACACACTCAGTGGTTTGATTTCCTCTGAGGGGCTATGCGTTTGCATACTCTGGGCCTGGCGGAGTCTGTTATTGATCCCCCATCTGTTTGGAGCCCAGTATGATCAGTGGAGAGAGGAAAAGACAGACATTAACTCCTACTCTCTCTTTCTCGCTCTCTCTCTCTCTCTCGCTCTCTCCTCACTCTCTTATTCTCTCCTCTCTCCTCACTTTCTTGTTCTGTCTCCCTTCGCTCTTGCGTTCTTCCTCTCTCTCTCTCTCTTTCTCCTCACTCTCTTGTTCTCTTCTCTCATCTCTCTCTCTTCTCTGTCTCTCCCTCCTCACTCTCTTATTCTCTCTGTCCTCACTCTGCCGTTCTCTCTCTCTCTCTCTTTTCTCACACTCTTGCTCTCTCTCTCTCTCTCTCTCTCTCTCTCTCTCTCTCTCTCTCTCTCTCTCTCTCTCTCTCTCTGTGTGTGTCTCTCTCTTCCTACCCCCTTCCCCAGTAGACCCAGCCAACACTCACAGATGGGCCTTAGTGTCTTGGTTTAGTCAGGGTCTTCTGTGTGAGCACCAGCACAGTTCCCCCAACCGCCCCGCTGTGAAGGGCAGGCAAACAGTAGGAGAGGTGTTCTCTACTGCTGGGAGTCAGAGAGGTGGTTTGATGGCATAGTCACACACACACACATACACACACACACATACACACACTAGTCACATACACACCATAATGCTGATGATGAGAGGACTTGGTAAGGCCTTGGACGAGGCAAGGAAAGTGGACATTTTGTCAATTTTGTCTTCAACAACTCGTTTTTTTTTTTAATTTCCGTTTTTTATTTCTGTCTTGACTCCTCCTTAGTTACACGTAAAGGCAATCTGGGGTAAAATAATGAATGAAATACGATTGCGTTGAATCACAAGCTGTTCAGTATAACATTATGGATTGCCTGCATATGGATGAATGGCTCATCTCACACGCATTATCGATCGTGCTGGCCAAGACGCATAACATTTGACTTAATTGAGAAAATCCTATAGATGCGTTCTATTAGCTGGCTCTTCTCAGTCTCTGCTCCCCCTCAAGGATAGGGGCGCTAAACCGAGGAAGGAAAACGTGACCGGTTGTGGAAAATCTCATCGCTACGCTGGCGGGATACGTTTAACCCCTTCTTTGCCGCCGCCTTATCTACTGCATTAATTCAGACTGGCCTTACGATTCCAGTCCGAGACAGCGCCAGTAACCCTTTAAAAACCAGGGAGGATTAACCCCGGGCGTTTTCCCTGTAATTTAGCCTTCCTGTTATCCGTTCGGAACATGGGATTAGCCCTCCGTCTAACATGGTTAGAGCTGACGTCCCCCACTGAGGAGCTGTGTCTCTGCTCGACGCTACGCTCCAGGAGAGAGGGTCAATACCTGCCTGGAAATGGGCTGCAGGAGTGACGTGTGTGTGTGTGTGTTGGGGGGTAAATGTCAGTAAATGTGTGTGTGTTTGTGCAGTGGTGGGCTTGGTTCACACACCACCCCGACATTGCCCCCCCCCCCTTACTTTTTTGCTACTTGTCTATTCATCATACCATCTAGACCTGAGAAGATCAAAGTTACCTTGTTATATTATTATTGCAGAACAGAACCCCATTTCAGTGGGAATGGTAATAAGTTATCGATGTGGCTGAATATTTAATCCCTACTAATTCCCTTCGGTGCTACTAAACAACGGGACAACTAATTCCTCCATGTTTTGTTTTTTTACTGCGTTTCACCTCAACTGCACAAACATAATTGCCCCTAAAATGTTTGCTTTTACTTAATGTTTAATCCTTGTTTTTCACTAATGCTGGTGGGTAGATGTCTCGGCGCTGCTAGGTAATCAGATTGAAGCTAATCTGACTGTGTTATTGTTGTTTTATGGTGTTTGTTAATTAATGTTATGGTGCCAAGTCAAACGCACACACGCACACCCTTTTGTTTCAGTTCCCCTCAGGGCTCAAGGTGCTAATTATGTTTGTTTGTTACCTAATGTAATTTAGACCCCATATACTGCTACAAGGTGTGTAAGTAAAGGTTCGCACTGAATCAGCAAAGTACCAATGTTTACTGACGTGTTTCTCAACATGGTGGAAGAGAAAGAACAGTTTAAACGATCCCCATTCAGATGAAAACCCCCTGGAGGGTTGGAACCCCGTATACAGTCCAAAAGAAGATTGAATATTGTATGATTGGTACCAATGCAACTGTATGAAATTATGCATTGTATGTTACAATATCGTACAATACTGTACTAAAGAATGTATTAGGACTCAATGGCAATTTTCTGTTTCAATTTCTTTGAAATTCATGCTGTGGAGCCCATTAAATGAAATATTTATAGATCTGATAAAATACAGGGACGCTGACCCACAACACCTGGCCCCTTACATTTCCAGCACACAGGATTTTAAAAGGTGATTATGTTAACTTACATTTAGTCATTTAGCAGACACTCTTATCCAGAGCAACTTACAGTAAGTACAGGGACATTCTCCCGAGGCAAGTAGGGTGAAGTGCCTTGCCCAAGGACACAACGTCATTTGGCACGGCCGGGAATCGAACCAGCGACCTTCTGATTACTAGCCCGATTCTCTAACCGCTCAGCCACCTGACTTCTCACTGTGCCGAGGTTGGCAGTGACCTGTGTTCCTGTACAGTGTTGACGTTATTGGGGCGTCCATGCTTACAAAGCCATGTTTCTCATCAAGGCATCCTGAGGGGACAGTACTGTTATGGGCTGTCACCCCCCTCTGTCAAAACGACCTTGCCATCACCAAGAACTCAGCCTTTATCTAAATATATAGTTTATCTCTTGTACACACAGTATGGACTCATAAATGAACCCGAAAGCCCTAAACAAACGTTAAAATAAGATAAGACGTTTTTTATTGTTTCAATATGGACATCACGGCGCGCAGTGTAACTACACTTTATTAGGTGTGAAATTAAAGAATTAATAGGATAATGTTTGGTGTTGCATGAAAGGGGCCATTTCATTCCGGCGGAGCTAAGCTAGCAGGAGAGAGAGCCAGGTGAGGTCGACTGTACAGCTGCTCGTCCTTTAAACACCCCATGTGTTCCCATCTGAAATAGTCAGCTCCAGTCAGCTCCCCACCAGCAACTGGGGAAATATTAAAAGAAGATTCTTTATGTTTCGTCACATAGCCTGTGGGATGCTAATTGAGACGGGGAGTCGATTTTATTGGGGGGGGGGGAAGGCCTTGGTTGGGGGACGGAAGGGTGTGTGTGTTGGTGGGGATGGGGGGGGGGGACGAATGATTCTTTGGCGAATATTCACAAAACTCTTATCTAGGAGACGTTGCTTTCAGTGGGTTTTTATGCAGTGTTCTGAGTGTGGGTTTTCTTTTTACGATTTCTTTTTCCGGGGGCAGAAAATGCTGTGGGGAAATGCATTTACACGTGCGTCAAGGGAAACCAGAAAGAGAGAGATGGAGAGGGAGAGAGAGAGAGCAAGAGAGCGAGACAGGGAGAGAGAAAGAGCGAGAGAAAGAGAGAGAG
Organism: Thaleichthys pacificus; assembly: GCA_023658055.1. Lineage (NCBI taxonomy): Eukaryota > Metazoa > Chordata > Actinopteri > Osmeriformes > Osmeridae > Thaleichthys > Thaleichthys pacificus. The sequence goes on along the minus strand of CM042872.1, from coordinate 4,499,238 downwards.
AGAGAAAGAGCGAGAGAGAGAGAGCGAGACAGGGAGAGAGAGAGAGAAAGAAAGAGCGAGAGAGAGAGAGAGTGATCTCTGCTGTTACCTTGAGGGAAATCCACAAAGGAAGCACCTCCAACTGAACTAGAAGTCCTTTACACAGTGTGTTTTGTCTGGGGAGTAGACTGCTGTAGGTACACACGGCCTGGTCTAGGAATCCAATCATTACTACACTGACAGTGTTTACCAGCCGGCAGATTACTAACTACTTCTCATTCGATACCTTTTCATAACATCTCAGAAACGAGACAGTCCAGCGGTGTATTATTCAGTGGTGTTGCGTTACACTCCAGCATGTTGGGCATTGCCCAAGTGTACATCCCTTCGCAGATGGGCAGACTGTTCCGGATGAAGACAGCCTTTAGAATCCTGATCTCTTATTTACAGCCTCTCTCTGTTTATGAATGAGGTCGGTCATTCTAGTGGAACACACTCCACTGTACACCGCCGGTGTGTGCGTTGCATTCGTAATGACGGTCTGTTTCAGGAGCCCTATTGACAGAGACAGACAAAAAAAAGAGACAAAAAACGAAAGGGGGGAGATTAGAATCGGCTACAGTAGGTAGTTGCTGTCCAGCTAAAGAGAAGCAACACATCTCCGGTTTGTAGGTACAACATAAACAGTCGAATAATTCAGCCGGGTGGAAAACACATCATTTATTCATTGGTTTAAGCTTCTTAACGTCTCGCCCGGTTTCAAGGATTGGTAATACTGTCGAGGCTTACGATGGAGCGCTATTCGAAGGACGTCTCTGTAGCGCCTTACGTGACGACGCCACGTTTGTACGCGGACGTCGGCGCGAGTCGCGGGGACGGGCAGCGGAGCGCGGAGACAACAGGAGGCGAACCTCTGGGCGCTTTGGCGAGCGTCGAGAAGAGAGAGCGGTCGCTAGGGAGGGCCACGCGCCGCCGTCTCCCCGCCTTCGCACCTTCGCAGGACGCGACCGCCTGGCAGAGACGTCTGTTTCCGCGTCGCCGTGTCCTGGCAGGTTTCGCGTCCCCCCCCGGCCACGCTGAGTCATTCTGTCTTTCTCTCTCCCCCCATCCCCCCATCCCCCACCTTTCTCTCCCCTTTCCGGCCTCCCTCCCTCCCCTGCTCCCCCCCAACCCCTCAGAGTCTCCTGGCCCTGAACCCCAGGGTGAAGACCCACGCGTCGCTCCGCTCCACGGCCGCCAAGCAGGCGGAGAAGAAGCACTGGAAGAGGAACCCGGAGAAGGGCTGTGACGTAAGCACCGCACGCCACGCCCTCATCCACCCCCCCTCCCTCCCCCACACACACACACACGCACGCACGCCACACGTGCCCTCACGTACGCACATGTATTCAGTAGAGTGTGAGCAGGACTAAGTGAGAAAAGCTCTCGTTAACAGACAGGACGTTAGCTAAGACCTGTAGGATGACACGTGACCGACCGCCTGTTCTTATTTTAGACGAGCCTGTTTTACTGCGGCTCCTCGTCTGCTGAAGCCAGGTGATCTGAGATGGCTGTTTTTTAACCTTTACTTGGGCTCACGGGGGTGTCCACAGCTGTGTCCTGGACTGCTGACAACACACGCGCACACACAGACCTACACACACACACACACACACACACAGACACCAAGCAAGGTCTCATTGCTGTCATATACACACACGCACACTTACAAATACATACTCACACGCACAAACACACGCACACACACCCCTAAACACACACGCACACACCAAGCAAGGTCTCATTTCTGTCATATACACACACACACTCTCTCAAATAAACAGTCACGCACGCACACACTCACAAACAAACACACACACACACTCACACACACACACACACACACACACACACACACACACACACACACACTGAAACACAATTATCTATGGATTCCAGGCAGACACTGTCAAAGTCTGTGTAATATCTCCTAAGACCAGCCCATGAGTGGAGTGTTTGTTTTCTGGCAGGTGGCCGAGCTGCCTCGTCTGTGCTCGCGGGCAACTGAGCTGGGGCTCTATTTGATGTAGACACAAAACAAGATGGAGGAGTTTTGTAGCACAGATTATGCTCTCCCCACTGACTAAACTCCGGCTCCAACAAAACCGGCTAATTCATCATGCTAATCAATGATGATGGATTTGCCACTTCTGGTAACAAAAATATATGAATAAAACAACAAAATAAAACATAAACAAAATTGATTGAACATATGGCTCGATTACAGATGTGCACAGCTAGTACCTACATGTGTGTTCGTGGATTAGTAAACTTGTGCAACAGAACCTGGTGTGGTTTCCATTACGGAGCAACCGAGTGTGAAGCCCAACGCGCTCCTGTAATCAGGAATGAGTATGGATGGAGATGAGTTTAGAATAACTCTGATGGATGTCTCCATCATGCTGGTATGTTCTAATAGTGGAAACACACCGTACGGTAGCTAGAGAACGATGACTTCTGCTCTCTCAGCTCACTGTTGTCTTTGAAGATTTGACACTGTGGAAACTGCCGGGTCAATAGGCTAGAAATCCATCGTGGTTAAATGCACATTTCCAGTAGTAAAATCTCTTCATGAAATCCAATCGAATGTTTGGGAAATCCAATACGTTCACCAATAGGAAGACACTCCTTTGTTGCTACCACACGAACATCATAAGGATCTGTTTCTGTTTCCCCTTTGCGCTGTGTGTGTTTACGACAACGCGTATCCCTGACACCTCACTCTCCAACACCTTCTTCATTTGACTGCTTCTTAACCAATACACTGTCGTTTCCAGCCTCCGCGGCCACACAACTGCTGACGTTGATATCAGCTTGGCGATAGTTGGGTTTCACCGTATTGATCCTAGGTAACAGATTTACCCGCTTGCGAGAGGGGGAATGGGGAAGTGATGAGCGTTTTAGTGGCCCTCGCAATCGGATCGTCCGAGACCCCCCCAAGCCCCCTTCTAATGGTCCTCCAGGTCAGGTCACATGGCCTAGAGGTCGTAAACATTTTATAGAGGGAGCCAAGGAAGACCCCAACCGCCTCTCTACGATGTTAACCTTTGAGAGCTTACGTTACAGTATGTCATTAGGGGGAAGCAGGTCTTTCCCTTTCCTCTTGACTGTGCAAGCACAATCGACCATGGCGCTTCTAGCCTGGGGGTGTCATTTGCCCTCAATAGAGTTTGGTATCAACTAATGACAGGCAGGCTTTATGTCTAAGGTGAGAAGTGGTATCCTCAGCAATAGCCCCGGGACTTCAGAAGGAGTGTGGGGCAGGGTTTATTTACTGGAATATTCCAGATACTGTACCTCGACCGGCAGATCCACGGACCACAGCGGAGGTCTGGGCCCCACGCCGGATGGATTTTGGCGAGCGTCCAGTTCACATGTAGCATGTTTCTATACTGTACATGGATCCACGCTGCGGTGCGCGCGGCGGGATCGGAATGGGAAGCGAGCCTTCATAACGTGGACGTACGCTAGGGCAACGTGTTGGATAAGACTGGTGCTTCAGAGTGGATTTAGCCTCTGTCTGTCCCCATAATCGTCATGTTCGGCTCGTCAGATGTGCGGCCTGTGCTTTGGTGTCTGCGAAGGCTAGTGGGATGGTTATTAGGCATCTGAAGGTAATTGCTTTAATGAGAGCACGATGAAAGCGTACGAGGGCAAAAAAGCTTCATAAGTGAATCCTGTCTGGAATTCGTTAAATGTCTTAAATTGCCTTTCATAATTATCACTCAGCGCCCCGGTCAGAATCAAGGTCCCCATAAAGCGCGCGAGGAGAAATGCATATTTTGAAACGGAACCGTTTTCGTTCCTTATCGCAATCAAATCTCGAGGAAGTGAATTTTAAATCTGGCTTTCATTTTCATGGGATGCATAAATTACAGCTTCTGGTTCTCTTGGCTCGAGAACATTTGAGACTAATTGATAATTAAGCCTTTCCGTCTCAAAATAACATATAACAATCAAACGCAGGTTTTCTCAGTCTTGAGGACACACTTAAAGCACGCTGTGGTCATTGAGAAACAATAACAGGAGCAGGATGGTAATACGTTTTTCAATAAAAACGTTACATAGACTAAAGACGACATTTCATCGAATTCATCTGAGCCTTAAAAATCTCATTCATTCTCATACATATTAGATGTACCACTGTAAACTTATTGGTAATTAAATGGATTTCTAGATCAAATTCCCATCTCAGTTTCTTACCCGAACAATTGTCTTTTTAGAAAATGACATCAAAATGTGAAGGCTGACAATTTCTGTTTATTTGAAAGGCTATTAGCATGAAGATGAATTAAGTGTACTTTGTGCCTAATGTCTCACCAAACAGCAAGTTCTCAGGTCGGAGATACATTTTAATAATTTCCACGTGAAATAATAATTGTCCTCTCATTGAGTGTTATGAATGATGCCACATTAGGTAGTGTGCCAGGTTCATGTGTCACTATTGAAGGGAAATAAATGGTGTCCAACAAGGAACAAATGCTCTACTCCATCACTCTGAGATAAAAGTAAATGGATCATGTCTCTAATAGTTGGCCTGTGTGAAGACAGATTGCTCATTAAATCATTTGCATGTCGGAGGCAGAAAGCAAAAGAGAGGGACAAAAAGAGAGAACATGAGAGGGGGAGAGAGAGAGAGAGAGAGAGGGAGAGAGAGAGAGAGAGAGAGAGAGAGAGAGAGAGAGAGAGAGAGAGAGAGAGAGAGAGAGAGGAAAGCCTGAGAGATTTATTTCTATTAATAGCAGAGATAATTATCAAAACATCATAACTAAAATCGATTCAAAACCTGTTCATAGAAAGCACATTGTCTTAATTCATGTTGGGCTAATTCGATGTGACAGGCACATGGTTATCTTGTCATTTGTTTCCTTTTGGAGTGAACAGAAGGTATACTTTGTCATTCAAGTGGAATGAAGTTATATGGCCCACTGATGAGTTTCAGCTCCAGTTATTTTCTTTTAGATCAACTAAAGGGTGTAACAAAAGATGTATGTACAAACACCTTATGGAAGCAAACGAAGTAAACGGGCAAAACTGCGACATGTCCTGTGTGACTCTCGTGACAAACAAACGGAGTACTCCCGCATGTCCCAAGATTCGGTCCCAGGATTGCACAACACCATACGAAAAATGGAGCTCCCCTCATTCGCCTTTGGCCTCGGAACTAAAGAAAAGATACACAAGACTTCAACAGAGCTACAGTACAGTACTGGAGCCGGGCCATGTCACCGCGTCAGAAACCACAGAAGAAGTCTCCGTTTCCTGTTCTTATCTAACACAGACGATTCATCAGGAAGAGGCGGGAAGCTCCAGGGGCCCAGTCTGTGGGCCCCGACCACCTCTGTCGACCCCCCACCCACACAACCCCCCCCCCCCCCCCCCCCCCCACCCCATAAACCCCACAACCCCCCACACCACCACCCCCCGCGTCCCCCGTGTACGCCCGTCTTCTACGCGCTCCAATCCTTTCCCCTCATTAGACGCTGTTGCTCTGTGATCCGTGGGGCTACTGACAGATGTGCACCAGCGGGGGGGGAACCACAGGGGGCGCTGTGATGAAATATTGACATTGCGGCGCCGGGTTAAAGCAGGTCTTCGGGAGCTGGTGAGTCAGATGCTGTGCATACAGGCTCTTCCCTTATCTTTGACTAGCTGGCTATAATTACAAGACACTGATCAACCTGCTCATTGATTCTCCCTGCCTGATCAAATGTCAGCCGGCAGCTCTGCGCTAGGATGGAGCTCCGCACTGTGGGTGTGTGTGTGTGAGTGACAGAGAGGAGAGAGAGGGAGTGAAAGAGAGAGAGAGAGATCCCGCAAGATAGGAAGAGTGATAAGCGCCGGATAGAGAGAAAAGGGAAGAGAATGGAAGAATTTGCGGGAGAAAAGGGAGATTCACGAAGATGGAAAAAGCAGAAGACGCTGATAAGAGAACGATAGGCGAGGATAACACATAATATAAGGAAGCGCAGAGAGAGGGGGAAGACAGAGGAGGAGAGAGAGAGAGAGAGAGAGAGAGAGGGGAGAGAGAGGAAGAGAGACAGAGGAAGAGAGAGAGAGAGGAAGAGAGAGAGAGGAAGAGAGAGAGAGAGACGTAGGGAGATAGAGGAAGTGGGAGAGCGTACGCGCTGGGTGCGCGGAGGGGGCATGGGGGTGGGTTGTGATCGATGTGCTTTATCAGTTGGAACACACAGAGCCCCCCTCCTAATCCCAGGGGTGGCGCTCTCGCCCTCCCCACTTCCGTTTGAGGATTAGCTGGCAGATACATGGATTATTACACCAGCAGCACTTCCACGCCTAAGCCCCTCTGAAGGAAGGGTGGGGGAGATTAAATGAATATTGTTCAGATTGGACGTTAATAGAAACTCACCAATAATTCCCTTTTCTCCGTCTGAGAGCTTTGCGAGCTCGGTAATGTTCAACAGAAGACACAAAAGGCTCCCTGTTCACGCCTATACAGTTTACACTTCGCAGTAATCTGGCACGCTAAGTATCTGAACATTATTCTACCATTCCTAACCGGGTCTAAAATGTGTTTATGAAGCAGATTAGCTGGACTGTTACATACGCGTGCCTATGTACGTGTGTGTGTGTGTGTCACGTTACATTGACTGTTTGTTGTCGAGCTGTTCACAGTTCCATCTAATGCAGCTTAACTTTTAGTGGGATGGTGTTGGTAGGTGGGAGGAGTTGTCGAAATCGTACGCTAGTCCTGACACGGAGGCGGTTTATATTAGTCAACTCTAATGACTCATATTAATCACACTTGTTTGAGATGAAGATGTATAAATCTCTACAGACAAGCTAATCTTTGGGTTCCGCTCCACATGGGGGTCTCCCCTGAAGCTGTGTACCTCGCAGCACCCAGCGTTCAGGGAGTTAAGGAAGGTTCCAGAAGGAGGGACCGTCCACAGTGCCCCAGATGATATCCCACCCCGCCCCTTCCCGTTTCTCCCTGAAATGTCAGAAACGTGAGCAATTATTGACGAATCTGAAATGACAGGAAGGCACAATCTCATCCCACCTTAGACACCTGAGAGGGAACAAAATGTCAATTTAAATGTTTTGCATTAAATAAGTATAATTTTGCTGTTGTAGTGACTACCATCGGATGTATGTATTGTTGTTTGCTAATTTAATCAAGCATCAATTTATCATTTGTTTTGTTTACGTAATATGCTTCTCAGATCCTCTACACACCTGCTCACTGATAATAAAAAAACTGACATCACCAATGACCCCAAAAATGTGCTTGTCAATTGGTATTTCTGCTTTCGAAATGCCATTTTCCTCATATCCACAATATTATTTCTTCTCTTGCCCGGAGGAATAATCTGGAAGAAAATAAGCTTACGCAAATACTTTCTAAAACGTGTCTTCATCCTTCCGAGATATCTAATAAATCCATGTTGCCCAGAAGCTCGATACTCGGCAATAATTATCAATTTCCATATCATTTGTTTTTTATTGTTTGAACAACATAAACCAAAACATTTGTTAATGCCTTTATTTGGATTGAATCAGGACAGCGTAGAGCACGGGGAGAATTCAATTTAGAAATAACGGACTTGTACTTTGGCTGCAATCATGTAAATGAGACGTCAATAAGAACTGGCGAGCCATCCATGTTATTAAGGCTGAAGTACAACCTCCTACATTTCAGCTGTTTGGACCCAGATGTGAACAAGCCCATCTGAATGCCATCATCACTACCAGACTAGCTAAAACCACACTGGAACAAACTGAATTACGAGACTTTTCAAGATGAGCATTATCATTGTAGTATCTTTAAATGGGGTGGCCTTAAGGCATCATATATATCCTCCCATTCCGCACGGTGCCTTGTTCCGGACTGTTCGTGAAAGGCGTGCAGTGCAGTCAGGCCTAACTGCGGTCCGCCTGGGTGGTTTAGCAGAGCTGATCTGCAGGTCTCCTGCTGGAGCTGTGGCCTGCTGTGTTGCAGGTGGAGCGGGGGCTCCTTAGAGCCTGATAGCACGGAGCCGTGTGGGTTATTAAAGGCAAACACCCCAGTCTGTATGCTCTTCAGCTGGAGGAGAGGATTAGAGCTTCCTGCCCTCCTTATCATGGCCCTGTGGTCACTGAGAGGGGTTTGGACACAGACACACACTGAGACACACACGTACACACACACACACAGATACACACTCCCACCCCCAGACACACATGCACCCCTCCCACAAACTCACACACACCCACACACACTAGCAGAGTGGTTATCTGGTTGCCAGGAGGGTAGAGGGCCCTTTCGTACTAATCGCCAGAGTGTCAATAACGTCCAGAGCTCGCCGGCTCCGGTCCGACCCCATGCTCATCTCCTCCTGGGGATTTGATAGGGGCGTCTCCATGGCTACGGCTCGCCTTGACAACCCCACCCCCCCTCACACACACCTACCCCCCCCCCCCCCACACACACACACACACACACACACACACAGAAGGGAGCAATGACGCAGGGGGAACCAATGAGTGGTCGCTGGCATCCATGTTTGGATGAATCATGACCGGTTTCTGGAGAGGAACTATAATGGTGTCATTTGCATGTCAGATCAAAAGATGGGAAGGGGGGGTGGAGGGGGTGGGGGGACTGTGTTTATGTGTTGGTATTGAAGTGGATTAAGCCCAAAGCCAGAGGTAATAGCCCTCGATCAATTCAGCCTCGCATCGGAGACCAGACACACAAACAAATGCATATAACCTGCTGACACTGTCTCTTTCTTCTCTCTTTCTCTCCATCTCTCTCTCTCTCTCTCTCTCTCTCTCTCTCTTTTGTCTATCTGTCCGTGTCCTGAACAACAGAGCTGTGTGAAGCTGGAGAACAATTTTGATGACATCAAACACACAACTCTGAGCGAGCGTGGGGCTCTTCGAGAAGCTACGAGGTAAGGCCTTGGCCTGGCTGGGTCACCATGGCAACAGTCCCATATGTGCCTGTGCATGTGAGTGTGTCGTGAGGGAGAGAGAGAGAGAGAGAGAGAGAGAGAGAGGAGAGAGAGAGAGAGAGAGAGAGAGAGAGAGAGAGAGAGAGAGAGAGAGAGAGAGAATGAGACAGAGATGAAAAATAGAGAGAGAGAGGGGGATAGGGAGCATGAAAGAGAGAAAGAAAGAGATGGAGAGAAAGATATAAAGAGTGAGAGAGAGAGAGAGAGAGAGAGAGAGAGAGAGAGAGAGAGAGAGAGAGAGAAAGAGAAAGGGGCAAGGAAAGAAAGAGAGGTTTAGTGGAGGAAGAGAAGTCATTCTTCATTATTGAAGGAACAAATGAGTTTATTGCCAGTGTTCAGGCCCCGTCTCCCAGGTATTAATTTGTCAAGAGGGAGAAACCCAGTCCACAGGGAGAACTGTTGCCTGGTGGTTACACACACACACACACACACACACACACACACACACACTTGTCAGTGTTTAATTTGCACCCCTCCTTTCCCTACCCACCACTAAAGTGCTCATGGGTATCCTCTAAACAACAGTCGCTTGACAGTGGAGGTCTGCAGTTGTGCTCACAGCAGCCTTCATCCTATATGGTGTGTCTGTCCCCACTGTGGGGAGTTGAACCTGTGGCAGTGTTGTTTTTAACTGTCACGCTGCAGCTGGTGGGGGTAAGGGGGGGGGGGGGGGGGGTGTAGCCAGGAGACCCTGACTGGAATGATGTGGTGCTTGCTTGCAGGCTGACACCAGGATGGCTTTGTGTCCAATCCCGTCACATATCTACTGTATTTCCGTGGATTTATTTGAGACAATCAAAAGCTCTCTCCCCGTAATCACGTGCAGCCAGGCTCTTACGGGCGCCTCCTCTTCTCTTCTCTTTGTGCCGTGTTTGATTATTTCCCCCCCCCCCCCCCCCCCCCGATGCGGCTGTCATTCACAATACAGCACACAATAACCACTCCATATTCTATCAGAACCTCGGTCGCAGCCAAAACGAGGCCTTTGGTTGCCTGAGTGGTTTTTTTCTCCGCGCGCTGATGTGTCGCTTGCTGCTGAGAACCCCGTGTTTTGATTACAGTTCTCGCGTTCCATCCCCAAGATCTGTGACAGACGTTCTAGAATACCGGGTCTTGTGAGCGGGGCACATAGAAGAGTGCAAGAGAGGATCTCAGTTAATCTGCTTAACTTCATTAAAACCAGATAGAATAGGATTAGGAGGAGTTCCATGTAAATGAACATAATTCCAGGAGAAATTGAAACAGCTCAGAGATAAATACTTCATCAGGGAGACACAAACATAATCAAAATAGCAATTAATTGAATTCCCTTTACGATGCATTGCCGGTTATTTGCCAGAATTAACAACTGTCTAGAATGTACTAATTGGCAGAACCGATAGTCGGGATTATCGTTGTGTGTTCTCTCACTGTTCTCTCTCCCGCTCTCTCTCTCTCTCTCTCTCTCTCTCTCTCTCTCTCTGTTCTCTCTCTCTCTCTCTCTCTCTCTCTCTCTCTCTCTCTCTCTCTCTCTCTCCCGCTCTCTCTCTCTCTCTCTCTCTCTCTCTCTCTCTCTCTCTCTCCCGCTCTCTCTCTCTCTCTCTCTCTCTCTCTCTCTCTCTCTCTCTCTCTCTCTCTCTCTCGCTCTCGCTCTCTCTCTCTCTCTCTCTCTCTCTCTCTCTCTCTGTCTCACTGTTCTCTCTCTCACTTTCTCTCTCTTTTCCTTCTCAGTTCCACTCTCTTTGTTCTATCTGTGCTCTCTCTTCATCTCTCTCTCTATCACTCTTCCGGCCTTCCTCTGTCCTTCCCACACGGAGAAGACTGAAAAAGTCCTCCCACGGAGGATCCCTCCTTTCTCCCTTTCTTCCCTGCTCCTCTCCCCCCCACCCCCCCTCTCTTCTCTCCTCCTCCTCCTCCCCTCTTCTCCTCCTCACACTACTGAGATCAGCTGATGGTGATTCCTCCTTGAAGGATCCCTGCTGTGACCGGCTACACAATGTGATGAAACATCTAGGTTTGTGTAAAAGCGAATAAATGCAGCGACATGAAAGCAGAACGACCAGGCCTTCATCTAATGGATAACACCAGGAGGAGAGGAGAGGAGAGGAGAGAAAATGAAAGGAAAGGAGACGAGAGGACAGGAGAGGAGAGGAAAGGAGACGAGAGGACAGGAGCAGAGGAGAGGAGAGGAGAGAAAATGAAAGGAAAGGAGACGAGAGGACAGGACAGGAGAGGAAAGGAGACGAGAGGACAGGAGCAGAGGAGAGGAGAGAGGAGAGCAGATGAAAGGGGAGCAAATCGACTGTGTACTAACCGACACCGCATGTCAGGTGACACATCACCGTTTTCCTTCCAGATAATGGCAATTGAGTTCCACGGCATCACCTTGCTTGCGCTTGCTTTTTAATTGGACATCGGCTGACGGGTGTCATTTGCAGGCTGTGTAGGCAGCATTAATCAAGCGGTGGCCTACAGATATACTGGTGTGATCCTAACTGAATCTGAAATGTGTGTTCATTCATTAGCCGGCTGTGTACTGTGTCATCACAGAGGACACCCCAGGCTTCTTGAAGAACCCACACTGGCCTGTTGGTCAGGCTGGCCTGAAAGATGAAAATCGATGACCTCCTTGTCCCTATTTTGATATAATATCGCATTCAAACTGCCTCTTTATTTACTCTCAACAAAGCCTATCCCTAGCCGGGGAAAACATTTATTTTGCTTGCTGTAGTCTTCAAGCTCATCAACCTCCATGTGGAGAAGAGGAGGAGGGTTTCTCATTGGTAGTTGATTAAGGCTGTCCGGCCTGTAATAACCTGGACGGAAGAGTATGACAGGACTTTAATTTACTGAGTTAACAAGGTGAGGTGGTCAACGCCACCTGTACGCGGTGCAAATGAGCGGCGGGAAATTTCGGACGCATTCCTAATAAACCTTTCGCCCAGGCGGAAAGTGTGAGAGCATAAATCACAGCAATAACAGAGATACGGGGCCGGTCGGAGTGGTAAAACATAAATGGTGTTCTGGCGTCTGTGGAGTGACTTCATTTGGGGCAAGCTGACCTCACTGCTGAGAGGGAGGGAGAGAGAGAGAGAGAGAGACTGAGAGAGACTGAGAAAGAGAGAGAGAGAGAGAGAGACTGAGAGAGAGACTGAGAGAGACTGAGAGAGACTGAGAGAGACTGAGAGAGACTGAGAGAGATAGAGAGAGAGAGAGAGAGAGAGAGAGAGAGAGAGAGAGAGAGAGAGAGACTGAGAGAGACTGACAGTGACTGAGAGAGAGAGAGAGAGAGAGAGAGAGAGAGAGAGAGAGAGAGAGAGAGAGAGAGAGAGAGAGAGAGAGAGAGTGAGAGAGAGAGAGAGCGGAAGGTGGTGAGGATCACGTCCACGCTGGTAAAAGACACAACAGAGACCACATCGTGTGAGCTGGGACGAGACAAACAAGATAAACACATCAGCAAAATCGGTGGGGTTTGTAACGTGCCAAACAAGTGTTAGCAGCTCTTGCAGCGTGACAGAGACACAGTGTAAGAGACACCGGGAGACAGAAGGAGTGTGTGTTCTTTCACTGTTTCCTCGTCCTCTGCGATCCCACTCCACCATGTTACCTGGGCTCTACCCTGGCTGCCTGGCTGGGATCCTCCACTCCACCATGTTACCTGGGCTCCACCCTGGCTGCCTGGCTGGGATCCTCCACTCCACCATGTTACCTGGGCTCTACCCTGGCTGCCTGGCTGGGGTCCTCCACTCCACCATGTTACCTGGGCTCCACCCTGGCTACCTGGCTGGGATCCTCCACTCCACCATGTTACCTGGGCTCTACCCTGGCTGCCTGGCTGGGATCCTCCACTCCACCATGTTACCTGGGCTCTACCCTGGCTGCCTGGCTGGGATCCTCCACTCCACCATGTTACCTGGGCTCCACCCTGGCTGCCTGGCTGGGATCCTCCACTCCACCATGTTACCTGGGCTCCACCCTGGCTGCCTGGCTGGGGTCCTCCACTCCACCATGTTACCTGGGCTCTACCCTGGCTGCCTGGCTGGGGTCCTCCACTCCCTCACTCCTAGATACCAAACAGCTGATATGGACCAGACAAACAACCTCTGCACACGCTACAGTATATAGCCACCTAGGAAACGGGTGTGCTCATGTTTGAGTGTGTGTGTGTATCAGTGCGTGTGTAAGCGTGTGTATGTGAGTAGTATTGTTTAACTACCCTCGCGAGAATTAGAAGTCCCCACAAGGATAGTAAGATAAGAAATAATTGACCTTGTGGGGAAATCTTCTTGGGCTTTCAACTTCAAGTGCTATTTCTTTAGGTTTTAGGGGGTTTAGGGTCAAGGTTAGAATTGGTGTTAGGGTTAAAATTGCATTGAGGCTTAAGGTTAGGGTTACACAGGGTTACACAGGATAACACCATTTTGAATGGGAGTGAATTGTCAGTCCTCACTAGGATGGTGAAACAAACTTCTATGTGTGTGTGTGTGTGGGGGGGGGGGGGATCGTGTGTGTGTGTGTGTAAGTATGTGTGCATCGTGTCAAAGGTCTGTAGGTCAAAGTGAAGATCAGAGCTGAAGGTTTCTGTTAACTGGCGAGAGGAGGGCTAATGAATGCCACAGCATGCCCCGACTCACACACTGAGGGACACCACGCATTCACCATTCACACGCCATGCACCCTCCGCGCCGACACACACACACACACACACGGTCACTAAAAGGAGAACAAGGCAGTAACATGAGGTGGTCGTCTGGTTTTCTGAAGGATGGCTGTCGTTGCCTTAAATGAATGCGTGCCCGTGTGTGTGTGTGTGTGTGTGTGTATGTGTGTGTGTGTGTGTGTGTGTGTGACTCAGCGCCCAGCGTTCCCCAGTGCCCATCACTCTTTCTTTTGATTTGCTTTTATTGCACCCTTCCTCCTGTCTCTCTCTCTGTCTCCTATCACGTCTCCTCTGCAGTGAGTGATGAACTAGCCCAGAAGCATGTGCAAGCACAACGACTCGCTCTCTTTACCCCAGCCACGGGAATTTCAATGGTTGCTTGCAAACTTTTGGAGGACTCGAATTGCCCTCTGTGTCAAAGGCCCATCGAAGGCCATGCATCAACCATTTTCTCCCCTCTGCTTTAGTATTACCAAGCAACGTGAACGTCAAGGTGAGCTATGGAGAAGGACAAGTGGAATCTTTTTCTCGATCTCGCGTTTAGAGATGCATAGAAACACTTCGTATATTTAATCATATAGGTATGTGTGTGTGTGTGTCTGTATGTGTGTCCATACAGTTAGTTCTGCATGTGTATTGAATTCTGCTTCATAGAATCCCTTTTAGATTAAGGCCATTCTTTTCAGCGGCCATTTTCTGATTGATTCCATTCTGGGATTGCTGCTCCCGCAGGGAGTATTTTTATGATATTTGAAAGGCCTATTCAATGGTGTAGCTGTGGTGGTCATAACCATTATCTTGTCAAATGATAGCCCAAGCTGAAAATGGTGGTGGTTTTGTTTGATTCGGCCTTGTTTTCAGCAGTAATAACCAAGGAGACGCCTCGTTCATATTTAAATGGTTCTTTCACCGTCTGTGTAATGTCACACTCCGGTATGTAAGCACTTAAGATGGCAAGACAGAAACGATGGACGGCTTTAAAGATAAACACGGTCCTTCCTGTCGGCCTCTCTCACGGCGGGCATCCTCAGGTCCGACCATGACGTGACTTCAGCTGTCCAAATGCACGTGTTCCTCGGAGACATGCAGGTAAAGTTCCGACGACAGGCCGACAGCAGCAGAGCATCGATTTCAAGAACAAACGTCAGGGCTTTCTCGACCTGGACCATTCCGTGTGATAGGGTAACACGCGCTCGGGTCCCGAACGAGCCGACAATGGCACCGCCACAAACATTAGCGTGTGCGCCGCCGTTTGTCAGTCACTCTTTGTCGGCAGCCAGTCCAGGGGGTATTGGGCTTAGCAAGATGGCCCCCTCAACCTCTTATTCTTATCAACTGAACCGAAGAGGACTACGAGGGCGAGGGTCACAGCCTAGGTCTGTGTCAGGTTAGCTAAGGTGTCCTATCCATTACCTTAGCTCATTAGCCCTGATAGCAGCACTGCTGAGCTCCAGGATCCTGCACGATGTCGAGGCTCAACTAAGGTCAGACCTGGACCGCTACAGTAATTGTAGGATTGTAGGGGATTATGGCAGACTGAATCCCCTACAGAACCCCCCCCGCCCCCCCCCACCACCGAAAAGTGTGTGTGTGTTTGTGTGACGTTGCTCTCTGCTGGCCCCTACAGTTTACAACGGTGATTGTCAGGAGAAGAAAGGCATCGAATCCCCGCAGTCCTTTGTATTTTCAGAAGAAAACAAAGTCAAATTAAACAAGCCACACCAATTTTCGGCAAGTGCTTGTCCTCTGTCTGTGGGAGAGAGTCAAAAGTGACAATTAGCTTGTTACTTTGATGAAATACCCTCGATCACTTGCCACTGAATATATTCATGTTGATGAAGATATAAGGCTTAATTTTGGGGTTCGATTGATGGAAGTGGGGCTGGAGGACAGGCGATTCATGTCCTGTTATGTGACGGTGAGGTTTTATGGCTTTGTAACAGTAGATCCTCTCTCTCATTTCATTTCTCCAAAACTAATCGAAAATGTGTGTTATTTTTGATAATTGTCACTTTTCTAATTTCTTTTCTAATTTCTTTTTTATTTTAAATCTTTGAATGGTCGATTTGAATATCAAGCACACTTCCCCCCCCCCTTCACCCGTGCCTAAAGGCCCTGGTTTAATTGGTCTATAACTTTGACAGTTAAAGCAATTAAGATGACAGGTGAATGTGTAAAAGCGGCCTGTTCGTTATAACCCCTACCTGTCTACCTTGACAGCTTCCCACCATGCTCTCTGCTCCAACTGTTACCATGACTCCCCTCTGCCTCCATTTAAACTCTCAGTTTCAACAGTTTAGCTGGGTAAATGTGCCACTGCAACTGGGTCTGCCATTCCGTGTCAGGAAGTCCTGACAATGCCGGAGCCCTTGGCTCTCTTTGTATGCAGGGCATATGGAATATGGTTGCTGTGCTTCTCTCTCACTGAAGGACTAATGGCCCTGAATTGTCATGTTACCGTAAAAAGCTCAAATCCCTGAGGTGATTTATTTATATATTATCCTGTTTTTGTGGGAGATATTGAGCTGTTGTTTGATATGGAACATATCATGGGTTTGGTTTGGGAGAAAAACACTGTTGCAGGTGTACCTCTCTTGTCAGATGTCTTCCTCCTCTCTTCTTCTCTCACTCCTCCCTCCCCCTCTCCTCCCTCCACTATCCCCCCCCCTCTCCTCTCCCCCCGACGCACTCCTGGTGATGCATCTGTGTACAGCTGTTACACCTGCCCTGTCAGACCCCGTCCTCCTCTCCTCTCCCTCCATCCTCCCCCTCCTCTCCTTTGCCCCCTCCCTCCCTCCCCAACTCCCCTCCCCCTCCCAGTGATACATCTGTGTACAGCTGTTGGGCCTGCCCTGTCAGACCTCAGTATGTCAGCTTTGACGGACGCCATGGCAACCCGGAGCAGCTCCGCACCCCCGGACCGACCCCCGCCCCACCTGGCTTTGCTCCGGCGCTGGACACGCCTGCTACCTCACATCCTGCCTGACAGGCTTATTATCAAACCACATTATACGTTGTCATGTCTCCACCTGCTCCAGCTAGGATGACTTGGTTCCATGTCTGAGTCAGGTAGCGGTTGGTTAACATGACCAGCTGACTGATTCAAAATAGCTTCAGTGACTGGAGTGGGCTCGAGGACACTGTCCATGGTGCTGAAAACCCCAAACGAGAACCCATACATGCAATGCATCTTATAACTGCACATTCAACTTGACTGATCTGACAACAAACACATTTCATACACTGAGGATGAAGTTGGGCTGAAGGTCATCAAGTCACACGAAGAATGGAAACAGATATTTTTCCCCACTATGTTATTTAGTCATTAATTCCACATGACTATGGACTGAAAAACAACTCATTTCACGAAGAATGATGAGCAGCTGAATGTTCCTTGACAAAATAATAAAAGTGGGGTGGGAAGGAGTGTGTGTGTGTGTGTGGTGGGCGGGGAGGTAGGGGGAGGGGGGCGGTAGTGTGTGCGGCAGGCAGGCAGGCAATCATTGAAATTAAAAATCCTCACAGGTCCCTCTGCATTATTGAATTCCTCTTCTCCTATTGCTAGCTCATTTGGCGTGGTAATAATAGAAACAATGAATTAGCAGATTAGCTCTACCTGGTGCATGTTGAGGCTACAGAATGCAGAGGAGGACACTCATCAAGGCATTCACGGTTATTAGACGAGCAACACAGACCTGGAAGAGAACAGCTAATGCTCACTAGCTAATCAGCACCTGGTAGGCTCTCAGAAATACCAAGAGGTTGTTTATTGTTTTTCGGGGGGAGGGAGGGAGGGAGGGTGGAGAGGAAAAGAGGTAGAAAAGAGAGGGGGAGAGAGAGGGCTCTGAGAGGAGGGTGGATGAGTGAGAGGGAATGTTAACATGAAAGAGGGAAACCTGCGTATGGGAGGAATACACCTGCACTGTGCCCTCGCAATGGTGTACTTGTTTGTAGCGCACGAGAACAAGTGCGCCCAAACAGAAGGGAGAGCGAGAGAGGAGTGAAGGAGAAAGAGAGGATAGAGAGAGAGAGAGAGAGAGAGAGAGGGGAGAGGAAAAGAGAGAGAGAGAGAGAGAGAGAGGGGGGAGAGGAAAAGAGAGAGAGAGAGAGAGAAGAGGGAGAGAGAGAGAGAGAGAGATAGAGAGAGAGAGAGAGAGAGAGAGAGAGAGAGAGATAGAGAGAGAGAGGGAGAGATAGAGAGAGAGAGAGAGAGAGAGGGGGGAGAGGAAAAGAGAGAGAGAGATAGGGGAGAGTGGGTGAAAGCATGGCTCTGTGGAAAGCTGTGTCTCTGTGTGTGCCCTGGTGAATTGCTGTGACCTAGAGCGATTCTTGAACAAATAAGATTGCCTTTGTGTGTGCATTATTTTCTGTTGACATTTGCTAAGCGCTAGGGCTGCTGGCCACGGGAGATAGATGAGGGCCTAAAATGTGTCTGGAGCTGCCTGCCTCTTTAATGCTAGCTGGAGAGGAGGAGGAACAGATGAGAGAGAGAGAAAAAAACAATAGGATTCTTCTCCATGGACAGCCCTCCGTGCTTTGTCTCTGACACTGAGAGGAAAAAGGTTATTCTATGATTTTGGATGCCGTTTCATTTTTTTTTCTCTCCCCTTCTTCTCCCATAATATCGTTTCTAAGCGTACAGGGTGACTGCCAAGTGAAGGTGCCCTTACATAGACATAGATGTTTCTATCTAGCTGATCTCATGTTTATTAATATGTCCATGAATTTCGACCTGGTCAGAAATCACAATAGCGTAGTGTATTTATTTGTATTTTAGTTATATGGTAGTGGGCCTGTGTGTGTGTGTGTACGCATATGTTGTGTGTGTGTGTATCCTGCCAATCCAGCTCTTCTCAAGACACACTGCTGCAATATTCATTGGTCTATAGGGCACAAAGATAATTTATGGCCAAATAAAAACGGGGTCAACAGCTAATGTCAGCTGGTGATCAGCTGCTAAGGTTTTTATTAAAACAACGCTGGTGGGAGAGACAGGAAGCTAGTGGGGTGCAAGCTTGTCCATCTACCTGGCTACTGCCCCCCCAGTAATTACCCCTCTGTCAGGGTGCTAAGTGGTATTAATGGAGGCCTGGTGCTCTTTGGTCTGCTCTGAGCCCAGAGAATAGAGAGATGTGATTATTATAGGTGTCCAGATGGAGTGGACCTATAAGGGGGGGGGAGGGGGGTTCGCTCTTTTTTTTACTCTCTCTCTCTCTCTCTCTCTCTCTCTCTCTCTCTCTCTCTCTCCTCTCTCTCTCTCTCTCTCTCTCTCTCTCTGTGTCTCTCTCTCTCTCTCTTCTCTCTGTGTGTGTCTCTCTCTCTCTCTGTGTGTGTGTCTCTCTCTCTCTCTGTGTGTGTCTCTCTCTCTCTCTCTCTCCCTCTGTGTGTCTCTCTCTCTCTCTGTGTGTCTCTCTCTCACCTCGTTTTTGTTCTTAGGCTTCTCTTTTTTACTTAGACTAGTTCTTCTTGTTCCTTCCCTTTCTCGCCTGGTTTCTGTCTCTGTTGTTTGTATCTCTTTCTCTCTCTACACCGGCCTCTCTGTAGCTCTGTCTGTATCTCTCCCTGTATCTCCCTCTGTTTCTCTTTCTCTCCCCACGCGTTACTCCCCTGTCTATTCATCTTGCGAACAATACAAGAATTCACTTCATTCATTACGCCCTCACACCTCTTACGCTCATTAACAGCCCATGTCCCTCCCCTCCCTCCTCACTCCACTCCTCCCTCCCTCCTCCTCCACTACTCTCCCTCCCTCTCATACACTCTCCCTCCATCTCCCCTCCTCCCTCTCCCTCCCCTCTCCTCCACTCATCCTCCCTTCCTCCTCCACTACTCTCCCTCCCTCTCCTCCACTCTCCAAACTCCCTCTCCTCCACTCTCCCTCCTTCCCCTCCCCCCCTCTCCTCATCTCCTCCACTCTCCCTCCCTCTCCTCCACTCCCTCCCTCTCCTCCCTCTCCCTCCCCTCCTGCTCCAGTCTCCTCCTCCAGTGTCTCCTCCCCCCTCCTCCTCTACTCTCCCTCTACTCTCCTCCTCCCCTCTCCTTTTAGAAACAGCTGTTAAAAGGAGGGCCTGTTACTCTCTTGCGCTAAGCACTAAGCCAGAAATGCACCCCCCCCCCACCCCCCCCCCCCACCCCCCCAAAAAAAAAAAAAAACACCCAACCAGATGCCAAAGACAGCACATCCATTTTGTCTGGGCATGAATATTTAATTGGCTTTCCTCTCCCAAATCATGCTATTTATCATTTAGAATTGGTGGTGGTGTTATTGCTTTCCAATATGGCAGCATCCATTCGTAACCTGCCACAATCATCAGATCCCTAACACTAACGGCCCTGTTGCTGCTGCCAATGTAGAGAACCTCTCTTATCTGCCCCTCTTTAACAGCAGAGTAGCTACTGTCACCCGGCAGGATATAATGAGCTCTCCTGTCTTATTTTGACCCATATGTTTACATTGAAACCCTGCAAGAAATGTTGAGCTACTATATTTCTGTATATTGTACAACATCCTGACTTGTATTTATAGATATCAATATATCTATATATCTATATATATAAAGAAAAACTTCTAGAATAAGTTAGGTTATTTTGAGCTCTTTTGTCTTTCCTGGTTTTTGATTGTTCGTGTCTGCTGTCTGTACAGGTGTCTGAAATGTGCTGACGCGCCTTGTCAGAAGAGCTGTCCCACCGACCTGGACATTAAGACCTTCATCACCAGCATCGCCAACAGGGTAAGGGTCTCCATGTCTCCCACCTCCCGCTCTCATCTCACGTCACAGAAATGAGACGATGTGTCCCAGCTGTCTAATTCAACATCTGGCTCCCCTTATCGTGATGTATGTCGTGTCGTCGTTATTTTCTATATAGATCGATGGCGGTAGATGTATGTTTTTTTGGGGGGTTTTACACCACCTCCGGGTGGCGACTGTACATTCATATGCGAACAACCAAATTGTACTGACCTGGCAACGTCAATTTGTGTGTTTGTGTATGAATGATACACGTCGCGATCTGATAAGACAGGTTGTTTACCTGCTGTTTTTGAAGGAGATGAACCTTATAAGGTAGATTAGATCAGGCATTTCGGTGTTCATCTAGATGAAAGTGTGGCTAATAAACATGTATGCCGAAGTGTTGCGCGCGGAGAGAAATAAATATTACGAATAAGGCATGAAAGGACTTTCATCTTTATAATCTGGAACTCCTCCTCTCATTTCATTATCTAATTCAGTCTACCCGTATTGGTTTTATATGTGAAGCCAATATTTGCATGCCATATGTACCGTGCAATAAACCTCAGAAGCGTACAGAATAATATTAATAAACACATTTCATTCCTGCCTATTTTTACCTATTTTTCTTGACATTTCCACTGCTCCCACATATCTTCTCATCTGGGATTCTTTTTTTTCAAGGAATGGAGAGATTTGCCTAAAAGTGTCTATGTGCTGAATCTCAGTCTCCCTAGCAAGCTGGAGCCTGTTAATTTGCCATGCAAGGGAACATTATAAAGCTATTAAGGCCCTTAAATTGGATTCAAGTGGGGAAGCCATTATCATTCACATAAGGATGATTTCAATTGAAATAGATTCCACCAAAATTGGATCTGCTTGATCAAAAGCAAGACGTTGGATCAGATCTACACAGAATCATTCTATCTGTAGCATCTTCACTAGGTCAGAGAGTCCATAAAGCATGGATGTATCCATCCATACCCACCTAATCAACACTGCCCAACTAGTCTGTGTCAAATAGATATCACTAAGTCACTGTGTGTGTATGTGTGTGTGTTTGCCTTTGTGTGTAGTTCTGTGTGTATTTGCGGGAGAGAGATCTACATAATGAGATAAACAACTTTTATTTAATCTAATGGGCCTCCCCTAAACCATCAGATTTATTTCCTGTTCGCCATCTTCATTTCAACTGTTTGACGTTGCGTGCGGCCGTTAATGACTCCAGTCACTCCGACAGTCCCAGAGAAAAGGAGAAGGTTGGAGAGATCGGCGGGTTCGATTGAACCGCTCTGAACTCCTTTTGTCATCCTGCGGCAGAGTTTTTTTTTTCCGACCCAGGCTCCTTCCTCTCCTTTCTGACGTTTAAGCCAATCGCTTCGTTTCTTTTTCCGGAGAGTCCAGGTAGCCTGCGGCTCCCCTCGCGACCTCCATGTTTAGTATTCCTTGTTCCGGCTGTGTTTAGAACTATTACGGGGCGGCGCGGGCGATCCTGTCGGACAACCCCCTGGGCCTGACCTGCGGCATGGTGTGTCCCACCTCCGACCTCTGCGTGGGCGGGTGCAACCTCCTCGCCTCCGAGGAGGGACCAATCAACATCGGAGGCCTGCAGCAGTTCGCCACAGAGGTACGGCCTCCATGGGAGTTGTTGTGCAACCCCCGAGGTAGGATATACTGTATCCAAGCACACCAATTCTAGAGTTCTAGAGAAAGTTGAATAAGTCTAACTGCTGGTGGTTTCATGGAGTGTGGGGAAAGAGTCAGGGTAATGGCTTTGGAAGCGGGTACGGGTGGTGTTCTGTGGTGTGTGAGCAGGACGGCTGGAGGGTTAGGAGAGACGTCAGTGAGTGGTGTAGGTGTTCCTCCTCCTCACCAGAGCGTCTGCTGGCACGACTTTGCTGGTAGCACCCCGAACAATGAGACCGTTCCACATAATGAGATTGACTGTTGTCGCACCTCTCTGGCGGCTTCCGCCCGTGTTTGCGAGCTTTGTGTTTTTTTTCCGTGTAAAAAAACGTTTGCTGGTGTTTGGATGCGGTCCTGTCTGGCTGGCTGTCTGGCTGGCTGTCTGGCTGGCTGTCTGGCTGCTGTTCCAGCAGACTCCCTGTAACCCAGAGATGGAGAGCAGCTTCGGGGGTTAAGCTGAGCAGGAAGTGGAGGCAGGCCCATTGCGTCTGTCGCCCTCGTAACTCTCCTCGGCTTTATCACCCAGATGTGGCCCGTTGCCACAACGATAAACATCTGATTAGGGAAACAGGCTGGGATTGGGGGAGGAGATGGATAGAGAGAGTGAGAGATGCCGAGTGAGAGAGAAAGAGTGACAGAGAGAGAGAGAGCGAGAGAGAGAGAAAGAGAGAGAGAGAGAGAGAGAGGGAGAGAGAGAGAGAGAGAGAGAGAGAGAGAGAGAGAGAGAGAGAGAGAGAGAGGGAGAGCGAGGGAGAGATTGAGAGAGGGAGAGCCAGAGAGAGAGAGATGGAGAGGGATGGATAAAGAGAAATGGAGAGACGTATATGGATGCAAGAGATGTATAGATGGATGAGAGCACAGAGATGAAATATAGAAGCAAAAAAAAAAAGAAAAAAAGATAGCAACAGCCAGAGTAGTGCAGACGGGGAGCAGAGGGAGACCTTGTTAAGACGTTTGGAGGCCAGCCTGCTGGAGATATCACAGTAGATATGAGCAGCAATGCCAGTGGTGTCCTTTATGCAGCGAGGCCGTTATCACTAGCGACAGCTTGTTAGCGTAAAGCTACGTGGTTTTGAACCGCTATATGCTGCATTTGTTTGATCATCTGTAGCCTTGCTTGTCTTCTTTTTTTCATATTTTTTTTATTTTTTACTCCTGTTGAATAATAAGAAAGGAGCAGGTATGCATGCAAGATACGTGTGTGTTGGGGGAGGGAGGGGGCCCTTTGGGAGGGGGTGGGGGTGGGGGGGGGAGGGACAGTGTGAAGGCTGTTGCTCGTGTCTTGAGGGATGTTGGAGATAGCAGGTGTTTGTCATACGCTGGTCAGGGATGTGCGCCCGTGCGTGCACACGCCATGGAGCTGCAGAGGTGCGCGCGTGCACAGGTGTAGGTGTGCGTGCGCGAGCGTGTGTGTGTGTCTTCGTCGCACAGCTTAGAGATAATCAGGGGATCTGTTCCTGTCATAGTTATTCTGGGCTTTATTTAGTTCCATGGTAACTGCTAATTAAATGAAAATGTCAAAGAGAGAGTGTAGGCTTGAATCGCTGCCTCTGACCTGCTGCCTCTCACACGCACGGCTCTGCCCACCCTCTGCCTAACGACGGCTTTCATTTCCCCAACACCCCCCGCTCCGTACCAGGACAGTCCAACGCATGCACGGGCCTTGACAACAGCGCGTTACAGCTCACTACGTGAGGGAGTAAAGGACCGCATTACCCTAATGAATACGGAAGTAAGACGTCGCGTTGATGAGAGGAAGGATTCCGATTCCGTTTGTTTCTTTTCGTTCTTTAGGAGCCGTCGGCTTCCGCAGTCACCGGTGAGACCGTGTGCGAGAGACGGACGTATAGGGAGAGGGGCATTAACATGGTTGCACAGCTGTTAAGGCTGTATGGATGGAGTAGACACACTGTTCAAGCAGTCCATGAAGACAGACAGACAGACAGACAGACAGCAAGATGGACGCCACTACAGTCTTGCATAATTGCATCACAGCCACGGTGAAATAGAGCTCTCGAAAGCCCATTGGCACAAGAGCAGCAGAGTATGGATCTCTGGTCTTATGTGGATATGCCTCCACACCAGGGGCGTAGGCAGAAATTGTATTTTGGGCGGGCCAGTGCAAAAGTGAGTGGGCCTATAATCTTTCCTAGAAAAAAAAGACTTAAATAATAATTAGCGCTACGTTTTGGCAGAAAATTTTGTTGGACGGCCTGTTTCTATTTATTTTGTTGTCGCTCGCGTTGAAAGCTCTGTAGTCTAGCACATGTGGTTAGTTTAGGTAACAGAAGTGAATTTGATGGATACAGTGTGGACAGAGAGCGTCCGATGCTACGCGACAGTCGTACGCTTGCACCCAGTTACGACACGGTGTTAGAGAGTAGAAAAAATAATAGACCAACTGCAAAAACAGTGACACCTTTACTTTGCAATATTCAGCAAAGGCAGTGGAGACTGGGGTAGATGATACAAGCGCAGAGCGCACACTTATTACAAGCACAAAACGGAGCAGGCAGAAGACAAAAAATGAGTTCGGTACACACTGAGGCAGGATGACAGGGCAAAGGTAGCCTACCAGACGACAGGCTAGTAGAGGAATCCAGGGCAAAAACAGTCCGGGGCAGGTCACTTGTTTAGCCATTATTGTGGCGATGTTAGTACATTGGCTAAAAAGCAGCTAGTCTAGCAAAGTTAACGTTAGCTGGCTGAAGGCCGCCCAGAGTCTTCGGAACCCCTAGCAACCATAGCTACCTCTTATCGTTCTAAAACTTGCTTCAACAGTTTACATTTTATTCGGAAAACAAATTAAACACACACAACAGTCAACTATAAATCAGGTTTATATTAATATATCTTCTTAAAAACATTTGAATAATAAAAATAAACGAAAAATGCATTTTGATCAAACTTGCCTGGGCGGGCCAGTGAGTAATGTGGGCGGGCCAGTGCCGCCCTGGCCCAATACTGGCTACGCCCCTGCTCCACACATATCCAACTCCCTGTCTGGCGGCTTGGGCCTACCGTACGCGGGCATGGAACTGTACTGTACCTTGAACCAGGGCCAAACCCAATGGGGAAACAGCAGAACATGATGATATAGCTCTGAATGAGTGGAACTCAGTGTCCAGGTACACAGTCCACCAGATATAGGCCCAGCGTGATGCTTCAGGACTGCTTGCAGCCTCTTTCAGTTGTGGAACCACGCAGTATTAGTGCCTATTGAATACCAATGTGTTGCTTCCCCTCCATGGAGCTTCGGAACAATTAGACATGAAGAGAGAGAGAGGAAGGTTGCCCTGGAGCATCGCCGCTGGTTACATCCTTAAAGCCTTACATTTACAACCCTGTCAGGTGTGTGTACGTGTGTGTGTGTGTGACTGTCGCGTATTTAAACAGCGCTAAACGGGAGTGAGGACCCCCTAACATGACGGCTCATTTGGCGCCCTCTCACTCACCTTCCCTGCCGGTTTCCCTGGTTATCAGACAGGGTGTGCCACTGCCCATCCCCACACAAGCACACACACACACACACACACACACACATGCTCAAACACACACACACACATGCTCAAACACACACACACACATAACCCTTGCTGGGTTCTTTCATTATTCTCTGAAGGATAAAAGGCACAATTACAAAATATGTTGACAATGTTCTGTCCTTTTCTGCCCCTTTCTCTCGCTGTCTCTCTCTCTTTCTCTCTCGTTCTCTCTATCTTTTCTGCCTCATTTTATCTATCCATCTATCTCTTTTTCTGTCTCTCTCTTTCTGTCTCTCTCTCTTTCTGTCTCTCTCTCTTTCTGTCTCTCTCTCTTTCTGTCTCTTTCTTTCTCTCTTTCTCTCTCTGCCCCCGCCCGCTGCTCTGCTGTGACTTATCATACATCTCTATCAAGGTGGCAGCTCCTCTCTCCTTAAATGTGAAAGGTCATGGCGGTTACCAAGGCGATAATTAGATAACCCCAGGTAGAGGAGACTGTTGCCCTCGCAGCTCAGCTCAGACAACAATCCCTACCCACGGTGGTCCTCTCAAATCACAGATAAAGTCACTGCCTCTTTTCATTTAGGAGGGAAACAACCCGGAGTTTCTTTCGCTCTCGTCCTCGCCGTAATCCTGTAGGGCTTTGTAAGCGTATTAGTGTCTCCGAGTCCTGAGAGGGAGTAGGTGTCAACGAGAGCAACGGGGCTCTGTGTGTTCTCCCTGGTTCAACAAACCCGGGGTTAAGGCTATATTTCAACTCTGGGTTCAGGTTCGGTGGCAACTAATGTTCCGCTCGAAGCTGAACGTTTTTGATTGATGGTTTGGTGTGAATAGGCTGCAGAGCTCTGGTTTCCTATCACACAGGGCAACACTCTTCAGCACACCTGGTTTTGTCACAAGTAGTTTGGCAGTCATTGTTTCAATCAGGGAGCACAGGGGGGAAATGAGGGGGGGGAAACAGATTGTGTTTGGAATTCAAGCTTTGTTTGGTTTCCGGGGTCTGCGGAATTATTCGCGGTTTGCCTTCACAATGCACTCTGGGATTATTAAAAATGCATTGTCATGCAGCAATTTGAGCTTCACAGTTCATGAACCTCATGAATAACTAAATTGATATCACCTATAATGTAGCTTACTCGGGCATAGTATTGTACTAACAGTCTAGGCTGTTATGTATGTCTGTCTGTGGAGATAATCACATTTAGCAGACTGATCTATCTCTCTCTCTCGTTACCTGGGGTAATACGTTGACTGCCAAAGATGACTACTGTACATGTTGTGGTTGTGTTGTGTTAATGGGCCTGATCTCTCACATGTTATCTGCTGACACTGTATTAGCCTGCTGATATGATCTATGCTAAGTTCACACAGAATGGTTCCAGTAGCTGAATCTGAGTGTGATATGAACTAGCTAATAGTAGCTCCAGTAATTGACTTCAGGGGCGCATGATTCATTGAGTCAGTGCAGCTAATGGAGTTGTCTCAAAAGCTAAACCCAGCCCATTCAGTGAGTCAGGGAAGCTATAGCAAGTTCACCAAAGTTGAGTGTGTTTCGTACGCATTTCCACCCAGGTCTGACTGGTGGATCAAGCAACTCCCAAGACTGTTTTGTGTCGTTCCCACCCAGGTGTTCAGTAAGATGGGCATACCCCAGGTGAGAAATCCGGCACTCCCTCCACCGGACGAGATGCCAGAAAGCTACCACTCTCGGATCGCTCTGATTGGCTGTGGGCCCGCCAGCATCAGCTGTGCCTCCTTCCTGGCCCGTCTGGGCTATGATGACATCACCATCTTCGAAAAGCAGAAGTACATTGGCGGACTAAGGTATGTTCAGCAGTGTTTCCCATAGGTTTACAGCTTTGGGGGAGATTTCTGTAGAGACAGAAATTACATGCCGTCGTGTAAATAAGATAAATAACATAAGGCCATTTCGTTTGTTTAATAAAAGAGCAGGCTATAGAGATAAGAAAGGTAACCTTAAATGACTTATTTTGTGATCTGGCGCTATATAAACAAAATGATCTCGACCTTCCAGAGGGAGCGGGGGGGGCCGTTGGGGGGGCGGGGCGCCCCCCTAAAATAATGGTAGGGGAAACACTGTTCAGTAATACTTAGAATCTCTTTATCTCTGCACCACTTTGGCTGAGTGTGTATGCGTGTGTGTAAACACATGTATATACATACATGTGTATGTGAATGTGTTGTTGGTCTATGTAAGTGTATCTGGGTATGTGTGTGTGTCTATGTAGGTGTGAGTGTGTCTACGTGTGGGCATATATTGGTGTGTGTGTGTGCGTCTATGTATGTGTGTGTGAGTGTGTCTACGTGTGGGCATATATTGGTGTGTGTGTCTATGTATGTGTGTGTGAGTGTGTCTACGTGTGGGCATATATTGGTGTGTGTGTGTGTGTCTATGTATGTGTGTGTGTGTGCTCGCGTGCGCTAGTGTGCCGAAAACATTCAGCCGCGAGTTGCGATGTGGCCACCCGCCTCTCCCCACACCTCGGATGATCTGGAGTCCATCTCCATTCACGCGTCCAAGCACAGCCATGCATCCCCGATGATCCAGAGCCTGGCCCCTCTTCTCCCGCTGTGTGAGCGTCTCCTCCAAAGGGCATTGTTGATCATGCTTTGGCTCTGGAATCGATACAGAGTAACGTCTTATAAGGTCAGAATCTCTAATGAGAGCCCCTGTAATTGCGAATATTCATCTTTCAAATGCCTGGCTTTGGAGCGCGTTATCAATTACCGCAGTCGCTCTCTTCAGCTGGCGTTGGAGCGTTGCCGGGGGGTGTTGATTACCCCAGGGAGGGGCCTGTGGAGGTCCACAGCATCGACCAGGCAGGAAGGGAGAGGGTGTGAAGTCTGGAGGGGGGGGGGGAGGGAGGGGGGTTCCTGGCTTCCACAGCTGGGTTTGGGGTTGGAACTCTTGCGAGAGGGGGTCAGCTCGTGGTCTTTGAGCTCAGGAAGGAGCGAGTCCGTTTGAAGGAAAACTTGACTATTCTCCACAGCGCCATGACTTTTTCTCGCCCCCTGTCTCTCCCTCCTCCCTCCCTCCCTCCTCCCTCCCTCCCTCCCTCGTTCGTCTCCCTCAGCTCTGCAGAAATACCTCAGTTCAGGCTCCCCTACGAGGTGGTGCACTTTGAGGTGGAGCTGATGAAAGACCTGGGAGTGAAGGTAATGAGAATCCTCCACACGCACACACACACAGACACCCCCGCGCGCGTGCACACTTCCCCTGACCTTTTCCTCCATCCCTTCTTCTTCTTCGTCTGTTTCTCACCCACTCCCTCGCTTCCTCCTGACAAAATCTCTCCTCCTCTACTTTCCCTCCCTGCCTCCCCCCCCTCTCACTTTGTCTGGCCCTTCCTTCCTCTCTCTGCCACTGTCCCCAGATCCTCCCTCCGTCCATCCCTCTGCTCCCTCGCTATACTCAGTGCCTCCCTCCCTCTCTCGCTCGCTCTCTTCCTCCCTCCCTCCCTCTCTCACCCCATCCCTCTATCCCTCCCTCCCTCTCTCAATCTATCCCTCCCTCCCTCTACCCCTCCCTCTATCCTTCCCTCTCTCTCGCTCACTCTATCCCTCCCTCCCTCCCCATCCTCTCCCATCCTCCATTCTCCAGCTCACACATCAGAGAGTTGAGTGCAGAGAGGCGACAGGTCTGGGGAGAAGATCGCCAGCTCAAATGTCAGGCGCATTAATAAAGAACAATTAAAAGCTGCATCATGGCGGCGGGCAGACGTGGGGGTGGGGGGGCAGAGGAGACCTGGGGCTCAGGGTGCTGCCTGTCTGTCTTCTGTCTGAATGCCACCGCGGTGAGAAAGGGCAATCGATACCTCACCACACCACGCCACACAGCAACTATCATGCCCCTGCCCCTGCCCTGGCCCCCGGTCCCAGCCCCAGCCCTGTTCCAAGTTCAGGCCTGGGCCCTGGCCTCGGCCCCTGCCCCCGACCCTAAGCCCCAGCCCAGGCACTAACGCTAGCCTCATGCCAAGCATGAGGCGACTGTTTGCATATTGCATTTTTAATAAACTGGTTATTTTGGGCTTGTCTTCTTTTGTGTGGTTACAGGTTGTGTGTGAAAAAGCTTTGGGTGAAGATGGAATGACTTTGCTCTCGCTAAAAGAAGAAGGTTACAAAGCGGTCTTCATTGGAATCGGTTTGTTTGCTTTCTTTTTCTTTTTCCTTTTTAGAAATGACTGTCTCGTCTCTCTCCCCTCTCAGTGACCACCCACTCGCAGCAATATGGTTGGGCAAATGCTAAGATCATGTCTCCTTTTTTTGTGTTTTGTGTGAGAAATAATCTATCTTCTGCCAGTCAATTTTTTGAGGTAAATGCTTGTCTGCCTTTTTCTCCTCTTTCTCTCTCTCTCTCTCTCTCTCTCTCTCTCTCTCTCTCTCTCTCTCTCTCTCTCTCTCTCTCTCTCTCTCTCTCTCTCTCTCTCTCTCTCTCTCTCTCTTTTCCCCCAGCTCACTGTCTCTTGTTATCTCTCTCTATCCGTTCCCTTCTTATGTGTTATCCCTGTGTTATTCTGGGGCCCACATGCTGTGTTGCTTACTAGGGAGCCAGAGAGCAAAAGCAATGTGCTCCCATCAAATACCTCTCCCTGAGCCCTACAAACACACACACACACTTTCTCTCTCTCTTTCTCACACACACACACACACACACACTTTCTCTCTCTCTTTCTCACACACACACACACACACAAACACACGCACACACAGCATGGTGAGATATCCCTAAACTCTCTTGTTGACATGCATTGCCCTGTGACCATTGAACCCAGCAATGCTAACTGCTATCAAAGGACTCCATCTCTTACCGGTGCAGTAACCACGATTAGGTCAAACATGACGTGACCCTTGTTCACAGATCTCTATGCTCTGTGTGCGCTGCAGTTGTTTGGACAGAGTCGCTCTCTATCTCGGTCTGAATTGGCCTTCTATTGGCATCTCCCAGCGTGTCGTTGGTCGACTCGTTTATTGAATGTTGGAACAAGCAGTAAAGGATTACAGCAATGGCCCGAACCAGTTCTTCTCTGTGAACCGGTTATCTCTTCAGCTCTGATTCATTTGACTGTCTTTAGATGCCTCTATTTCCTACACAAATTGAAAAAGACCCGTCTTTCAACTTTGTTTTTTCTCTCTCTCAGATGAATCCATGTCCTTCCTGAAATGTATATGACAGAATAAAAAAAGAGGATATAAAAACAAACTGTTCTATTTTGTATAGATCTGAGAAACCCAGACGTCCCTTGAAGATGTGTGTGTGTGTGTGTGTGTGTGTGTGTGCGAGAGAGAAAGGGGAAAGCGGGAGAGAGAGAGAGAGAAAGAGAGCGAGGCCGTGAGACAGAGAGAGACGACGGAGAGAAAGTCAGACAGAGAGGAAGAGAAAGTGAAAGAGACACAGAGAGAGAGAGAAAGAGACAGAGAGAAAAGAGAGACAGAGAGAGTGCAGTGTGTGGGTGTGTGTGTGTGTGTGTCCGTTTGTTTCGTTTAACTAAACCTACGCCAAAAAAAAGGAAGCAAAGAACACCAGTATAATTCAAACCGCTCCAAGCCCTTTTGATAGACGCTTCCTAATTATGGCGAGATGCTTTCTTAAAGCTTTTGGGGATTTCGTCCCCCACAAAGGGATGCAAAGGAATTTCAATTCCCAGCGAGGAAAGCGCCCCCCCCCTTAACCCCCCCCCCCCCCCCCCCCCCCACCCTAAAAAAAAAAACCTGTGTGTTTGCAATTAATTTGTGTGATTTCATACTAGTCTGTTACAGGCTTTTTAAATGTCAACCTCCATCATGATTGACATGCAAATGACTGGCTGGCAGAGGGCTACATGAACAGAGGGTTGGGGGAGGCAGATAAGGGCATTGTCTCTGAGCTCAAGGCTGGGGGAGCCAGCTCAGAGGTTCACTCGGTTTAAAGTGTCCGTTTAACCCTCTCCTCTCCTTCCCTGCTCTCCTCCTCTGCGCCATGAGATCGGCCACTGCGAGCCCAGTGCTCTGCAATGGCTTCTGCTTTGATTCTCTCTATCTCTCTCTCACTCACACACACACAAACACACACGTGCGCACATACAAAATGTCCCCCACTGCTTTGCGGTGCGTCTTGAAAGTGTACGTTCGATAGCAGATGTTTGGAGTCGTGCGAGGCGCTGGCTGAAAGGGTTTCTATTGATTGCCCTGGCGCGTACTGAAAGGAGAGGCAGAAATATGTTGATGTTAGAGGAAAAACACAAGCAGAAAAATGGATGAAAGCGAAGTTGTTTTGAATGGCTGAAAGGCCTCTGATGTTTCCAGAAACAGACTCTAAAGAGAAAGCCACCCAAACTTCCTGTCTTGTAAGGGACCAATCTATGATTTCACACACAAACGAAAAAATCACCATTAGGCCCTCATATCATTTACGGACCTGTTTCAATAGTATTAGGCAGGGAGAAAGATTCGGTTAGATGTAGTTTGGTCTTGGTTTCTTGGTTTATGGAAAGCAATTTTCATAATTCCTGTTTTTACGCTCGGATTCTATTCGCATTCCCAGCCAAATGCAGTGGTAGATGTGGATGAATAAAATAAAAAGGGGTGCTTTTAATTTAAACGTGTAAGCTCTGATCTAGTACTAATCACCCCAGCGCTGTGCCAGCCCACACGCCTCCATGACAACCCCTGCCCTCCATGTGGCGAAGACGGCTATTTTCTCCTGACAGGTCTCTCCCGAGTTGCCTGTTCCTGTCGGTGACAAGGTTAATGAAGGCCCAGTGGAGAGGCCGTCCTGGGCGGCACTGGTCTTTATATATGTTGAATCTTAATGTACTCGGTGAGGCCCGGTCCTTATTTAACACCCTGCCCCTGGAGCTTGTTCGCTGCTGACGCCATGCCTGTGGGGGGGGGGGGGGGGGACCAGGGGTCAGGGACTGCACCGCGAAGGGAAGTCAGTCAGAGGCGAGAGGGGGAGGGTGTGGGGGATGGGGTGGGGGGTGGGGTGGGGGGCTCTGACAGCTCCTTCTTCCATCACTTTTCCTTTCTTTCCATTTCTTCCTTTTTCTCTATCTCTCTATTTTCCTGCTCTGATTCTCTTTCTTTTTTCTCTCTTTTTTCTCTCTCTTCCTCTTTGTCCCTATCACTCTCCTCTCTCTCTTCCTTCCTTTCCCTCTGTTTCTCTCCTCTCTCTTCCTCTCTTTCCCTCTTTCTCTCTCTCTCTGATAGGGACTGATAACGTTTGATTAATGAGTGCTGGGTGAAGCAGCGAATGAAAACATCTGTGAAAGATGATTTATTATTTTATATTCTTTGATATAAAGAGAGGAAAGGAGGGGCGAGTAAGACTGCCCCCCCCCATGGCCCCCACTCCTACTCCGCTCACTTCTTCCCTCTATCCCTCCATCCTTTCATACCTCCATTTCTACATCCACCTATCTCTCTATCCCTCGACCCCTTCATCCCTCCATCTCTCTATCGCCCTAGCCTTCCATCCCTCCATCTTTCTATCCCTCCATCCCTCCATCTCTCTATCCCCTCTATCCCTCCATCTCTCCATCCTCCCATCCCTCCATCCCTCCATATCGCCCTTCCTCCATCCCTCTACCTCTCCATCCCTCCATCCCTCCATCTCTCTATCCCCTCTATCCCCCTATCCTCCATCTCTCCATCCTCCCATCCCTCCATCCCTCCACATCTCCCTTCCTCCATCCCTCTACCTCTCCATCCCTCCATCCCTCCATCTCTCTATCCCCTCTATCCCCCTATCCCTCCATCCCTCCATCTCTCCATCCTCCCATCCCTCCATCCCTCCACATCTCCCTCCTCCATCCCTCTACCTCTCCATCCCTCCATCTCTCTATCCCCTCTATCCCCCCTATCCCTCCATTTCTCCCATCCTCCCATCCCTCCACATCTCCTCCTATCCTCACATCCCTCTACCCCTCCATCCCTCCATCATCTCATCTATCACTCTATCCCCCTATCCCTCCATCCCTCCATCCTCCCATACCCTCCATCCCTCCACATCTCCCTTCCTCCATCCCTCCATCCCTCCACATCTCCCTTCCTCCACCTCTACCATCCCTCCATCTCTCTATCCCCTCTATCCCCCTAGCCCCCTATCCCTCCATCCCATCCATCCCTCCACCTCTCCATCCCTCCGTCCCCTTGCCCCAGGGTCCACGGCTGGGGTTCTCCTCAGACAGTGGAGAGGACGAAGCCAGAATAAACCTCAGCCAGATGATTAGCACGTGACTAATAGCGGCCGTCGTTGCCCGCGATGGAGTTTTCAGAGTAAACGGGGACGCAATTGTCCAAATCCACCTCCGTCATGATCGGGGCTGCGCGCCTTGTTCCTCCGCCGGCTTTGATTCGCTGCGGAATACTAATGATGACCACAGAACGTTGCAACAGGCATGGCGTGCGAGTCGCAGCATTCATCACTGTTAACCCAGATGAATGGCCGGGGTAATGCCCCATAGAGCTCCTCACTGGAAACAAATTGGCAGTGTACTGCGTCGTGTTTGTTTAAGAATGCTTGCACAGTACCTATTTCATTCTCACGCCCAGCTCACGGAATTTCCTTCAGAAGAACAGGAGGGCAAGGGGAAATGTGGACCATCTCGGCGGGTCCTTTGTGTGTAAAACAAAAAGAAAAAAACTCAAAGTATGAAGCAAAGCCTTTTTTTTGTGGTTTTACCAGGGCCTAACTGTGAACAAATGCGGTATCCATTATTTAGAGGCCGTGCTTCTCACCCGGGAACACACGGACTACAATGATGGCAGTTGAATTGACGGCGCCGTACGCGCTCCCACATAAAAAAAACGCTCGCCGAGAAATTGGAGACGTGAATCATGTGCGCGTACCGACGGCAATGTGCCCGCCGTGTCACATCTGCCTGCATTTTTAAACACTGGTGAGGGTGTGTGTGTGTGTTTGTGTGTGTAAAGGGGGGGAGGGGGGGGGGGGTAGAGCTTGGTCGTGCTTCACAGTCTTAGCCCCCACGGCCACTGTTACCCAGCTCCACTCATATCCATATTTCATGAGGTCTCAGACATGATATAATTGCTCCATCAGGACCTAATGCTGTTTACTGTTAACCACAACAGCACAGTGCCTGGCACACGAAAAGAACCGTGTTGTACAGCGGGCGGTCAAAGGTTGCAAACGCTCCACTTTGTGACCCCCCTGTTTGGATCTGTGTCATAATATGTTACATAAAGAATTGTATCGCCTGTTTTTCAGCCATTGTTTGGTGTCGGTATAGAGAATTCAAAGTGTCAAATACTTCCGTGCAACTTCCATTCACTGTAGTTATCTCTGCTTGTTGTGTTCATGGTTATTACCAGGGCTTCCTCAGCCGAACCGAAATCAGATGTTCAAGGGTCTGTCTGTGGACCACGGCTTCTACACCTCGAAGGAATTTCTGCCTCTCGTTGCGAAGGCCAGCAAAACAGGTAAGAACAACCCTGGCTACCCAGTGCAGGAATAGAGAATATCAAAGGAATTAAGTCTCCAAATGCCACGTAATTGTATGGTTGAGAAGCACGTGTGCCAGACACACTGCTCTGGGTGACTAGACGCTAGGCGCTGTCTGCTCAGAAAATGGCATGAAGACCTTTTCTAGTGTTTTCCATTTAGTGTTGTCTTTCTGCGTGGGTTTTTCTTGAGCAACCTTGGGCAAAATGGAGCCGTAGAGAAAGGGAAATATTGAAGAGGTGCCTTCAATAGAGCACTGAGTGCTGCAGAGAGTGGGTTTGGCATGTTAAACTTCACTTTTAAAGTAAGGAGGACTTCGGAAACTGACAGTTGATGTGAGGACCAGGTGAGAGGAGAATGGAGCACACCTGCCCTGAAAGACTGACCTAGACGAGGAGGCACCAGGGAAGGGGCCAGGTTAAACTGTCATTGAAACAGAGAACATTTGAGAGCGAGCCTGAAAACGAACCTTCCAGAAAGTCTCACGTTGACACGAGGAACAAAGACGGTTGACCTTAAATTGGATTGAAATTCATCTTTTCCCCACCTGCGTCTTTCCGGTTCTCTCCGTATGTCTCTCTCCGCCCCTCCATCTCTCTCTCTCCCCCCCACCTTCTTTCTGTCTCTCTCCCCTCTCCCACTCTCACCCCTACCTCCCCCACCACCACCCCTGCCTCCCCTTCTCCCACTCCCCACCCCTCTCTCCCCCTCTCCCACCCCCACCCTCTTCTCCTCTGCTGCAGGGATGTGCAGCTGTCGTCCGGCCCTGCCTGAGCTGGCTGGGACGGTGATCGTGCTGGGGTCGGGGGACACGGCCTTCGACTTGCGCCACCTCGGCCCTGCGCTGCGGCGCCCGCCGCGTCTACGTCGTCTTCCGGAAGGCTTCACCCACATCCCGAGCTGTCCCCGAGGAGGTAAGGACCACAGGAATACGGAGGGAGGGAGGGAGGGAGGGACAGGGAGTGAGGGAGGAGGGAGGGGGAGGGAGGGGGAGGGAGGGAGGGGAGGGAAGGAGAGAAGAGAGAGACGACTGAGAGAGAGAGATGAGAGGAGAGAGAGAGAGAGGAGGGGAGGGAGGGAGGGAGGGAGGGAAGAGGGCCAGAGGGGGATGCACTGTAGAGAGAGACAGCGAGAGAGAGGAGATGAGGAAAGATAGGGCAAGGGAGAGAGACAGAGACTGAGATACGCTGTAGAAGAGAGAGAGGCAAGACGAGAGAGATAGGGCAAGGGAGAGAGAGATAGCCGGAGAACGAGAGAGGGAGAGGCGGGAGAGGGAGAGTCGACAAAAGGAGGTGAGCAGACACAGGGGGTGAGATCACAACAATGACATGGGGGGAGGGAGGGAGGCAGGGATAGGGTAAGAGAGTGACTGAAAGACAACAGAGAGAGGTGAGAGAGAGGATACGGAGGGGGAAGTGGCGAGTCTCCGTTTTTATTAGATGCCTGTGTGAGTGTCCTCTCTTCTCCCTGCCCTCCTGACACTTCTCCTAAGCCCCTTTTCTCTCCTGTTTATTACAAAGACTTGTCTTGGGCTTGGCGGGCGATAACTGTCAAAGCCGCGGTCACACACGCAGACGCACACCGCTCGCGCGCGCGCGTTCGCACACAAAGCCCCGCACGGACACAAACACACACAGGCGGCACACGTACACAAAGACGCACAGCGCGCGCACAAATCTCCTAGAGCTGTGGCCCTCTCAAGTCCCACTGCCTCAAAGGAGAGATGGAGGGTGTCACGACAGTGCTATCTCCCCACCGCTTCAAAGTTATCCCTGAATCTGAGTCTGGCGTTTCACTCACCGCCCCGTCTTCCTGGTCTCTATCGTATCTGAGGTGGCAGGAAACAGCTCGAGCTTTTCTTCCTTCTCCTTCAACTGGCAGAGGGACTTGCTGGACCCCATATAGTGCTTGCCATTCTGAGACAGTACTGGATATTTGTGTCTACTGATAGCATGTGGAATAGGGAAATAACCTTCATGCAGATTTCCAAGTTAGTGTACAGTGCACACAAGTTAGCGCATCTGCAAATGTAGAAACCCCTGAGGTAATAAGCTGGATGATTTTTTTACACAGGAAAGGAAAAAGATACATCTCTAATTTACTGAGCATCATGAGAATATTATGGTTACCCTTGGCTGGTTAGCTTCAAATAATACTAATTTAGCATCTTCTTAAAATAACTGGAAGTGACTTAAAGGTCTATATTCGGTTGTAAAATATAGTAATTATGCTGGAAGAAACAGGTAGCTGGAACCTTGTGTGTCTTTTTCACTTCTTGCCACTTTCCATCTCTGTGGGCGAATATTATTGAACTTTTCTCCTATCGCGGGTGTAAGGTACAAACTCCTTTGTTCGTTTGTTTGTCAAGTGGCAGTTTGCCTGTGCTGTTTACTTTGTCTTTGACAGGTAAGATTACGAAGAACATTGGCCACTCACCCAGAGGCAGGAAATAGTTGCTCATATTGCCATATACTGTAGCACAGGGCTGCCCAATGCTAGTCCTGGATTTTGTGCAAATCTCCAAGAGAGCAGATCTCCAAAAACATGGTTGGAGTTTAAACCTACAGGAGGGTATCTCTCCAGGAGCAGGGTTGGAGTGTAACCCTACAGGAGGGTATCTCTCCAGGAGCAGGGTTGGAGTGTAACCCTACAGGAGGGTATCTCTCCAGGAGCAGGGTTGGAGTGTAACCCTACAGGAGGGTATCTCTCCAGGAGCAGGGTTGGAGTGTAACCCTACAGGAGGGTATCTCTCCAGGAGCAGGGTTGGAGTGTAACCCTACAGGAGGGTATCTCTCCAGGAGCAGGGTTGGAGTGTAACCCTACAGGAGGGTATCTCTCCAGGAGCAGGGTTGGAGTGTAACCCTACAGGAGGGTATCTCTCCAGGAGCAGGGTTGGAGTGTAACCCTACAGGAGGGTATCTCTCCAGGAGCAGGGTTGGAGTGTAACCCTACAGGAGGGTATCTCTCCAGGAGCAGGGTTGGGGTGTAACCCTACAGGAGGGTATCTCTCCAGGAGCAGGGTTGGAGTGTAACCCTACAGGAGGGTATCTCTCCAGGAGCAGGGTTTGGGGTGTAACCCTACAGGAGGGTATCTCTCCAGGAGCAGGGTTGGGGTGTAACCCTACAGGAGGGTATCTCTCCAGGAGCAGGGTTGGGGTGTAACCCTACAGGAGGGTATCTCTCCAGGAGCAGGGTTGGGGTGTAAACCCTACAGGAGGGTATCTCTCCAGGAGCAGGGTTGGGGTGTAACCCTACAGGAGGGTATCTCTCCAGGAGCAGGGTTGGGTGTAACCCTACAGGAGGGTATCTCTCCAGGAGCAGGGTTGGAGTGTAAAAGGACAGTGCTGCACAGATATACAGTAACTTGTCACTGACAGGAAAAGTTAAGAAACTTCCTAAGTAACCTTACAATATCTGTAGCAGATGCTGCAACCATTCTTATGGTATCATTAACGCAAACTTAATACATTAATAAACACAATTTTCATCTCCTCATAAATCTTTTTGTCCATCACTCGGCTCCAATGAGAAGTTGACTGTTTATGGTTATAAATACACCCGATTCGCTGCCTCTTTAATATGTTGTGACAAGTTTGTTTTTCGAACGAAGGTTTCTCAGGAAGGAGAAAACACAACTACGAGTTGAAAGACTGTTCCGCCTGTACCGCAAGGGCGTCGAGGTTGAAGGCACATTATCGCAACACCGCGATAGGCTGTCCAACAGCACCTTTAGTCACGCTTCCTGTCAGCGCTGCCATGGTAACTCTTAAAATAACCCTAACGAAATGAGAACTGTATGGTGATTATCAACAGCTGTTTGCTCTCCCCTGCTGGCGCCCGCCTCTAAGCCTCTCCCCTCACCTTGCACTAATTAAGCTTGTTTATAAGGTATATTAAGTTTAGGACACCAGTAGGCGTATGTAACCTTCACAGGATGGGAAAAGAAAACACAAAAAAAAGAAAGAAAAAAGAAAGAAAAAAAAGAGATACAATTCCCGCTCAATATTGTGCGAGGCGGTAGGCATTGATGTCAGCTGAGACAATTTCGGCGGACTGCGGGGAGAAAGGAGAGCTATTATAGCAACCCTCCTCTCCCACTCCCCTCTTCTTATGCATATCTCGGAAATGGAACCATTATTTGAGTGACTTTGTTACAGATGGGAAGGTCCCCCTCCCCTCCCCCCCCCCCCCCCCCCGAATCTGTGTGAAATTGGAAAGGTCTTTGAACGCGCCTCGGAAACTTTCTCTTGTCTTGCATTGTGTCGCGGCGTATTGTGCGATAGTGAAATGAATATTTCTCACCTTCAATGCGGCTCTCGTTCAAGGGGCGTGGACCCATCTTAAAGGATTCCTGTGTGGCATTGACAAGGCTTTAACAATACAAAGCCATTATGGTTTAACCATGTACTGTACATTGTGAGGTAAAGACTGGCGTAAGGACACAGAAAGGCAGATCTTAACCCCATACTAAAATGTTCTCCTGGAACAAAGTATTGAAGGAACACCCTTTCACTCTCACCTAGGGAAACGGTATTTAGGAAATGACGATTCATCTGCAGAATTTAAGGATGAGCACTCAAAAGTCCATGAAAAGTACTGGTGTGTTCAATTTGTCTCTCATTTTCATGTATATGTCCATTGGGTTTTATTGTTCACACAGTGGCCTGTACTGTTGACATGCATCAAGCGCACCCAAAGATCCTTTTTTGTTGGACTGTCCTCTCCAGATGGAACTGGCCAGGGAGGAGAAGTGCGAGTTCCTCCCCTTCCTGTCCCCGCGTGAGGTCATCATGAAGGCGGGCCGCGTGAGCAGGGATGGAGTTCTGTCGGACGGAGCTGACGGACGCCGGCGATTGGCTGGAGGACGAGGACCAGATCAGTCGGCTCAAGGCCGATTACATCATCAGCGCGTTCGGATCCGCGCTGAGCGACCCCAAAGGTAAACGCGCTGCTCCTGGGTCTTAAAAACCCCTCGCAATTCAAAGTCCCTCAACGTTACCCAAAACGAAACTAGCTCGAACTCAAGTTTCTAGCTTACTTGTCATGACAACAAGTACAAGTACGTTGGGATTCTAGTTGCTTCTACACTTGACAGTATCCTAAGTTCCTGTGACACAATACGAGCCAGTACGACAGCTCCCACACCTGCGTGGGGGTCCCTCCTGGATCACAGTAGCGGATGACAGCTCTCCCAGATGGAGTGCACCACTCTCTCTCTCTCTCTCTCTCTCTCCTCCTCTCTCTCTCCTTCTCTCTCTCTCTCCTCTTCTCTCTCTCTCTCGCTCTCTCTCATCTCTCTCCTCTCGCTCTCTCTCTCTCGCTCCCTCCTCTCTCTCGCTCCCCCCTCTCTCTCTCTCTCTCTCTCTCTCTCTCGCTCTCTCTCTCTCTCTCTCTCTCTCTCTCTCTCGCTCTCTCACACTTATCTTCATTTAGAGTTGAGGGCTTTAGAGGGATCCTGCTCCCTCACCTGCCCCTGTCAGGTGAGCACACACCTTCTTTATTCCAGATGAGGACGGTAATGAGACAACAATGTACCTGCCATGTACTCTCCAGGGTGTTTCTGTGTGTGTGTGTGTGTGTGTGTGTGTAGCTTCGTGATTGCTTACAGCACCCTGTCATGCACACCTACACATTGATATATTGCTCTATAATGACATGCCTTGTATTCTCCTCCACGACCGCCAGTGAGATGTTTCTGAAGACCGCTCGCCGACAGACCTTGCACGTCCCGTCGCCTCACGCGTGTTTGTTTACGCGCGTGTGTGTGTGTGACACCGTCGGCAGGTCGGGTAATTAAGCGGCACGGAGGAAGGCCATACCTGCTCCGATTCACAATTAGGCTCAGATGTATGGCGGCGACCAAGGCCGCGCATCACCTTGTGTGGTGGTCCCTACTGTGTGTCAGGATATGCAATCACAATATGCCCGCAATCGCCCGAAGACGACGCCTTCGGTATAATGAATCGTACTGTAGAGAACGTCATGAAGCATCACAACATGGTTACCCGTTTGGAAAAAAACGGGAAAAAAAACAACTTTATCGAGT
Organism: Thaleichthys pacificus; assembly: GCA_023658055.1. NCBI lineage: Eukaryota > Metazoa > Chordata > Actinopteri > Osmeriformes > Osmeridae > Thaleichthys > Thaleichthys pacificus. The sequence goes on along the minus strand of CM042872.1, from coordinate 4,458,216 downwards.
CTCACGACGCATCTTACACCGCCAATGCACTTACACGTCGCCGTGGCTACCTAAGCAGGCAGAAAGCGAGTTGTGTTTAACACAGTTACGCACGTAATTGTCCACGCCATCCGCGAGCGGGAAGCAAAATACACACTTACTCAACCACGTAATAAGAAGGTGTGTGTGTGTGTGTGTGTGTGTCGGAGCGAATGATGCACTGCGATATCGAGGCGTGTTTTTGATTGTCTACCTGACTGTGACTTATTGATTTTATAGAGCGTGTTAAAGGATTGATTGACTGATTGTTATCGTAATCTGCTCCACTGATTCAGTTTGCTGAGCATCGGGTTGGATTGAAATTGATTTCATGATCCATTATTTTTCTTCGCATATTTAGCTTCTCTTCGCTTTTTTTGCCCTCCCTCCCTCCCTTCCTCCCTCCCTCCCTTCCTCCCTGCCTCCCTCTCTCTATCTCTCTCCGGTTGACCCTGTGGTTGAGAAACATTCTTGGCCTTCGCTCCTTGGTCCCTGAGTTGCAGTCAGAGTGAAGTAGGGTATAGCTCTAATTAGTAATTAGTCCACAAGGTTAATTGAAACACACGGCATTACTGATAAGACTTTGAATGGAACTTGGGGTCATGACTGCAAGCAAACTAGTTTAATTTGATAGGATGATATTTCAGTTAAACCTGAATCCTTTTGTGGGCGGCATTTGGCTGTGTGTGCGTGCGTGCGTGTCTGTATGTGTGACTGTGTCTACGTGTAGCCTTTTTTACTGAACGTGTGTTTCCGTGCGATGGTGGGCTTGCATATCTACACTTCCTTGCAGTAGCCTACCTCTACGACAGGTCGCTTGATAGACACACAGCTAAATGCTGAGACATACAGTCCACTCAGACATACTTTCTGAGTTCCATTTTTCCCATTCTTGAAATATAAATCAAACCTTTTCATTTACTCTAGATTGTACCTATGAATCACTCAACTCTCCATTTACAGAAGATGGCTTGTCAGATCTACACACACACACACACACACACACACAAAGCTGACTCTGCATTCTAACCTTGGCCACCTGGTCCGTTGGACTCCCTGCCTCCACTCCTGCCTCATTGCCTCCCTCCTTGCCTCCTTCCTTACACCTCCCTCCATCCCTACCTCCTAGCCCCCATCCCTCCCCCCCCTCCCAGCCCGCTTGGCTGCCCCTGTGCAGCTCCAGACAAATGATTACACTCTGGCAACCCCACATTTGGCTGATTGGGGATTTTTGCTGAGTTTCATAGGGGGCGTAACCCAGAGACCACACACACACACACACACACACCGACACATACACCGACACACACACACACAGATATGGAGCTGCCTTCTCTGTCATTTCAGGGTGTGGAGATGTAACCCTCCTCTGTAGCTCCTGTGTGTGAAATACACAGACCTCAGCAGAGCATTAATCACTCTGGCTGGCCTGTAATGGCTACGTTTGTACTCCTACCTCAGCTATGATTTTTGAAAGCTTTGTTCGAGTCGACACCAAGGTTTCACCCAAGAAAAACGAGCTTCAGCTCTGCTCCACTCTGCTGTTTCGGTAAAAACGCAGCTTCTTCCACAGTCCTTTCTTTCTGTCTGTATGTCTCTGTCTGTCTGTGTGTTCTATGCTCGACTGAATGATCTGGTACTGCTTCATTCAAATCTTTGTTTGTCCAAACAATCAAGTCCATTTTGTTTCGGAATCAAATTCCTCCAGTTTAATGGGGAGCCCGTGTTTTTTGTTTCTCTCCGCTCGATGTCAGAGTGTTTGACAGCATTCCGCTCCTGCCCTCAGCAAAAGGACACCGTGCCGCACATGACACCTTGCAGCATGACTACTGAACCTGAAAGCTCGAGCACAATGGAAAATGCTGCTTTTTACTCATGTTATTTGCACAATTTCGCCTTACTGCCAAAGGGGGTATTGCCATTGAATTCAACAGAAAGGTAAAATGCCCCCCCCCCCCCCCCCCCCCAGAGTCTAATAGCACGTAATCAATCTCCCGACTGTTGTACATCTGTATTAAAACAGAAAAAAAACATTGATGTATGCAGGCCATCGTCCATGCTGAAAAGCATTCTGTCTGCAAGATGAATGGTATTGGTGTGAGAGGAGAGAGACGGAAGGAGGGGGAGGGGGGGGGAGGGAGAGAGAGAGAGAGAGAGAGAGAGAGAGAGAGGGAGGGAGAGAGAGAGAGAGAGAGAGAGAGAGAGAGAGAGAGAGAGAGAGAGGGGAAGGGGAAGAGCAGGAGCATTTTATAATGTAGATGAGTTTGACAGAGTATATCTTGGCTAACGTTCCTTATGGTGAATGAAATGCATCAGGAGATGTTACATTAACCCAGCTGAGAGAGCAGCGGCGGAAAGGAAGAGAGAGAGAAGAGAGAGAGAGAGAAACGAAGGAGAGAAGAAGAGAGTCAAAGAGAAAATAATAAAAAGAAAAAAGAGAGCAAATCCACCCATTGTCATTTGTCATGTCACACACCTCATATTGCTCTCAGTATGGTTTCTGGTCTATCACACTCACTCGCTTCCTTCTCTCTCTCCTCCCTCCCTTCCTCTCTTATTCACTCTTGTTCCATCTCTGTCCTTCCCCTCCTCCTCTCGTCCTTCTCCACCACAACCCTCCTCCTCCCAACTCCGTCTTCGCCCCTTTTCCGTACATTTGGCCTCTTCTCACTGTGTCTCCCTCCCTCTCTCCTTTCTAATCCCTGTCTTCCCCTCTTTCTCCCTCACTCCTTCTCTTTCCCCTCTCCCCCTTTGATCCCGGTTTCCCCCCCGTTTCCCCCTTCCTTCCCCTTCCTCTCCCCTCTCATCCCCTTTCTCTCTTCCTCCTCTCTCTCCTTCGCTTTCCCCTCTCTGTCTCTCCTCTCACTCCCTCTCTCTCCCCCCCATCTTCTTCACTCTCTCCTCCCTCTCACGTTTTCTCTCTCTCCCCCTCTCTCCCTGCCTTCCTTCGTCCTTCCTCTGTGGGCTCCAGTGAGGGAGGCCCTGGCTCCTATCAGGCTGAACTGCTGGGGGCTTCCAGAGCTGGAGCCAGAGACCATGCAGTGCAGCCAGGCCTGGGTGTTTGCTGGAGGGGACGTGGCTGGACTGGCCAACACCACGGTGGAGTCAGTCAACGACGGCAAGCAGGCCTCCTGGAACCTCCACAAGTACCTGCAGGTGGGTCGATCCCACGCTGTGTACAGTATACACTCACACACATCCACTCGCAGCTGTAAACAGCACACACACACACACACACACACAAACAGTCATATGCTGAATACGGTACACACACACACTTACGCACCGCTGTAAACAGGCAGCACACACACAGACACACACTTTATACAGGACACAGAGACACAGACCCACACGTGCACAAACGCTTGCAGCTGTGACCGGTACACACACACACACTCACACGCTGTGTAGAATACACACACTCGCACATACACGCACGCTGTATACCAAACACACACACACACATAAGCACACACATACAAACTCAAACATTATTACACTGAACACATACATACAGGCTACAGGCTCATATCAGACGCAATACCCACTATCTAAACCGGGTTCCCTCCCCCACCCAAACACCCACCCACCCACCCCCACCCCCACCTCCTCCCTCCCCCAGAGGCCAGACCAGATGTTTGGTATTAAGCTCCACGATCGTTCCTGAACCCCCAGCAGGAGAGGAGGGATCTGGACCACTAATTAATTATGAAGGAGAAAGTGCTGTGTACAGGGGATGCATGCGCTCGGTATACCTTAATACCATGTAAATCTGCTTCTAATCACTCTCCCCGCATTATTGGCTGTAATGAATTTTGGCTCCGTGGTCGTGACCTACGCCGTTGTATACTTTGAGCAATTTGCAACGGTTGTTTGGCTGCATTGTCGAGTAAAGTGTGTCTCCATGCTACGTAAACAGCTTGCTCCGTTCCTGTGTGCTAACTAGCATGGGCTGCCTCCCAGGAATTGGCGATGGAAATTTGCTAAGCTTAATTAGATTGCCACTAGAAAGTACCTGGGAGAAAGGGAGGGGGAGAGAGCGAGAAAGGAGGAGAGAAGGAAAGAAGGAGGGGAAAAAGTGGTGTCAATTTTTTTCAAATATATGAAAGGTAAAAACATGATATATCTTTTTTTATTTTAGTTTTTTCATAAAATGAATGCTGATTTGCAGCAGTTATGAGGTCCAATCCTGTGAAGTATCTACTCAGCATCCATACACACTACAGCATAAAAGCAGTGATAAGGTGAGGCCATACTGGGGCTAGGCCTGAAAGGCGGTCCCTGAAGACACTAAACAGCATATCAATACCCCACCATTAGGAATAAAGAAATCAAAGTGATCTCAATAGAATAGTCTTTTTTTTTTTTTGATTCTTTTTTGTGGGTCGGGTCAGGAAACACTTACTAAGTGATACACATTAGTGCGCATCACACCACTGGCAAAACCACTCAGCGGTGTGTGTGCGCGTTGGTGTGTGTGCGCGTTGGTTTGTGTGTGTTTTGGTGTGTGCGCGTGTTTGCAAACTGAAGATGCCACCGTGACATCACAGCACTTACTGTGTGAACTCCCAAGGTACGAGGGAGAGTGCAGGAGTAAATGGGTCTGTACTTGGCCTCTCTCTCTGCCCCCCCCCCCCCCCCTCCCAGAGACAGGATTAGAATCTGGGTTCGGAAGAGAGGGAGCTGGGATGTGTATGGGGGTGGGGGTGGTGGGGGGGCACCGTTTCTCCAGACCCCGTCATGTAATCAGGGAGCCGCCAGGGGGGGGTCACACCGTTCACCGTTGACCGGGGGGGGGGGGGGGGGGGGCGGGTCGAGGCGACACACTGCCAGTCTCCTGACCTCCTCCTTCATCCCTCCGTCCGGCATCCCCCCCCCCCCCCCTGAAACGACGACGAGGGGACAGCATGTCTGCGGGGAGGTGCCTGCCTGGTTCACCGGCAGGTTAATCGTAGGGACTCTCCGGCGGTCAGCAGCAAGCAGAGATAAGTGTTTATTTGTAGATTAAATTACCACTTGCAAACCAGACGAGGAAGGGGAAGGAGAGGAGAGGGGACTGCAGATTGTCTGGCCATTTTACAGTAATGGACCGAAGGAGAGGAAATGAATAGACACAATTTACAGGAAGGGTCCCCAATTAATATGTGAGCTGTACGGAAATAAAGCTGAACTGCATGTCCCCATCCAGGCATTACATGTTTTCGATAAAAAGGTGTCATTTTGGGTCTCGGTTTCCGAGAGCACATTATGTAGCCTTGTGCTTTTAGCCTATTTGTGCTTTCATATGCTTGGTTGGATTCAGGCACATGCTGACATCCTAATGTATGCAAAGACCTAGTATAATGCCTGGTAGTTAATCAGCAAGAACTGTCAGATCTAATGATATGAGAGAGAGTGAGGTGAGAGAGGGAGGGAGAGAGAGAGAGCGTCAGAGAGAAAATCAGAGAGAGAGAGAGAGAGAGAGAGAGAGAGAAAGAGAGAGGAAGAGAGTGAGAAAACCGAGAGTCGGTATTTCATACATGAAGACATTATTTATCTGTTCATGTCTGAGGTCAGCTTCATGTTTGGCACCCAAGGCGACAGAAGCGTCTCCCCAGCAGACGTGGCAGGAGGAACCGATCAAAACATGTCAACTCCTGACAGCACCAGCTCTGCCCCCACCCCCCCACCCCCCCACCCCCAAAAAAAGAAAAAAAAACACCCACCCCCTCAACATTTGCAATAATGCCCTCTTTTGTATTTACACTTCCCTGCTGCTGATCCATCCATCCACCCCCACCCCCCCCCCCCCCCACACACACACACACACACACACCCGTACCCTGCCCCGTCTGGCCCGTATCCCTCCGCTCGTCACTCTCCCCCGGCGGAGCGCCGCGCCCGGCCTGTCATGTGTCCCCGCCGCCGCCCCACACCTCCTCATTCATTATGCCGCCTGTGACATCATTACAAAAGCAATCAGGGGCTGACGATAAACGCCGGGCTAATTAAAAAGACAGGCTGCCGCTGCCGCGGTGCAACGCGGCCAGATAAACAACCACGCCGAGCGCTGGGGGAGGCGGCATCCTCCTCTGACTCCCCCCCTCCCCCCCCCCCCCCTCATGGCTGCTTTCACACACACACACACACAGCCCTGCCGTCTGTCTGAAGGGCGAGGGGTGGACGCTTTTCTCCTCAGCCTGAACACACTCCCGTGTCGGACGAGACGAGGGGGATGTCGAACGTTAGCCGCAAAGGCCTCAGAGGCTAGCGAGCGAGGAGAGGTGTGTGTGTGTGTGTGTGTGTGTGTGTGTGTGTGCATCTACATAACAGAGGTGCTTCAGTGACTCGTGGGATGGCTTCGGTGTGTGCCTAGTGGGACACTGCAGGGTTAAGGTTTGGATCGGGCCTAGTTTGGTGCCCCGGTTATTTGTGTGTTCGGAAGGGAGGGGGAGAAGAGGGAGAGAGAGAGAGAGAGAGAGAGTGAGTGAGAGTGAGAGAGTGAGAGAGAGTATGTCAAAGCTCAGGGGGTCTTACATGTCATAAAGCCTAAGCCTTATGACCTTTTCATCAAACCTCATCATTGACGTCTCGCTGTATCTCTGAATTAAAGGGATCATCTGTGGATTATTCACCTCATAATGTAAAAGAACTCCTCGGGCCTAGGGAATAGGCAACATAAGGGCTGGGTTGATTATTTACTTAGCAGGTCTATGGATTCATTGCAATGGGACCAAACAACTGACAGGAACATGCCTCCATATTGCACTGATATACAGTATCTCCTTGCGGATACATCCAGATTGGGTATCCTGAACCCTCTCTCACCCATTTCTCTCTAGACTACAGAAAGGAGGAGAACAGGGATGAGACAGATGTGCGGTGTTGAGTCTCTCTGAGTGACCTGGTATCTCCTGTCCCTGTAGTCTCTCCACGGAGAAGACGTCCCAAGCGTTCCCACGCTGCCCCTGTTCCACTGCGCCATCGACGCCGTCGACATCAGCGTGGAGATGGCCGGCCTCAGGTTCCCCAACCCCTTTGGCCTGGCGTCGGCCCCGCCCACCACCTCCACCGCCATGATCCGCAGGGCCTTCCTGGAGGGGTGGGGCTTCGCTCTCACCAAGACCTTCTCATTGGACAAGGTAGGCCGTGTACTTTCTGCAGGGCTGTAATGGCCGACCACTTGTTGACTTGTTTAGAATGAGAGCAAACTTATTTTTTTCATTGCTGATACATAGAAATATTTAACATGCAGCTATTTTACTCCTAGTTTTATATGTACTTGTTTTACACATGCATTTTACATACACTCACGGGCCATTTTATTCGATACTGCCTTAATTCTTTGTGGCATACTTTCAACAAGGTGTTGGAAACATTCCTCAGAGATTTGGGTCCATATTGACATGATAGCATCACCCAGTTGCTGCAGATTTGTCGGCTGCACATCCATGATGCGAATCTCCCGTTCCACCACATCCCGAAGGTGCTCTATTGGATTGAGATCTGGTGACTGTGGAGGCCATTGGAGTACAGTGAACTCATTGCCATGTTCAAGAAACCAGTTTGAGATGATTTGAGCTTTGTGAGGTGGTGCATTATCCTGCTGGAAGTAGCCATCAGAAGATGGGTACACTGTGGTCATAGAGGGATGGACATGGTCAGCAACAATGCTCAAAAGGTACAAAGGGGCTCAAAATGTGCCAAGAAAATATCCCCCCCACCATTACACCACCACCCTGACCCGTTGATACAAGGCAGGATGGAGCCATGCTTTCATGTTGTCGAGCGCCAAAGTCCGACCCTACCATTGTGAGTGTTGCGAGACTCATCGGACCAGGCAACGTTTTTCCAATCTTCTATTGTCCAGTTTTGGAGAGCCTGTGCAAATTGTAGCCTAGGTTTCCTGTTCTTAGCTGACAGGAGTGGCACCCGGCGTGGTCTTACCTACCTTGCTTGTAACGAGTGGTTATTTGAGTTACTGTTGCCTTTCTATTATATCCAACCAGTCTGCCCATCCTCTGACATCAACACAGCATTTTTGTCTGCCACTCACTGGATACATTCTCTGTAAACCCTAGAGATGGTTGTGCATGAAAATCCCAGTAGATCAGCGGTTTCTGAAATACTCAGACCATCCCGTCTGGCACTATCAACCATGCCACGTTTGAAGTCACTTAAATCCTCTTTCTTCCCCATTCTGATGTTCGGTTTGAACTTCAGCAAGTTGTCTTGACCACGTCTACATGCCTAAATGCATTGAGATGCTGCCATTTCATTAAATTGTGTTAACAAGCAACTGAACAGGTGTACCTAATAAAGTAGCTGGTGAAGATGTCAAGACAGAACACTCCTATTTAACCTATTCACGCAAAAAAAGGCAAATCAATAGGGATTTTCCTCGCCAAATGATTAAATGAATGTAGTGTTATAAAATAAGTTTCAAATAAGTCTCTAAACTTTGCTTCATGAAACACTGGGAGTTCCACATTACTGCACATTGTCTGATCACCTTCATTTAAGAACTTTAAACTGCCAATTCAAAATACTCTTTTGCCTGTTTGGCATAAAAGTCGTGTTTCATCAATGATTCTGTGAGAGAAGAAGCTCTGAAAATATACTTTATTGAAGTGAACATATTAGGGTTTTTAATTGATCTTATTTGGAGATTGTGGGAGGGAGTCAGGAATGCGTGTTTGTTCTGCGCACGCTGACGTCTCCCGATTAGTGAAGCCAGAAATGGATATGCACTCAAAGTGAAAAAAACAACACGAGAAAAGAGAGACAAAGCAAAGAAAATCATTTGGGGATACACAAAAGGCAATAAGACATGGCGAAAAGTTGAAGAGTCGTGACTGATCTGAGCCAAACACATTTTCATGTGTTTCTCAGAGAAAGTATCTATGAGATCAAAATGACTTCAAAATTCAGTTCGACTTCCACCGAGGAGTTTCTCTGCGCGACTGACAGGAGGCGATTGTTTGGAACCTGCCAGTCGGGGTCTGTACCGCCTCTGGTGCGTTGAAACAGGACATAATGGAGAAGAGAGTGGGAGATGACTGAAGTCACTGCCTCCAATATGTGTTTTATAGACCAGCCCTTTGTCATCCTTAAAAGGTCAACTCTCTTTTATTTTTAAGAGAGGCAAATGGAGAGAGTGAGAGAGAGATGCAGAGAGAGAGACGGGGGGGGGGGGGGGGAGAGAGAGAGAGAGAGAGAGAGAGAAGTTGGGTTAGGATGGAGAAAGCTGCAAGCCAATGCTCTTTGATGTACTTAATAGAAGCAAATGAAGAGAGAGAGGAAAATAGACAGTGTACAGAAGTTAAAGAACATAAGCCCTATTTTGTGTCCCTGTCCGCTGTGCTAGGCACTACCTTTTCATAATTCAAATTAACTCATTTTCTATATTTTATTTTCTATATTTTTCCTGTCCTTTTCTTGCCTGGTGGCACTCTGCGATATCCCATAGGGAATCACCTACTCCTACCACTACTAAACAGACCTAAAATTTCAATTACGATGACAACAACATAAATTCATTCAGAACATTGTTGACTTCCCAGACCCTGGTAATGCTAGTTGTATGCCAACGTGCACAAATCATCAGACATGTTCAAATGTTGCCTTGCAAGACACAGCGCAAAACTGTACTTGCAGTGCGGGCTTTGGATCATTATTAGATAGGCCCGGGCCTACCAAGGGGAGTCTAATTAGACGCTGTGGTCAGAGCAATGTGTTCTCCTCCTCCTACCTAAGATGTTCCAGCTCTCTGGTGACGTGTGCGTTCAGAAAGGACAGCTGCTCAGGCCTCTTGTTACAATAATGACTCAGTCTGACAATATGTTCCTGTGAACTCTGCCTGTCTTTCCACAGACATGTTGGCGCGGTACAGTATGTGCCACTCTCTCTCTCTCCCTCTCTCTCTCTCTCTCCCTCTCCCCCTTCCCCACCTCCCCCCCCTCGCCACCACCATACTTGGTGCCTAGCTTTACCCTTGACATTTGTAGATGCCAGATTGGTGTCTAATATACTGTTGCAGCTATTGGCAGCGAAGGCCGCGCCGAAATACCAGCTGATATCTCGGTAAACAGAAATCGTATTATTCTTTATTGTGTGCTCGGCGCGCTGCGATTGTTTGCGGGAGCTTTCTTTAGGGGGCAGAGATAAAGAAGTTCTTAATGTCAATATGAGAGAGCGCCGAGGAGGAACTCTGCTCAGCGCGCTATCGTCCCTCCTTAAACGTCGGGGGAGCGCTCCTCTTTTTAATATCCTGTGTGCGTCGGATCGGGGGCCTGCCGTATCCGGGCCTCGCCCTGCTGGAGCGTTGATAGCGTGCGGAGATGCGCGGGGAGGGCTTGGCTTGGCGGGGCGGGGACGAGGATCCTGTTGGTTTCCAAGGGCCCGAGCGTTAAAAAGGGAAAGAATGTGAGCGGCATGGCTAATTAGCTAACAAGCCTAGTGTGGGGAGGGGGGGGGGCGGGGGAGGGGGGGGGGGGAGGAAGGGGGAGGGGGGGGGGAGGAAGGGGGAGGCAGGAGAAGATAACAAAGCTGGGGGTGTGGCGCACCAGGCCAGCCTTAATTAGAATTAATGAACTGTGTTGGATAGGAAAAAATGTGCCGTTTACCCCTCCCCTTCCCCCTCCCCCCCTTCCCCCTCCCCCCACACGCACACCCACACACCACACACCACACACACACACACAGGGTCCCCACCTCGCTATCTGCCTCCCTAGGATAGCTTTGAGACCTTGTCTAGAAAAAAAAAAAAGGAGCAAAGAGAGACCACGGTTAGTCTCCAGTGGTGATCAATGGCCTTTTGTCTCTCCCCTCTTTTCCTCCACCCCTCCTCCTCCTTTCCCTCCTTCATCCTCCGCTTTCTCGCCCTCCCTCCCTCACCCATCCTCCTCCTTGTCCTTCCACTGACGAGTACATTTTTCCTCCTGTTGTACCAATTACCTGAGAGTTAGATCCTTCTGATTGATACATGGCCGTGTGGGTTTCCACGGCGAGGCTAATTACCAGATCTCCTGATGGATGTCAGTGTGTCGCCGCGGCGATGCCGTGGCGACGCAGCGAGGGTACCCGGGACAGATGAGGCGCAGACAGGCCTAGTTAACCTCCGCCACTGCTCTGGGTGGGAGGCATCACACCTGTGATTGGCCCTAACCCAGTAACACACAGATGGAGACTTTATCTACTGCTAGTCTGCCCTGGCCTGGCTCAGCTTGGCTCGGCACAGGTCTGGAGACAACTGTTGGTGGGTGAATTATGCTCACAGTGTGGGACTTCTCTGGTCTTCAGCACTGGCGGTAGAGCATTAGGGCAAAATGATGCTCCCGATGTTGTGTAACACAGCTGTGAAATGGGTACTGCTCTAGGTGATATTGATATTGAGATGTTATATTTTAGCCTTTGCGTAGATTCCGCAAAGTGTGCCATGATGTGAATTTTTGTTCTAAAACAGCCTCTTCATTTTTATTTCCAAAGTCACAATTTGACAATCATTCAATCAAGCGTATTTATTGATAAATAAATCACAGTGGTTTCCATTGCATTCACTCATTCACTCATTCACTCATTCCTACTGTAAGCAAGAACCTTGGCTCAGCGCATGATTGAATTACAAATTTGCCCCAAATCCAGTGCTTCCTTTGTGGAACGTTTTCTTGTGCACAAAATGTTACAAAGGAGACTGCAGGGCTGTAGCCAACAGGATGGAGAGTTAAATGAGCAATCAAGGGAATTGCTCCCAAATCACAGGTACAAAGGGACCATTTGGCTGAAACACTTACTACTTGGTTAATACCAGAAAAGCACATAATGCAAGTTATGTCAAAACGCTGTATTAATATAAATCTGTCTGGATTCATTTTTGTTTGATTGGAAGTGGAGTGATTATTGAGGACGATCAGATGCATACACGCCTGCCTGGTTAAGGCATCAGCCCAGGGGGGGCCCTGTGGCTCAGCGGACTAATGCACGCACCATGCAGGCAGAGGCCTCGCAGAAACCTGGGTTCGAATCCGGCCCAGGCCCTTTACTGCATCCACTCTCTCTTCCCACATTTCCTGCCCTCTCCAACACTCACAACAATCCATCATACATTTAAAAAGGCGGAAATGCCACAAAAAACATATCTTCGAAATTAAAAAAGGCGTCAGCCACTTATTAAATTATGTGAGGTTCCACCCACATGGTGGAGCCGGTCTCATCAACTTCCGTAATAATTGGGCGACCAAGATACCAAATGATTTGGATTTTGGAACCGTTCAAAAATTCCGTTAGACCATGCACCAGTACGATAGTTGGTACCATGGAGATGTTGTAGTTCCTTATTCCCAACCTTACTCTGTATTGTATGACCGCACACAAGTAATACATTGATCAGGCAATAACTTCTGCAAAAGGCAACACATGTATATTATTATCGCATGACACAAGTCTATCAGTGACTAAATGACAAACGTTGACTTTGTTCACTGGTATACTCTGGGGCTGTTCGTTTGTGTAGCGCCCACCACACCCTCACGTAATCCTACAGTATGTATGGTCACATCTGATGCCGGTGTCGCACTAGCATTGCGTCCTCTTAACTAACTCCGTAAATCTCACTGTACTAATTAACGGCATCATTTAATCAACCGCTCCCGTGTTTTTATTAAGTGCCGTTGGGTCACAGGGGTCATGTAGACGCGGCGCCATGCCATCTCTGGTGTTTTTTAACCGCTAATAAATAACGCAAAGCAGTTTGCCGTATGGCAAGTAAATTAGCCTGTTATTCATGTGAAAGAGATGCCTCTGGCTACAGTAATTAGCTGCTTCTCTGTGTGGACAACCTCTGGGTGTTTGAACTGTGTATAATGTACAGTACCAGCAGCGAGAAAAAAAATATCCCTTTGTCCAGAGGGATGGACATGTACAGCATACAGGCCTTGGTCTAACCACACATAATGAAGACGCGTAGAAACGTTGGCTAGTTTACATGTATGTGTAGTGTACATGTATGTGTCGGTATGCATCTACACATGCATCTACACATGTATCAGTGTGTGTAGGTGCTTGCCTAAAGGGCATGCACTGCGTAGATATGTCAGACCTAGCGGCTAACACAGGCCCACACAGGCCCACCGATCTGTTTTTCTTTTTTCTGTGCTCCTCGTTTGCGGTAATAAAATGGCGGCGCGCAGGACGACTCAAAATGGCCTCCCAGCTGTTTGAGAGGGGGGAAGGGGGGGGGGGAGAGAGAGGGGGCGGGGGGGGTCCGCATTACATTACTCGGCGTATTTCCCCCATGTCAACCTGCGCTAATATGTGTTCTCTCCTCCCTACTCGTTCGCTCATCAGGGCTGATTGCTGTGGGCTCCATCACAGTTGTTTCACATTAGGGAAGTGAGTCGACATAGACGATGATTCTGACTGGAATCAGCGCCCACGAACATGGCTGTCAAAGCAGTCAGTGAGATCTGAGAGGTGTTGACTAATTGCCTGCTAATTACACAGAAAATTGTCTAATTAAGCTGACGGTTAATTAGGCTAAGCTTGCACAGCAGTCTTGAAGACGTTTTCTTTTGGGAGGGGGGGGGGGGGGGGGGGGTGTTGTGTGTGAGTGAGTGAGGGAATGAGTGTGGGTGGAAGAGTGTATGAGTGAGCGTGTTTTCACACCCAGGGTGGGGGTGCATGGTAAGGGATTGTTTAATTGGCACACGTTCAGTGACTTCTTCCCAAGGTACAAAAGCATGGGAGTGACAGGGTGAAGTGTGTCCGCGTGTGGTCGTGCAAGCGTGTGTGCGCGTCACCCTACCGCACGGCGACAGCACAAGCAAGTGTCGAACACGACAAACGACACACTCCGCCTCACCACGGTGCCTGTACCCGCTTCCGTATAAACATGGGTGGCCATTCTGACGGATGGAAGGACGGATAGATGGACTGAAGGACGGCCTACGAAGGCACACAAACGCCCAGACAGACGCGCACGCACGTGCACAAACGCGACCGACCGGGCTCTTTGTTCCTTGAGTGGTCTAGAAAGCCTTCGTGCATATCAACAGCGGCAACAGCAGCAACAACAACAACACCGGGAGCGAGACCAGAGGTGCCATGTTGGCGGAGCAGCAGACAGCAGTCACAGTCCAGCTGTTTGTGTTTGTTTAACTTCCTAATGACCAGCGTAGGTTACCCTGCCCCGCAGAACACAACAATGGGACAGAGAGAACAACAAAATACAGGGAGAGAGAGAGAGAGAGAGAGAGAGAGAGAGAGAGAGAGAGAGGGAAGAGAAATGGCGGCAGCCTCATTAGATGCAGTTCCATGTTTACGTTTGATAAATACGCCCGTTAATTGGGAGATCAGAGTGCCGGTGACTGCCTCCCTGCATGGCTCAGTGCACCGCCGAAGGATGCTCGGAGACGTCTGCTGTGTTCCACTAATGCGGTGAGCCTCCCCGTCTGTCGCTCTGTCTAACACCTCGCTCAGCTGCGTTTGAGAGGCGACCGGGCCTTAAAGCGGAGGTCACGTTCCCAGAGTGCCCTCTTCCAATAAAAGAAGGAGGTTCCTGGTTCAGCTGAGGCAAGTTGTTTATTTCGTGTGTGTGTTTTTTCCCCCCTCGTCCTTGATCACAGCTGTCACAAAGTAACAAGCTGCAACGCTCGAACAAACAGTAGAACCCACTCGGGTCGGTGTCAGGTTGACATGTCGTCCAAACAGACGATACGATAATAAAAGCACTTCCCAATCATGTAAATGGCCTAAATCGAGTCTATTATCATCAGGGTGGTGTTAGCTAAGTGCATAAAGCTGTCAGCCAAAGTAGCATTGCACCTCCCAAACCGTTTTCTAGGGATGACTCTGGTAGAAGTGGATTTTTTCCCCTTCCGCGTACATGAAAGATAGTCCGAACCCGGGTTTTCCGACGGAGAGAACGAGAGGGAAAGGACAGAAATTAGTACGGTGGAACGGGGGGGTGGGGGGGGGGGGGATGGGTGGAGGAGAGGTGGACAGTGAGGAGGACTAATGACCGAACTGACAGACAATATCCTTATTCATCTATCACTCCGGGCTAATATCCTGCCGTCTGACGGTCATTTGTTTAGGCTCCTTCAGGCCCCGTCTATCATGTCCTCTGCTCATGTCTCAAGTTCTGGAACGGGTCGTAATCTAGTCACCCCATATTGCTACCTAAATCATAACGATTTACCTCTGAATGTAGACCCCCAAAAATTCGAGCAGACAGAGAGAGAGAGAGAGAGAGAGAGACAGAGAGAGAGAGAGAGAGAGAGAGAGAAGAGAGAGAAGAGAGAGAGAGAGAGAGAGAGAGAGAGAGAGAGAGAGAGAGAGAGTGTAACGGAGTGAGGTCAAGAGGCAGCCCAGGTAAGATTGAGTAAACAGAGTTGTCTAAGGATTTATCTCACGTTGTGGCCTGCTTAGATTGGTTAGTTCGATGCTGACATGTCATAGATTCCAGGTGTTTCAGATTGAAAGCTGACAGCAGTAGTGAGGATTAGAACCGCCAGGGCCTATCTCTGTCACACATCTCCGTCATCTACATCAATGAGGATCACGCATGTGTGCCCACCTGCGTGTGCGTGTGTGCATACGTGCAAACACACACACTCACTCACACACTCGCCGCACCCGTTCTCACAGACAGCGCTGTCGGCGCCACACTCTGCCCTCTAACACTATCAACACCCCTCCCCACCCCCCTGTGCAACACAAACATACACACATTACAAATTCATGCACACACACACACACAATGGATTGTTGTGTACTGTAGCACTAACAGCAGCAACACCATTTCATGTCCAGGCCCATCTTGTGTCTCAGAATAGCATGGGGCAGATTGCTGACTGCAGCTTTCCTCCGCCTCCTGTTAACCCCCTCTCTGTGCACGCAAGTGTGTGTGTGCGTGTGTTTGTGTGTGTGTGTGTATTAGGTTTGTGTGGTCGGCAGGGGCAGTACACATCATCATTTAATGATGGCTTAGCAAATGTTACATCTGCACTTTGCTCTCTGACGAAGATGGATGATGGGGAAATCGCCTCCTAGCTGGTACACTGTCCGTCCTCCCTCCCCCTCTTTCTCTCTCGCTCTCTCTCCATCTCTCTCTCTCTCTCTCTCTCTCTTTCCATCTCTCTCTCTATCTCTTTCTCGCTCTCTCTATCTCTCTCTCTATCTCTCTCTTTCCATCTTCTCTCTCTATCTCTCTCTTTCCATCTCTCTCCCTCTCTCTTTCTCTCTCTTCCTCTCTCTCTCTCTCTCTCTCTCTTTCTTTCCCTCTCTCTCTCTCTTTCTTTCCCTCTCTCTCTCTCTCTCTCTCTCTCTCTCTTTCTCTCTCTTTCTTTCCCTTTCTTTCTCTCTCTCTCTCTCTCTCCATCCATCTCTCTCTCTCCATCCACTTCCGTCCTCTCCTTCATGAAGCGTCCTGTTTGAGAGCTGACTGCAGTTGGCCTGTCTGGCTGAAGTCGTGGCGAGAGAGAGCGGACCCTACTTTGATTTTTCTGTCACGACTGCTTATGGTGATTAATGTGTGGACTTGCGGGCCACTCTGGGTGATTATGGTACCAGTGGGTCCTGGTGCTGCCCGCCTACACTCAGTCCTGAGGGTGGAAAACATTCCTCTTCTGGAACCTTCCCCTCAGCTCAAATGACTCATTCCGGGCATTCCTAATGAACTTATTTCTTCTGAATTGAATGCAAAACCCTCTCTGCTCAATGCTGTGTTCTTGTCATCTCATTGGTGCGTGCATTATAAAGCATGCTACCGGGTGCATTATTTTCCGTGGGTGAGACAGCGGCTAGTTTTTGCATTGTGAGGATTAGGCTGTTTCTCCCTGTCTCCGGTTCCTGGCTGTGGTGGCGATGATCTCCAGTCTGCAGGAGGAGCTAGCTGGGTGTTTGATCTGGTATTAGCTTCAGTCTGCAGCCTAATGTGTTGGATTATCTCCCCCTTGCCGATATGCAGCGCTCTTGACCCCTTCTGCTATAAAAGGGAGGGAGGGAGGGAGGGAGGGAGGGAGGGAGGGAGGGAGGGAGGGAGGGAGGGAGGGAGGGAGGGAGGGAGGGAGGGGGAAAGAGAGACGGCGGGGAAAGAAAAGAGGTAAACAGCGAGGCCTCCTCGGGGCGAGATAACAATGGTTGAGTAAGAGGCATCCTTTACTTTCACCCCCCCTCCCACCCTCCCAACAGCAGAGGGCTAGGGAGGTGTAAGATTTGGTTAATTCACCATGCTAGGGCATTAACTCCAGCTTCTGGTAGTCCACCTACCCAGGCTGTCAGATTTCTCTCTCTCTCCTGGCCATCCGTGCCAAAAAGCAGATACACTCTGAAAGTCTCCATGTTGTCAAAGGTGGAAAAAAGGATTTGCTGCGATAAGACCAGTAAACCAGAGAGCATATAACTGCCGGTTTAGTCATCCCCATATGGCTGAAAATCCCAGCAGGGCTTTAGGTGTGAGTGTGTCTGAGTACGTGTGCGTGTGCAAGTAAGGCCATGTGTGTGGGCATCTTGTGCAGATTTCCCGTGCTCATGTGTGCACGTGAGTGTGTCAGTCCACCACATTCGATTAGTATTTCTCACATGTGTTCCTCTGTGAAAGGGCTGCTTGCTGTACTGTGAGGATTAGAGACCTGTGAGACCATGATAAACCCCAGTCAGCGCCTAAACACACACACGCACACATATATGTCTGCGTGTGTTTCTATGCATATCTATATACGGATATATGCCATTCAACCTAATCAAAGAACTGTGTTTTGTGTCGGAGTGTGTGTGTCTGAGTGTGTGTGTGTGCCACCATGTCTTTCTCCAGCCTGATCCTTGCTTGTTAATGAACAGCAGGATAGCCCTGTTTCCTAACCAGCCGGGAGCCCTTCAGTGCCATTAGTCTGGGGAGAGGGAGCAGGCGGGAAGGGCAGGCAGCAACAGCAGGCGGAAAGGGAGCTGGTAGCCTTGCACCGCCAGTGTGCTGTGAAATAAAGGACAGAGTCACAAAGGATCAGCGAACATGTTAATCTATATGAACCACTCTCCGGGAAGGGAGTTTCAAGCATGCACATACATGCACGCACACACACACACACACGCACACACACAAAAGGAAACAGAGGGTGGGAAGGAAAAGAGATGTTGAAAGGGGGAGAGAGGCAGAAAAAGGGAAGAAAGGGAGGGGTGAGAGGAAGGCGGAGAGGGAGAACCGACGTGGCAAAGTGGTACGGTAGCGTTATCAGTCCTGAGAGGCACCTGGGTCTGGCCCACGCCTCTCTCCCCGTCTCCTTTTGGCTGTTTGCACGCTCTCCCTCCAGTCGGTTCACATTCAAACTCTTGGTTGTGATAATAAATACAGCCTGCAGCTAGCTACTCCCTGACTGGGGCCTGGTCAGGAGTCAGAGCTGCAGATGAAGATGGAGGTTAGAGAGAAGGTTCTTCTTCTAACCCCCTGCCAGCCCCCTGCTAGTCTCCTGCTGTCCAACCCCAGGGCACCGACAGTTCACATTTAGTCTTTTTTTTTCTTCTTTCACGTCAGACAGGAGGGTAGCATGTAGCGGCAGACAGGAGGTTAGCATGTAGCGGCAGACAGGAGGTTAGCATGTAGCGGCAGACAGGAGTTTAGCATGTAGCGGCAGACAGGAGGTTAGCATGTAGCAGCAGACGGGAGGTTAGCATGTAGCTGCACACGGGAGGTTAGCATGTAGCGGCAGACAGGAGGTTAGCATGTAGCGGCAGACAGGAGGTTAGCATGTAGCTGCACACGGGAGGTTAGCATGTAGCTGCACACGGGAGGTTAGCATGTAGTGGCAGACAGGAGGTTAGCATGTAGCGGCAGACAGGAGGTTAGCATGTAGCTGCACACGGGAGGTTAGCATGTAGCGGCAGACAGGAGGTTAGCATGTAGCGGCAGACAGGAGGTTAGCATGTAGCGGCGGACAGACACCCAGCCACAAGGAAAGAGAGGGAAAGAATGATTTTTTTGTAGTAGTAGTAGTAGCTGGCAAACTTTTTGTTTGGGGTGAGCTGTTCAGAGACGTAGAGACAATATCAAGCTAATTACACTCAGTGAGCCTAACTATATAAATGCATTAGGGACGTGTTTAATGTGAAATTCCTATTTGAATCCATTATGGGGACGAATACTTGAACCGGCAGCACCATTTGGTAGATAAAAGGATAGAGAGAGAGAGAGAGAAAGAGAGAGAGAAAGAGAGAGAACATAGATGTGGCTGTGCTGTGTCTTATCACAGACATGCAAATGAGGCCTAATTAGAGCTAATTATGGTTTCTTGTCTACGTTGTTGAAAAAGGAAGTCCAAATGTTATGAAATGAAGTTTCTACACCATTATCTTAATTGTTTCCTAATTATGATGTAGATTCCATATGCCTGCATTGGTGTTTTAAAAATCATTACTACCATCCTGTAGTAGGGATGACAGTATTGTGGTGGTGTATAAGTTCATTGTTGGATTCAATAACTAGCATTGCTAACCAGGCAACATGCACACTGTACATCCCGCAAAATACTGTCTTGATAAAACCCCATTTATTTGGACATAGAAAGACCTAAGCAATGTGTGCGGGTGTGCGGGTGTGCATGCATCCATGTGTGTGCACGTATGTGCCTTTTTCCTGGGCGATTGACCTTGCGGTGCTTTTGGTTGTAGTTGGGTTGTTTTGTGATCTGCCAAAGCCATTAGCAGGTTGGTTGAAGCATTAGCCCTGCTAAGCTGCCAGCTGCCTCCTCTTGTCCTGGCCTGGCTGAAGAGGAGAGGAGAGGAAGGGAGGGAGGGAGGGGAAAGGAGAGGAGGGGGAAGGTAGGGGAGGGGAGCAGAGGATGACTTCAGAAAAATGTCTCCCTTCACAAGAATCTAATTACTACTGGCCAGTCCGGCCATTTGGCCCAGTCTCTGTCGGTGAACAGTTTGCCAGAAAACCGTTGAGGTTTGATGTATGTATCTGTCGCAAAGGAGTCAAATCTATCTATCACAGAGGGAAGGAGAGTGAAAGAAAGAGAAGAAGAGAAAATGAAGAATGAAAGCACGTTCTGTTGAGGTGTGGAATCTCAAGGTGCTCATTCAGCAAAAGACAAGCTTATGTTACATAAAACAGGGAGAAAGAAGAGAGCCAAAAAGAGAGATATAGGGAGAGAGGTAGGGAGAGTGTTGCCAGAGAGAGAGAGAGAGAGAGAGAGAGAGAGAGAGAGAGAGAGAGAGAGAGAGAGAGAGAGAGAGAGAGAGGGAGAGAGAGAGATATTTTTTACTGAAACCAAACTGATAGATTCAATCGTTTATTCAGTTACGCAAAAAAGCTTTTCTTTAGCTGTTATTCTGTGACTTGATCTTCTCCACAGGAAAGTGTCTTAGGAGAGCCTGTGTGATTAAATATGAACTCAGTTCAGCCTCAAACACCCCGAGGATGGAGAGGGAAAAAAATTAAATAACATTTATCGAGTTTGTGTCATGTATTTTTGTAAAATATGACCATAATTGTATTTTTTATGGTGTTTTACAGAGAAATAATGAACTAAGAACATATGCCCCGCGAGGAGTTTCTTTCTTTTTTTAGTTTGGCTGCAATCCAGGATGAAGTAGCAAGTAGGCTGTTTTTACAGCTACAGTTGTGTAAATGAATCATTCTGAAGGTGTATTGTAATTACAGGCATTACATCTACTTTTAACCCGGCCACATACTGTAAAGAACCCTGCAGGGATAAAGACTACAGATTTAGAATTGTTCCCTGTAAAGTGTTTAGAACAACACTGTTTAGTGCTTAGTGTATATTGTGGCAGCGATAGGGAAGGGAAAGAGGGTTATTTGAAAGATCTCCGGAGTAACTGGAAACGAACAGTAGTCAGCTGTATATTCTTAGTGTTGAGACACAATAACCAAATATGTAAAACCTTTCACAAAGTGTCACATTCAATGTATATATTCAACATACATTCAATACCATAAGTATAAGTATTACAATTTATTAAAATGGTATTAAACTCAAATGCAGAGAGGAAAGCTAAGAAAATACTTTCACATTCATCCATTGTTTTCCTCCATCTCCCCCTTCCTTCCTGTCTGTTCTCCTGACCGCTTCCCTCAGGACCTGGTGACCAATGTGTCCCCCAGGATCGTACGAGGGACCACCTCGGGGCCCATGTTCGGACCAGGCCAGGGCTCTTTCCTCAACATCGAGCTGATCAGCGAGAAGACGGCTGCCTACTGGTGTCAGAGCGTCACCGAGCTCAAAGCTGACTTCCCCAACAATGTGAGTGATGCTACTGCCTGTCTGCCTCTGTGGTGGCTGGGTTCGGGGGATTTAGCCTTACTGTAGGACGATGCATAGGTTCAAACATCTAACAATGGATGACTCTCACAGCAATTCTTGTTGTGGGCGAAAGTCGCCTCTGTACTTCTAAAAAAATGAACACCAGACACTTTCTAGAAATAAAATATTCCAGGTTATTAGACCAAAGAACAACCCTTTCATGAGAAGCTTTACATTACACACTTTTTCTTTTCATTTGAGCAAATTAGTTTTGCTAATCACACTGTTTGAATACAGCCTTGGTCTGTGTTTTCTTTGTTGCTGGTGGTAATGTCAGTCCCATGCATGCTGATGAAGGCCTTATATTTAGGCTTATGTTCATACTCATCCATGCATGCTGCCGTGTGTTTGAATCCGCCTGTGCATATGCTGAGGAAAATGTGTGGGGGGGAGGGGGGGGGGGGAATTATGAAAGTGAAATTTGTCTAATTTCTTCAATTCACATTTGGGGGAAAACTCAAAAAGTGCCCGGTATCAAAGAATCAAAAGAATATCAAAAAATCGATTTTTCTCCTCCAGTTTTCTATTCACAGATTCCCTCCATCCTCTCCTGCTGCCATTGTTGATCTGGATGAGAATTGTGTGTGAGGGAAGGCCGTGTGTGGGTGTGTGTGTGTGTGTGGGCTTGTTCCACACCAGCCTGCCTGTCCTCCTCATCTCCCCCTCTCGCTGTCTCTCTAATTGAGGCGGGACAAAGCAGACTGTGTTCCCGTGGAAAACAGCGCTTCGGAAACGGTCGGACACAAAGGAACTGGACTTGTAGGGTCTGCGCGCGTGTCTGCGCGCGTGCCTGCGTGTCCACACGTGTGTGCCTCACGTGTGTGACCTGCGTACGCACCGTAAGAACATCTCCACAGCCTTCCTCCAGGCTTGAGGAGTCCTAACATGCTGACCTGGACCCATCTACGGAGGTAAACGGCCCCGTGGCAAATCCACAGACACCCGTCTTCCTTCGTCCTCCCTAATCACCCTCGCGGATGATGGGGATCGGTGACAGCACTGGAGGAGAACAGGCCTGCTCTGATTAGGACAGATTAGAGGACGGCCCCTTGAAGGAGCAGAGGACGGAGAGGCGCTCCTGTCATTCAGGGCTTCCACCCCTCCTGCGAGATGGAGATACTGGTCTTCTCAAGTGAAGCGGTGACCTATAAAAACACACTGGTGGAGGTGTGGGGGGTTTTCATCTCCCAGAAACACACAGTGCATTAGAGGGAAGTACAGGCCCATTTAGCCCCTTCTAGATGACCTTGTGACGACATGAAGTTTTAGGTCAGAGCATTCTGGACAAATAGCCCCAATTGTGGCTCCGCACTCCCCAAATGGTCCCTATTACCTCAATAGCAAAGAAGTGGAGTATAAAAGAGAGAGAGAGAGAGAGAATTTGTGTGTGTGTGATCGTAACCACCCCTGTTGGTGCATGTGTGAGCACGTGCAAACACGTGTGTGTTCCCTGGCCACCAGGCCTGAGGGCGACAGTTTCCAGGTGATGTCCGCCGTCTCCATGGAGACGTGTTGTTAGCGTAGTGGGGGGGATGGCGGTGGGGGGCAGTTTGGTATTGTTAGCGCTGGTCTCCACTGCTAAGGTGCTAACAAGATTATACTGAGACACTGAACACTTTGATCTGAGACAGTTGGGGTGGATGTCTCTAATGAAGTCTGGAGAAAAGAGGAAAAAGAAAGATCTTCTCTGTTTCATTAGGTCAGTGGTTCTCAAAGTGGGGTCCCCAGACCCCTAGAGGTCCGCGAACCATAGCCAAGGATGTCCGCAAAATCATTTGGCATAAATTATAACATTGAAAAATTGTGCTGTATCATTAAAAGTGAAAAATATATTATAATCTACAGATGGGGACCATTTGCGCCAATAAAATAAGCATATTGTCTCCAGTTAAGAGCACACAGGGTATGCTGAATGGGTGTTACGATTATGGTGTGATCCTTGGAAAATGTTCACCCCTGTAAGGGGTCCCTGGCCCGAAAAGTTTGAGAACATAGTGTCATTAAACTTCCAACTGTCTATTGGTGCCACCTGGTATGACCTCACCTCTCCACTGCTTAAATCTATTCGAAACTAAAATCACGTTTTGTTGTGGTGAGTTAGGGTTTGTGAAAATAAATCAAACTAGAAAATCAAATGACCATCACAACCACAAAAGCATGGTAGCTAGCCAAATAAACCCCATGTCAAGATAACTGGACCATTCTTTTCCCCTGACATTTCAACTGTACCACATACAGATATATATATATATATATATATATATATATATCTGCCCAGTTACTCTTTATGATGGGCTTTATGACTGCACTGTAAAAGGGTTGGTAGATATAGGTAGCCATAACAATGGTATATGACTAGCAGGTCAACTCACATGTAAAACAACATTGAGTGTGACCATTTAACGGTCAATAAATCTCCAGGTTCGGTGCCTGACTCTCGTTCCTGCTCCCTCGTCTACTTCCTGTGCAGCACGCATTGGCCTCCCCTCCTCTATCACATTGTCGCGGCGAGGATGTTTCATATCCCAGAATGCTGAGAACATCAAATAAGACTAATACATATCAAATACAGGTCCGTGTGTGTCTAATGGTAAAATGTCAGGAGTGCATGGGAGGTGCTTGGCTTTATTTGCCCAGCCTGATGTAGGTCTCTTTAAGCCAGAGTGGTATAAGGGCCCCGGTATGGGCCCAGTGACGGGTATGATTCGAGGGGCCGCAACACCCCGGGAGATTGATATCCAGCGGATATTTGCGGCGGCGGCGGTGGAAGGTGGGGGGGCTTGGGAAGATTTGGGGGGAGGGTGTGAGGGGGGGGGGGGAGTGGGGGGGTTTAATATCCTCTAGTGAACCTTTCCGCCTATTATGTGACCTGCTGTTGGAGGGAGTAACATTTACTGTCTCTCGAAAGCAGGTTTTAATGCTCGTTGTGGCTAGACAGCAGCCTTATGACGGAAGAGGTGACGGCCGTCTCTCTCTGTGGCATTTGGATAGGGCGGCCATCTTTCATCCGAGCTTATTGCCGTCTCTTATGTACTGTAGCAGTGCTTAAGAGCTGGGCTGGCTTTAAGTCTGCGAGTATTTCATCTCTAGACACACTGGAGCAGTGTATTGACGACCACTAAACAGCGATGACCTGAAACTTTTGGAAGATTGGATTCAGATGAGTTTGAGATGGAGTTTGAATACGGACAATCCAAACAGAGACCCTTTTTGGCTTTTTAACAAGGTGTGTGTGTAGGTGTATGTGTGTGTGGGCATGCATGTGTGGGCATGCACGTGCGTGTTGTGTGAGCATTCACATGCATGTGTGTGCATGTGTGTGAAGAGCATGTGTGTGTGAGCATGCACGGGCGTGTGTACGCGTGCATTTTTCTGCATGCGCGTGAGTGATTGCGGCGCCAGCCAGCGTAGGCGTGTGTCTATGTGTGCAGCCTGTATGTATGTATGTATGTACCGTATTTTTCAGAAATAAAACCGCGGTTTATAACCCGATTTTTCTTGTGGTGGTGCAGGTTTATATTTCGAAGCGGCTTTATAGAGCGTTTTTATAACAAAACAACAGTAGAAACACTGTTTCATGCTATTTAACCCGCTAAGGAGTAGCGTCACACAAATATGTGATCGTTTCGAATGCGGGTCTCACAGCGTAACGTGGCATATATGTGTTGCCGGTGAAACCACCTCCCCGAAATTAGTTTTTGCAGGTTGGGATGTCTGCTCGCATGATAGTAGCATTGCTACGAGTATTATGCTAGCTAACTTAGCCTGGAAGCTAACTAAAGCTAGTTAGCTACCGTTTCGGAAAAATAACTTATGCTTTTGGGACCGTTAGAACTCACGTGTCTAAAGGTAAATATTTGTTCATTCCCGGGCAATAGAAAACATACATTACGCACTTACTTACTTATGTTTTCGAAGTGTGTTACACAACGGCAGTACTGCCTATACTCATGCATTGCTTGGTATCATTGTTCCCGTATCAAGTGCGGCATATGTTCCAGTGCGGTTTATAATCCGATTTACAAACACAAAGCTCCCATTCTGGTGGCGTGAGGTTTATAGAAAATACGGCTTATTTTCCCCAAAATATGGTATGTGTGTGCATGCATGCTGTGTGGATGTGTGTGTGCTGTCTCTTCTTCACAGCCCAGGGGTAGGCCCTATGTGGGGGAGACCTGCTGGCTCCCCTCGCCTCTCCATCCCAGTCATACATCACATTCCTTTTTATTTCCGTGATTACTTAAAACCAGGGGGCATTATGAATCAGCAGCTCCCAGCTCACCTGTTTTATGGCCAGGCTTATTGTGTGTCTGGGAGGAGAGAGAGAGACACACACACAAAGCAAGAGAGAGAGAGACAAAGAGAGAGAGAGAGACAGAGAGAGAGGACAGACAGAGAGAGAGCGACAGACAGAGAGAGAGAGCGAAAGGAGGAGCAGAGAGGGAAGACAAGAAGCCGTAATCCACCCAGGGCTTCCAGCAAATACCCTCCTCCATCTCTCGCCCTCCTCCTCCCTGGTCTTTTTTATTGTTTTAATAACACTGCCACAGTGCAGGATTTGGCCTGATCCTGTAAAATTATAAATATTGATTTTGTGACTTTGAGGGAGAGAGGGAGGACCAATTGACGGTGCTTATGAGAGACAGGATAATAGCGCTAAGATCCATTTCATAATGTGTTAAAATGAGCCCTTGATGGGATGGTGGGGGCTAGCTGGGAGACTTATGAGGTTGGGGGTGGGGGGAGGGGAAACAAACGATGATTCTATCATAACACTCACTCCTGGTTCTCTTCTCTCCTTGTCCTCTCCCTCTCTCCCTCTCTCTCTCTCTCTCTCTCTCTCTCTCTCTCTCTCTCTCTCTCTCTCTCTCTCTCTCTCTCTCTCTCTCTCTCTCTCTCTCTCTTTCTCTCTCCAGATCCTTATATCCAGCATCATGTGTGGCTACAACAAAGCTGACTGGACCGAGCTTGCCAAGATGGCAGAGGTATGTCAACGAAACCCAGCTCGAACGCAGCCCTCCTTACCCAGTCTCCCTGTGTGGGGAGCACCGCACCAAGTTAGGTGCATGTTTGTGAAGCTAAACCTCCATTTTCAGAGGCTGAAAGGCCTCCCTCCACTGCCAACCACAAATATTGAACCAGGGAGGATGTAATCCTGGATTTGGAGGGTGTAACATTTAGTTAAATGTTTATCTGCCCCAAACCATGCCAAGTGGCTGCCAGGCTGCAAGGAGACAGACGACACTGTGGGAGTTAAAGTTGGAGGGAGGGAGGGAGGGGGGGGGGAGGGAGGGAGGGAGGGAGGGAGGGAGGGAGGGAGGGAGGGAGGGAGGGAGGGAGGGAGGGAGGGAGGGGGGGGGGGAGGGAGGGGGGGGAGGGAGGGAGGAGGGACCTTTTTCAGGCTAGACAGCGCTGGCTGTAGGAGTGAAAGGGATTAGGTTGAACAGAGGGTGTCGCGCGACGTTTTTAAGAGAATCAATCGTTAAGCTGAAGTCGGGTGAAGTACGGAGTTAACGTGGATGACGTATACATAATAAAGTTACCAACGTCACCATCATCGACACACAAACAAAAAACGTAACACAAAGACAATTCCTGGAGAGTCCAGCAGACACCAGCACTACCCAGCTGATGGTCCTGGACGCCCAATAACATCCTTCAACAGACGTGTTTGTGTTTATGTTATAACACACAGTTCTCAAAAGTCATTGGTCCATCCACAATCATGACATAGACAAGCGACTGTCCCATATCTCTTCTGTCATTGGCTAACTCCCTAAAACAATACAATCAATCCGTACAATCAGTCCATTATCACCAAAACAAAAATTTGGTGATAATGAAATTGATGTGCTTGTTCATGAGGTAAAAATATTATTGTATAATATTTAACTATTATACAAGCCCGGAATTCCACACCGACACAAAAAGATGCCATCTGGACGGAAATTACAAATTCCAGTAACTGTAAAAGTGCATGGCTGCTTACTCTGTAACGCGTAATGATTTTGTGTTCAATCAACAGAAAAAGTGTGATCCTTGTGGCAAAAATCCTTTCAGCTCGTCTCCTTGGCCTATGTCTTCGTCTTGCTCGCATTACTGCTGCCATTTCACCAGGAGGCATATGCGAGGAAACCCGCATCCTGGTTTACACCTGCTTTTCTTTTCGCAGAATTTTCACCGCAAAACAGAGTCGCGCTTTCACGGGCGGTTTTTGTACATACCGTGGAATACACAATTAGGCGCACTTTACGCACCCCCCCCCCCCATCTCTTTATGGGAAACTCACACTTTCCCCTTGAATGCATATGCATGACACGGAAAAACACAAATTGCCATTTTCAGTTCCCGTGACAGGCAGTCTGCGCTTTTACCTCAGTGCGGCATGTTTGTACATACCTCGCCATGCTTTTACGCGCACGTTGCGAAACAAATACGCCTGAAATGGGCACAAAAGCGTCAGTACATGAGGCCCACAGAGTGTAACCAACAATCCTGCAGCTTCTTCCCCCCCAGGTAATAAAGCTCTCAAGCCACTCTGACTTCATGTCTCCAGATGACCCCATGTCAAACTCATCTCCATTGTATCAAGAATCTTAAATAGAAGGCCGTATAAGATGCCCACCCTTCCCTAAGGGTAAACTGGCCCACAGAGTGGTCAGCACCTTTAGGTCAAACAGACATTCCTCTTAACCATTCACCCCTTCTTGACCTAGCTTCAACTAGTATCAAGAACAAAGGAGCTTACAGTTTACCTCTATTAAAACACCATTCATTGTACATAAGCCCAACATTCATTTCACAAGGGATGGAGAGAGGGGTGAGGAGAGAGATGGAGGGAGGGTGAGGAGAGAGATGGAGGGAGGGATGAAGGGTGTCTGGTTCCCTCCCAGTCCAGATATATCCAGGCGGGTCCATATGCGATGTCAGAATGTTCCAGACTTCGAGGCCTCAGCCCAAGCCTTCTCACACACATCACTGGGGAGTGTCACTTTCTGACAGGGACAAGGTGTTGCCACCACATGGACCATATCACCGCTATCACTCTCTCTCTCCCCATCTCTCTCTCTCTCTCTCCATCTATCTCATCTCACTCTTTCAATTTTTTCTCTCTTTTCTGTCTGTCTCGCTATGTCTCATCTCTCTCCATCTCTCCATCTCTCTCTCTTTCTCTCTTTTTCTTTCTCTCTCACTCTCTTTTGTCTGTCCTGTATGTGTTGTCTCTCTCTCTCACACTCTCTCTTTTGTCTTTGTGTATCTGTTGCCTGTCTCTGCCTCTCGATCTCTGAGCTGTCTAACAAGAGCAGTACAAACAGCCCATAATGCTCATCCGGGTATAGCACCTGGATGGAAGAGAACACAGCGACAGTTTCCAAGGATTTCACCGGAGCTGACTCCATTATATCTCCATGCATCCAAGTGTTGATTCTGCTGCCGATTTCATCGACTTGCCACTCGCTCTTAGCTCATTAATGCCTGACCTACCTGGCCCTCACTTACCCCCACCCACAAACATCTTCATGTCCACACTCTGCAACCAACCACTCACTTTCATGCCAAATGAGAAGCAAGGTAAACGGCTAGTCTGATGATGTCAGTCTTGCCACACTTGCCACACTTTCTTTCCCTCTTTCTTTCTTTCCCTCCTTCTTTCTTTCTTTCTTTCTTTCCTTCCTTCCTTCCTTCCCTCCTTCTTCCGACCCCTCTAAAAGAGGACCACAGCAGAGTAGAGGAGAGCATGAGGGAGGTATAGAAGACAGAGCAGGCTCGTTGGTAGCCGTGGTCAGACTTGACCAGGGTGAAGATTTGAAACTGTGAAACTGAGTGTGTCAGAGGCAGCGGTGTTAAAAATGTCAGGGGTTACTTCCTGACTGTCGGTCAGCTGCCTGTGTGACTCCATTGGCATGTACAGCATGTGTCAGTCGCATGTGTGTGTGTGTGTGGGGGGGGGGGGTAGGTTGGAGGTCCACTCCGCACCCACTCTCCCTCATTATTTCATTGTTACACTAAAAAGGAATAGAGAGAGAGAGAGAGAGAGAGAGAGGGGAAAAAATACCTGTGCCGGAAAATATATGAAAAGGGGGGGGGGGGGAGAAAAAAAAACGGTTGCCATGGCAACAAACGTTTTCAAGGCGAGTCAACCATTCATTTCCACATTGAAGTCTGCAAGGCAACACTTAACACTGTGCGTTGCCTAAGGATACTACTTAAAAGTTCTTTCTCTCTCTTTCCCCCCCCCCTCCCCTCCCTCACTGAAGTGTCAATCTGAAGTAAAACATTTCTCTCTTTTTAACTGCCTTTTCGGTTCGGCGCCCTTCTCTCCCCCCCTCTCTTCTGATTAGAAATTCCCTTCTTTTTCACACTGCAGTTGCATCATACCCAATATAAGCCGGAGGCGATAATTCCTTATGTTCACGTCTCCCTATGAGCTTCGTATCTGATTCATTCTACAGAAAACAGCGGAAAGCAGGCAGACCAGTCAATGAACACGGGCCTGTAATCACAGCTAAAGTATTTGGGCAGCAGTTAGTCAGAATGACACTGCTCTCTGGATGTGTGAAAAGCTGATAAAAGCCTTCCAGCTGAAGCCCTCACACCCAGGCACACACACACACACACACACACACACACACACACACACACACACACTGTGAGACTGCTGCCCGCTAACAAAGACATGCACACTCCTATAATTGGATTTCATTGTATCTTGTGATTTTATTTGTGTGTGCGTGCGTGCGTGCAAGGACGGCATTGGTTCTGTTGGATGAAATGAGACGTGTTTTTTTGTTGTTGTGGGGAGCATCCACAGTATCTGCGTGGTTTGGAACTTTTGTTTGTCTTCATGTTCAGGCTTCTCAGGCGGAGAAAGGCTGGACCATTGAAATGGCTTGAGCACACACGTGTACATTCTTTCCAGCTCGCTCTCTCTTTCACAGACAGAAACACACATACTTCACCCTCACGTCGGTCTGGAAAGTGGATGGTTATGAGTAACCGACCTTGAATGCCCTGATTAAATACTAGCCAGCATTATGGAGCTCAACCTCAGCCAGAAAATGCGAAAGGACCCGAAGTTCTTCCTTTTCGTTTCACTCTCTCTCTCCTCCCTCTCTTTCTTTTTCTCCCTGCCTCTCTTTTTTTCCAGCTCTCGCTACTCTCTCCTCCCTCGGTTGCCTCTTTCTCTCGCAGCTGTCTCCTCTCTTCCCTCCTTCTCTCCGTTTTTGCCTTCGGTTTCTCTCCCTGTCTCTCGACTTTCTCCTCTCTCCTCTCCCTTGCATCCACCTCTCTTTATCTCTCTCCCCCAACTTTTTCCTCCCCTCCCTGACATCTCTCTCTTTCTCTCTTGTCTCTCTCGCCCCCCAACGTTTTCCTCCCCTCCCTCTCCTCTCTTCCTTTCCCTCCTCGACATCTCTCTCTTCCTCTCTCTTCCTCGCGTTCCCCCAGCTCCTCTCCTCTCCCTCCTGTATCCTCTGCCCAGGGCTGGTGTGTCTCTCCTGGCCTCAGTGCTGTAGCCGCGGTCCTCCAGAGAGACTGACAGGCAGCACACAGACCCTCGCTTCCCTTATCAACGTCCAGGCTTGCTAATCCATGACAAAGCCCACGTCATCCTCGATAAATATCTGCTCTGGATCACTGTGGAGCCTGGAGCCTGCTAGACTGCTCTCTCTCTCTCTCTCTCTCTCTTGCTTTCCAACTTTCCCTCTCTCTCTCTCTTGCTCTCTCTCTTTCTCTCTCACTCTCTCTCTCTCTATTTATCTATCTTTCTTTGTCTCTCTTTCTCCCTCTCTCTTTCTCTCTTTCTTTCTATCGCTCTTTTTCTGTCTCTATCTGTTTTAGGAGGCTATCCATGCGGTCCCTCCACTGTTCTGGATTAGAAGTTGAGAAGGAGTAGGAGAACGCGTTACTGTAAGAGGACAGCACGAATGAAAGGGTTGAGATATTCTCCTCTAGTATGTATGCTACAGCATGACCAGTTTTAGAATGAGCTCATTTATTGACAAAAAGATAGACGCGCACTTTGTAATTTGGGGTATTTTGTGTTTGGGGTGGGTTGTGTGTGTGCGCGTGTGTGTGTGTGTGAATGTGTGCATGCTTTGATAGGATTAAGATGGCTCTTTGCAGCCCCGGAAATTCCGTCCCTTTTCTCTCTCTGCGAGTCTTTGTTGTTGTATACATGTGTGTGTTTATTGTGTATTGGCTCGCGCTTATTTGAAATCCCCACATCTTTGTAGACCTCTCCAAGCCTCTCTCGCTCTCTCTCTCTTTCCTGGCCTGGCCTTCCCCCCTCCCTTTCTTGCCTTCTGGTTGATAGGGATGTGAAGACTTGTCTAACAAATTGCTTCTGCTTCCTGTTCTCAGCTGTGTACAGGATAAGCCCCCCCCCCCCCCCCACACACACACACACACACACTTCTCCGTCTAAACGAAGCCTACAATATCAAACAGCTCCCTCTCTCCCTTCTTCCATCCCTAACCCCTCCCTCCCTCTCTCTCTCCCTCACCCACCCAGCATCACAAAGCTGCTTATTATGATCCAGGATGATAGTGCCTAATGTTGTTTTCTGGGTGGGCCTTTCTGATGGCAGAGAAGGAAGTGGAAAGGGGAAAGGAAGACCAGAAAAAAAAGATGAAGAAAAAAGAGAGGGAATGTGTGTGTGTGGGGGGGGGGGGGTCGCACTCACCCCTCCCCCCCCACACACACACACATTCCCTCCTTCTCCTCCCTCTTTGCCATAAAGGCTTAAGGAAGGAGGGTGAAATGAAACATTATTGATAATTGGCTTTGGGATTCCCGGCTACATTGTGTGTGTTCTGTACCTGCGACCCCGTGGCTAATTGACCGTGAAATCTGGGTTCTAATCCCACTCTGACACGCTCTCTGTGCTGCTCCCAAAGCTGACGATGATGAATGGCCAGAGGCCTGCTTCTTCTTCTTCTGTTACTCTCTCTCTCTCTTTCTCTCTCTCTCTCTCTCTCTCTCTCTCTCTCTCTCTCTCTCTCTCTCTCTCTCTCTCTCTCTCTCTCTCTCTCTCTCTCTCTCTCTCTCTCTCTCTCTCTCTCTCGTCTGTCTGTCTGTCTCTCTCTGTTTCTCTCTCTCTGTTTCTCTCTCTCTGTCGGTCTCTCTCTCTCTCTCTCT
Source organism: Thaleichthys pacificus (assembly GCA_023658055.1). NCBI lineage: Eukaryota > Metazoa > Chordata > Actinopteri > Osmeriformes > Osmeridae > Thaleichthys > Thaleichthys pacificus. Next base: position 4,425,765 of record CM042872.1, on the reverse strand, counting down.
CTCTCTCTCTCTCTAATGACTGTCAGTATGAGGGGTACGTCATATATCTGGAGTAGGGGGGCTGGCTGGCAGGTTGGCGGAGCTTTTTGTAATTGTTTAAATCCCTCTTGTGATGTGTTTTAAAGCCCCAGCGGAAATGTAATTGCCTGTCAAACAACGCCCGACGCCGACTGCTGGGCCTTCATCTTCCTCCTCCTCCTCCTCCTCCTCCTCCTCCTCCTCCTCCTCCTCCTCCACTCCTCCTCCTCCTCCTCCTCCTCCTCCACCTCCTCCTCCCCTCTACTCGTCTCCTCTCTTCGTTTCTCTCCCCTCTCCTCTTCACCATGGTTCCACGGTCTCGCCAGCACGAGCGCCCGTCCAGCCATGCAGAACAGCCCCTCATCATGTGTCTCGTCCGCTCCGGAAAGTGCCGCTCTGCCGTCTCTCCCGACTTCCGTTTCCGGGCCCGGCGAGCTTTTGCGCCGATCCACTTCAGCGGCACGACGCGCCCGCGGTGAACGTGACGAGCGCGCGGCGGACAGGAGGGTGGAGGTTAGGCGCGCTGGATGCGGCGTGGTTGGAAAGCAAGCGGGGCGAGACGGGGGAACGCAGAATGTGCACACACCCACGTTCTGTGCGTGTGAGATTTTCCCTCAGGACGGGCGAGAACAGGAATGTGTAATAAATATGTGTGGGGGGGATAACTGGTGTGTGTATGTGTGTGTGTGTGTGTGTGTATGTGTACGTGTACGTGTGTGTGTGTGTGTGTTCCCTCGCCAGGCTTCTGGAGCGGACGCCTTGGAGCTGAATCTGTCCTGTCCACATGGCATGGGTGAGAGGGGCATGGGACTCGCCTGTGGCCAGGTAGGAGTGTACACACACAGACACACACACACACACGGACACAGACACGTGAATGCTTTCACATACACTCACTCACAAGCACAATCAAGCACGGGAAAATCCCGTGTCCAAACTTTTGACTGGTACTGTATATGCAGACTCCCACACTCCCGCACACGCACACACACTCCCTCGCACACACACTCTCCCTCCCTCACACACACACACTCTCCCTCACACACACACTCTCCCTCACACACACACACTCTCCCTCACACACACACTCTCCCTCACACACACACACTCTCCCTCACACACACACACGCACACACACCATGTCCACAGACACCACACGTGTACATGTGCTCGCAAACACACACACTCCCCCCCCCCTCCCCCCCCCACACACACACACACACTAGAAGAGTAGGGAACTCTCTCCTGTAACATAGCATAGGGTGCCTCCTCTTTAGGGTGTCCTCGTTCCCCTTCTCTCTCAGATAGATGGCGTGATTGGAAGGGTTCCGTCAGCAGAGTAAACATAGTCGAAGGTGGTGGATCTGAGCCTTCTCTCCCCTGAAGCCTTTTACGACTGTCACAATGACTGGGAATGCATGATGCACCAATGACTTGAAAGGCAGGATGGCAGACACACATGCACGCACTCGCGTCTCTGCGCACGCACACAGACACAGACACAGAGACATCTATTTATGTCCCCCAGTGTAGTCTGGGGGGAAAGTGAGTGGTGCATGGCGGGTTAGGGTGGAGGAGGAGGAGGAGGCGTAAGGGAGGAGGAAGGCGAATGTGGAGAACAGCATTCGTTATTACCCCAAATCCTCTCCATCGGAACCCCTCTCTTCTACCGCGACAATTACTGGAAGTGAAAAAAAGGAGCCGGCGGGCCAATCATTGGCGGGCGAATCCCCTCTCTCCTGCTCTTGTGAGCAATACTTGTTCACCTGAGATGCTCTGCTTTCTGGATGCGATGGAATGTTTGCTTGAGTTTTCTGCATGGTTACAGGCTATACATGTCTGTCTGTTTGTATACATCTGTTCATCACTGTGACCCTGGAAGGGGCTGCGAATCAAGACATGCGCTGCTAATCGTAACTTGGAGTAAAGTGTATAAACACATTCCATTGAGTGTGTGTGTGTGTGTGCGTGTGTTGCTTGGTGTGTGCGTGTGTGTCAATGAGCCTGTCGGCAGCATCGGTCCACTCCTAAACTGTATAGACACAAGCTTTCTTTTGTGTGTGTTTGTGTGTGTGTGCGTGTGTGTGTGTCACTACCTTCCAGAGAGCTGGTGGTGGTCAACAACAGGTGACAGCAGAGCCTAATCTAACTGCCAGGTTCGAGTCACAACACTTATACAACCATTAGATGCTAAGTAGAAAGGAAGAGAGTGTTACAGTAATATCAGCCTCTCTCTCTCACTCTCTCTCTCTCACTCTCTCTCTCTCGCTCTCTCTCTCTCTCGCTCTCTCTCTCTCGCTCTCTCTCGCTCCCTTTCTCTCTCTCTCTCGCTCCCTTTCTCTCTCTCTCTCTCTCTCTCTCTCTCTCTCTCTCTCTCTCTCTCTCTCTCTCTCTCTCTCTCTCTCTCTCACTCTCTCTCTCACTCTCTCTCTCTCGCTCTCTTTCTCTCTCTCTCTCTCTCTCTCTCTCTCTCTCTCTCTCTCTCTCAGGCGCTATTTCTATGTAATTCTTCTGACTGTGAGAAAGAGAAGATTCTGACATGTGAGATGAAACGTACACCGGTCTGACACATAAGCCAGGGCAGAAAGGAATAAGCTATGGAGGGCTGTCACAGGACCAAGCACAAACACACACACACACTCACAGGCGTGCACACACACACACACGCATGCACGCTCATACTGCCTAAAGGCCTAATCTGGTACATAACGGAAGGGGAGAGGGAAGGGGAGGGGGGGTTGAGGAAGCCATGATTCTCCATCTCGCCATCCCACGACCAGCGCTCCAGGACAGCAAAGGAAGCTGGCGCTCGTCATCTTAAAGCCGGGACACAAAGCTAACACTCTCCCCTCCTCCGCTCTCTCCCTCATCCCCTCCTCCCTGACTCCCTCCTCACCCCCCGCCTCTGTCACTCCTTCCTCCCCTGCCTCATTGGCTCCCCGGCCTCCCTCCCTCCCTCCTCCTCCCTGCCTCCCTGCCTCCCTCCCCCTCCCTCCTCCCTGCCTCCCTGCCTCCCTCACCCCGCTCCTGTAAATGTGAAGAGTTATCCATCCCCTCTGTGCTGCTGTAGGTTTGTGTGCTGCCGGACAGAAAGCTAATCACAGCACGGCGCCCGCGGGACAGCTAACCTCGCCGTGAACTAAAGAGAGCCAATATCGCTCCATCACCTGGCGAGTCTGCCACCCCCCTCTCCCCTCCCCCTCCTTTCACACACACACACACACACACACACAGAGAAACACACTGACACCCACATGGGGGGGGGGGGAGATAAAACATTAGTCCTCTCTAGATTCAGTCTTAATGGCTCATTAATAAATAATTGTCCTTCTCTCTCTCCGTTGGTCGGATTTCTCTCCCCGTGCCACCTGTCGTTTTTCTCTTTCTTCGCTCACCTTTCTTTTACTTTTGGAGGAGCTTGTGGGCGTGTACATTTTTCTTCTTCTTTCCGTACAGATGTATATGTTTGTTTATTTTGGCATCACTGAAGGAGAAGGAGGGACTATCACCATGACCTGGGGCCTGGGCCCGACAGCGTTACCGCAGAACTCTGGTTCAGCATTCACCATCCCTCCCTCATTCTTCCTTCCCTCATCCCTCCCTCATTCTTCCTTCCCTCATTCCCTCATCCCTCCCTCATTCCTCCCTCATCCCTTCCTTCCCTCATCCCTTACTCCCTCATCCCTCCCTCATCCCTCCCTCCCTCATTCCCTCATCCCTCCCTCATTCTTCCTTCCCTCATCCCTTCCTCATCCCTCCCTCATCCCTTCCTCCCTCATTCCTCCCTCATCCCTCCCTCTTGTCTCCTTTAATACTACATCGGACATTCACAAATTAAAACGGAGGCTATTCCCAGCCCTTCCCACATGCATGGCCACAGACAGCTTCACTCATATAACTACCCCCCAACCCCTCCCCCTTTCAGACACACACTGTTCAGATACACACACACACACACTATCCCCCAGCGTTGAGCGGAGCGCAGTAGCGAGAGAGCTGACCTCCTGTGACCTTGCTCTGTTAAATTAAAATTTCAGGTGTAAAACCCTCCGGTGAGCCCATACCAGCCCTCCTCGCTCCTCCCCCCTTCCACTCCTCCTCCCCTGTCCTCCCCCACCACCACCAGCACCACAACACCATGTCTACTGGGCTGGAGTGTCACAGTGGGCCTCACCTCCACTACAACCCTGCCTGGGGGTAATCCTCCACCCCTTACACACACACACACACTCTGACACACTGATGTACACACACACATGCTCTCTCTCGCGCTCTCTCTCTCTCACTCTCTCTCTTACACAAACACTACCCTTTTACCCTTACACACATACACACACTCTCTCTCTCTCTCTCTCTCTCTCTCTCTCTCTCTCTCTCTCTCTCTCTCTCTCTCACTAACACAGACAAACTCTCTGTCTCACTGTCTTTTACTCTCTCACCCACACACACACAGACGACGGCCCCCCCGTCGTGTTGGAACTAATCCAGCCTCGCGTGCCTCCCTGCTCCCCAGGGACGGCTCACCAGGGAGCAGGGGGGGGAGAGGGAGTGGGGGTGGTGGCTGCCTCGCCTCCCCTTTCATCTGGGAGCGGACCCCCCTCGACCATGGCGGGGGGCCCAGGGTTTGATTCCACATCACGCCTCCTCCTACGGCTGTCGCTTCCTTCTGCTGTTCAGACTGGATGGACTGGTGGCTGGGGGCTGGAGCCTGGAGGCTGTAGGCTGGAGGGGATGGAGCTGGAGGCTGGGGGCTGGAGGGGGGGGGGGCAATTATTTTATGAAGTGCTTGGCATGTCCCATCAGTGTCCGCCCCCCCCCCACCCACCTTCCACTCCCCCCACCCCCCTGTCAGCCCCACCCCCCCCCCCCCCCCCCGCCCTCTCCAGGATTGTGTGATACCGTCTGCTCTCTCCCCTCCCCTCACCTCTCTTCCCTTCCCCTCTCCTCTCCTCCATTCTCTCCTCCTCTCTTCCCTTCTCCTCTCCTCCCTCTCCTCTCCTCCCTTTCCTCTCCTCCCCTCCCCTCTGGGCTGCAGCTCTCAGGCTGCAGCTGTCTGGGTCCTGAGAGGCTCAGTCGCCTGAGCCAGAACCATGCCAGGGCAGACACACAGGTGCCCTCCACCCCCCTTCCACCCCCTCCTACAATCTCCAGCCCCCAGCCTCTCCAAGCCCCTAGTTCTCCAGTCCCACTAAGACCCCCTCCCCAGCCTCTCCCCCACCCCCCCCCCCAGCCTCCCAGCCTCTCCACCACCCCCCCCCCCCCAAGCCCCCAGCCTTTCCACCCCAGCCTCTTCAGCCAAGTGTGGCCTCTCCTGTGTGCTGCCAGACTAAGACTCCCCCTCCCCCCCCCCCCCTCCTCCATCGCAAAACCTTAAGACGCACTCGAGCACATGCATATACACATTGACGCACACGCACACTAACACTGCAGCCTCATGCACATCCCTGGCCCCCGCAGTGTGGATGGCTGGCCCCCATCTGGTGGGTAATAAGCTGTCAGGATTGCGGCTGGCAGAGTTGGCCCTCTCTGGGCCCAGGGTTCGTCCGGGCACTGGCGTTGTGCCACTACCCAGACTCCTCCCCTGCTGAAGCCGCCGTAATACCATTTCCCACAACCCTCGGGGATGATGCTGCACGGTTGGGCCTGGGCCATCGCTCTGCTCTCTCTCTCTCTCTCTCATCTTGTTCCCTCTCTTCTCTTTTCTCCTCTCGTCTCTTCTCCTCACCCCACTATTCTTCTCTCCTCTCTCCTCTCTCCTCTCCTGTCCTCTCTCCTTTCCCCTTCTCTCCTTTCCTCTGCACTCTCTCCTCTCATCTCCTCTCTTCACTTCTCCTCTCTGGTGGAGTCTCATCATGGAGTTATGTGTGTACTACTACCATTGGCTGAAACCACCCTCACTCTCTGTCTCTCTCTCTGTCTCTCTCTCTCAGAATGTTCTTCTTCGCCAGAGGGCCATAATAATGGCATCCTTCCTGTAGCGCTGGAGTATAGATTTCCACACATACAACAGAACCTCCATCCGGTCTCATTCTGCCTGGGGTATTTGTGGTGCTGTGGGTACAGTACTGGTTCTGGGATATCTAGCCAATGAATCTCACTTGGAACATCAAGCTAGCCATGGCTATCAGGACCTCGGTCCCTCTCTTTTTCTCTGTCTCTCTCTTGGTCTTCTTTCTCTCTTTAGCTCGCTCTCCCTATCTTCCTATTGGTCTCTCCCTCTTTCTCTCATTGTCTTTGCCCTGCCCTTCTCTCTCACTTTCCCTCTCTCTCTCTGCTCTCAGTGAGAGCAGAAAACTAGGAGGAGAACAGGAGGTGAGACAAGCCTGATGTCTCTTTCTCTCTCTCTCTCTCTCTCTCTCTCTCTCTCTCTCTCTCTCTCTCTCTCTCTCTCTCTGAGGCAGGCAGGCTGAACTCTCCTCTCTTCTCGAGCCTTGTTTATCCCCTGTTTAAGTCTTGAATAAATCAAGCCAAATTGCTGTGTTATGCTCCTGCTTGAGACACAAGTGCATACATCTAATATCTTCCCTCCAAATCCTGGATAGGATGCAGGGGAGATGGATTTGACTCTCCTCCGCTATGGACTAACCCCCCCTCCCATCCTTGCCTTCCCTCACATGCTTTGAGAATATATTGTTCATATTTTTAGGCACCAATATCATTCAATTCACCCCCCGCCACCCATCGAGTCACCAGTATTGGATGTATTCTGGCTCAGGGACGTTGGCCATTAAAATCCCATTCAATAACTAGCTGTTATTTTGGCTTGTTCTGAATCACACAGTATGACCTTAAAACCAGGAAGCAAGGAAGGAAATGTTCTCTGTGAAATCAGTTTTTTCCTTTCTTTCTTTCATCTATTTTTCTATTCCCTTCCAATATATATACAGTATGTATAATATTCCCCCCCCCCCCTCCTCCCTAAATACATTTTTCACTAATGGTTTTAAACATCAAATGCTAACCTTTAGCCTGTGTGAGGGGCTGACCTCCGAGACGGTCCTGCTTTTGCACACAGACAGGCCTCGTAAATTTCACTTCTTCATACAGCGGGAGCAAAATCCCATTGCTCAGGGGGATATATTCCAGTGGTTATTGGATATGTCAAAACAGACAGCAGTTTCCTCGAGAAGAAAAGGGTAAATGGAGAGGAGAGAGATGGGAATAAGAGACAGAAAGAAAGAGAGGGGACAAGAAAGAGATACAGAGACAGAGACAGAGAGAGAGAGAGGGAGGGAGAGAGAGAGAGAGAGAGAGAGAGAGAGAGAGGGAGAGGAGAGAGAGAGAGAGAGAGAGAGAGAGGAGGAGAGAGAGAGAGAGAGAGAGAGGAGAGGGAGAGAGAGAGAGAGAGAGAGAGAGAGAGAGAGAGAGAGAGAGGAGAGAGAGAGAGAGAGAGAGAGAGAGAGAGAGAGAGGAGAACAGAAAGAGACACAGTAGACCGATAGAGAGGAAGTACTCGTTTGACAAACAAAGAAAGGGAGCCAAAGAGAGAAGCGAGCAGAAATATGACGAAACGAGGAGACAGGACGCATTCCACACGAAAACCAGCTCCAAACAATCAACAACAGGATGGCAACTCACTCACTGACCATCAGGCAAATATATACCTTACAACACCCACCTATCAGTGTTCCTGTTGAGGCTGCCTCTAGTGGAATTCGACTGAACTGCAGTCACAGCCGAGTGGGGAATGCTGCTTCATCAGCCGAGCTGTTTTATAGTAGAAGGTTGCTAATGATGTGCCTCGTGTGTGTGTATCTGGGTGAGCTGAGCAGTGTTCTAAGGGAAAACATCTTTCTCATTCGTCACCTCCGTAGTATGAAGACGTGACCTCCACGGGAGGTAGTTTAGCTGTGGAGGAGGAAGCCGGGAGATGAAAGGATGCTTTCTATTCTTGATGTTCTACGCTCGTGTTATCGTCATCATTTCCCATGGCTTTCCTACCTCACACGTTTCTCTCTGGGTCGTACGCTCGAATAGGCAGGAGGATGAGCAAATTCCACCGTCATTTCCACTAGTCTCCATTTCCCAAATTTACCATTTAGCATAATGGACCAAAAAAACAAACACATTTTACCTTTACCAAACATGCTTGTGTAGCTGGTTTTCCCTGTCATATATATATCATTTTTTTCCATTATTTGTGTGTGTTTGTGTTGTGTGTGTGTGCCCAGGACACAGAGCTGGTGAGAAACATCTGTCGCTGGGTAAGACAGGCCATCAAAATACCGTTTTTTTGCCAAGCTCACTCCCAACGTCACGAACATCGTCGACATAGCCAAGGCTGCACACGACGGTAGGCCTCCACACGCACACACCACACACACCACACACACACACACCACACACACACACCACACACACACACCACACACACCACAGACACACACAGCACACCACACACACACAGCACAAAACACACACACACAGCACATCACACACACAAATACACCCTCACACACTACCCCATACATCATTTCAAACCTGCATAACTGGTGTAGTTGGGCAGTTTGACCCACCCCACCATCACATATAACAGGATGCGAGTATGTTAGGAAGCAGACCTCGACAGTAATAACCAGCAGTATCTGAGCATTAGATCTGGACCGGTTCCTGTATTAGCAGATCTCACACGGACAGCTGCCGGCTCCGAGCTTCCTCGTCGATAACAGAACGACTTGGCTCCGTCTCCCGGAGCCCGCCGGCATCTTAACGGACGCCTCGCGTCGCGCTCCAGACCCTTTAAGGCTGAGCTAGGACCGGGTGGGGGGGGGTGCGGGGGGGGGGGGGGCTGGCACCGGCGCCCGTTCTCCACCGGCTAACGGCTAACGGTCGCCCTGCAGGTGGGGCAGATGGCGTCACAGCCACCAACACGGTCTCGGGGCTGATGGGACTGAAGGCAGACGCGTCTCCGTGGCCGGGCGTGGGCCAAGGCAAGCGCACCACATATGGCGGTGTGTCTGGTGAGTGTCAACGGACTCGCTGCACACACACTGTCACACACACCCCTGCCACTCCCTCAGGGCCCTGACAGCCTGCCTGTGTGTGTGTGTGGGTGTGTGCGGGTGTGTGTGTGTGTGTGGGGGGGGGAGTGTATGTGTGTTTAAAGATAAGGGACTACGTACAGCATCTGTGGACTGTACTTTTTTGATGTGTGTGTGTGTGTCAATGCTCTATAGTAAATCTATAAAGCCCCACTCAGCCCCACTACTGGAATTGTGTGTTGCAAATGCTTGTATGGGTGCATGGGTTTATATGTGTGTGTGTGTTTTTTGATGTGTGTGTGTTTATGTATGTGTGCGCGTGGCTGTGTTTACGTGTGTGTATTTTCATGTGTGTGTGTCTGTGTGGGTGGTGCACGTATGTGTGCGCATAGCTGTGTTTACGTATTTTCATGTGTGTGTGCTTGTGCTTTTATGTGTGTGTGTGTGTATTTTTGTGTGCGCGCGTGTGCGTGCGCTGGGAGGCAGGGAGGCAGCAAGGCTGGTCAGTGTCTCTAATAGCAGTGACAGATGGACCAGATTGAGTCTGAAAGTGCTCCTAATGCTGCCTCTGCTCTGTGGGCTCTCCCCACTGGGATGACATGGGAGAGAGTGAATAGAAAAAGACTGCAACAACCTGCCACAATCACTCTGAGTGCAGAGCCGGTCGCACAGACCTTTCCAGTCGCCTTTTCTGAAGGGCTGAACATTGGCTAACAGGGCCGGAAAAGACGGATGTCTGGACAAACAGACAAAGCTCAATGTGTGTTTGCCAGTTCAAGTTCCCACGGAAAACGAAAGGTTGAACGCCCACGACTGGTTCTGTGTTTGCTATTTATATGGGATGTGTACATACACTTAGTATAGTTTGTGTTTAAATTTACATTTAGTCATTTAGCAGACACTCTTATCCAGAGCGACTTACAGTAAGTACAGGGACATTCCCCCCGAGGCAAGTAGGGTGAAGTGCCTTGCCCAAGGACACAACGTCATTCGCACGGCCGGGAATCAAACCGGCAACCTTCAGATTACTAGCCTGCTTCCCTAACCGCTCAGCCACCTGACTCCACATGTTTATGTTGTATTTTCCATACAGTATGCATACAAAGTCCACAATTATTGCATATACTTACATGTAACATATTACTGATATGCTTCTTTGGGAGAAGGTGGACAGTGTTTTTAAAGGATTAAGTTGCTAAACACGGTAGTTATTACTGTAGTTATGACTGTAGTTATTACTGTAGCTATTGCAGCAGTTAATACTGTAGCTATGTACATTTCAAGGCACAGTACACCTGATATACAGCAGTGCCTTGTTTCCCCACTTCATCTGCCTGTCTCATTCAAGTGTATAATTCACACAGCAGTGTAGTTGATATCCTCATATCTGGCACAATCAAGAACTCATGCAAACGGAGACCTTGAATCGCAGGAGAGACAACATGGTGTGGGGGGGCTAATTAGACCTTTCAGTCATTGTTCCCTGTGGCAGGTATTCATGTCTCTCTCTCTCTCTCTCTCTCCCTCTCTCTCTCTCTCTCTCCATCTCTCTCTCTCTCTCTCTCTCTCTCTCTATCTCTCTCTCTCTCTCTCTCTCGCAAGTGGTAATAATATTCATTATATAAAGATAGAAGCAGAGGGAGACAGAGAGAGAAAAAGAGAGGGAGAGAGAGAGCGAGCGAGCGAGAGAGAGAGAGAGAGATGGATATGACAGGTATGGCCAATCTCACTGCAATTGCAGAACCTCTGAGATTCATGTCCTGATATCATCCTTTCTTAGAGCTCCCAGAAATGGATTTGGGGTAAAGTATCTGGCAAAGCATTTTGGGTAATAGGGGTTCCCGGGCTTGAGTGATGTGTCAGAGCAAGAGAGTGGTTTAGTTTGAAACAAAGGACTTGGTTGCCGTGAGAGATGGGCCCGTGTCACTGAGTTCTTCTGGGTGAAGTTTACAAAGGCAGAATGGAGTTGTAAACTTCAGGTTCATTGTCTCCTATTCGATGTGTCAAAGACTTGATGAGATGATTTATCACGTGCAGAACGAGCATATGTTTCAAGGTTTTGGAAAGTGACGTTGTGAAATATTATTTATCAGTTACTGTGTGGTACGAGGTTTTAGCATTGTTGCTCCGTTATTTGTATTGCCATGGAGACCCCTGCTGAGAAAACATATGTGCTGGTCTTCCTTGTCCTGTAACAACACTGAACATTGCTCTCTTTCTCTCTTTTTGCTCTCAGGGAACAACAAAACGTTGTCCATACACACACACACACATGCACACACACACACACGCACTGCTGGTGTCATACAGCAACCCAGTCAATAATTCATGACAGTCGTCTCTTCCAGGTTTTCTCCGAGTCTCACCTCTGTTCAACGTACCTCTGCTGGGGTTCTGTTGTATAGTTAATGCTATTTATGAGTCCCTCTCTCCATCTTTTTCCCTTTCTTTCTTTCTTTCTTTTTTTCTCTCTATCTTCTTCTCTCACTCTCTCTCTCTCTTTGGACTACCGGCAGTCAGGGACAAGGCTGAGATGTTTAGATACTGTTGTTACCTCTCCTCTCGCCCCCCCCCCCCCCTGTCTTTCCCTTTGTCCATCCTATTGTCCTCCTCCCCTTTGCCTTCTTTTCACTCCGAGTTGATCTGCGCTCGCTATCGAGGCTTGATTTCATTAAAGGACTTCTTTTTTTTGTTTTGCTCCCTCCGTCCTCTCTTTCTCTTGCTCTCTCTCCCTCTCTTGAGATCCCACCTGCCTCAGTAACTGTATCCACAATGGGGGGGGGGGGGGGGAGCAGAATAAGAACGCACCCAAAAAATGGCCAACGCCAAGGCAGTACATTAATAATTGATGAGGAAACTATTGCAGCAGTATTTTATGTAAGCAAAACTACTCAATGTCATCTTTCTGCCGTAGAGCTGTGGCCTGGCAGTCAGCTCCACACACACCCTCGGGGGGGGGGGGGGGGGCGCAGGGGCTGCGCTGGAGAGTCAAGCACGCATCCATCACCTCACCTTACCCTACGCGTACTGCACGCGCACACACATAGACACCAGGAAATACACACCGGCTGTATGTGTTGTTTGTTATGTTTGTTTGTGTAAGCTTCTTATTGGTGTGTGTATGTGTGTGTGTGTGTGTGAGTGCTTTTTATAACAGCTGATGCAGTTAGGTCAGATGAGAACCTTTAAAAAAAACTGACACTGACAGACTTTCTGACACACACACACACACACACTTGTGTATTAACTATACCCCCTACCACACCAAACAGACGTAAATGTCAAAGTGCTTCGTTTGAAGTGGAGCTCCGCTCAAAGTCTGACATTTCACCCAAACAAACGTTCCTTTTTTCACATGCATAGTTCATGTTCAGTTTCTGTTTGTTCGTTTTTGTTGTGTGTCTTTTTGTTTTTTTTACCCCAGCTGTACAGCAAAGCCCGTCATTTGGTGACTTTGATGTACTCTGACTGGTGGATTCTAGGAAACTCCAGTAACTCTCGTTCCTGTGGTGTGCCATGGCACCCCCCATAAACATCCCTCCACTGAATCCGTAAAACAGGATTTACCATAAAGATTTCCTCCAAGCTCATGCAATACCCAAACTTGTTGAGACAGCAGATTGATCGGAAAAGGTCTGATTGATGCCCGCCGTTTGTTGTTAGCTTGAATTCCAGAAATGAGGAGAGAGAGAGAGAGAGAGAGAGAGAGAGAGAGAGAGAGAGAGAGAGAGAGAGAGAGAGACATCAGGCTTGTCTCACCTCCTGTTCTCCTCCTAGCTTTCTGCTCTCACTGGTATTGATTAGACCGGTCTCTCCCTCCACGGTCGGACTGTGTGATGTCCACTGCTGGGCCAGGGGCCAGGGGTACTGTTTCCTCTCCACATTGTTGTTTGTGAGTGAGTGGGTATGTGAGTGTCCGGTTGCATGTGTGTATGCGTGTGAGAGTGTGTGTGTGTGTGTGTGTGGGGGGGGATGCAGCTTTGTTAGTGTGTCAGAGTATGTACTGCTGTGCCACACTGTCATGCACCCACGTTGATGAGCACAAGCTACAGTTTGTTGTCATGTGCTGCTGTGTTAGCATGTTCCGATGCTGCCGTTAGCGTGTTCTACTGCTTTGTTGGCGTGTTGGCGTATGCCGCCAGCCAGTCATAATCCATATTCCCTGCAGTCTTCTTGTCTGCAATGCGCAGCTGAGTGGAGGAGTGATTGTCATTCTAGAAGCTTCTGCAGATGTGAGCACTCTATAATGAAGCTGCACGGGGGATGGGTGAGTGTGTGTGTGCGCGTGTAGTGTGGGTGTGCGTGTGTGTGAGTGTGTGTGCATGCGTGTAGTGTGTTTGTGTGCTTGCGTGTGTGTGTGTGTGTGTGTGTGTGTGTGAAGCGTGTGTGTGTGCATATTGCCGAGTGCAGAGTGGCTCAGGCTCCTAACCACTGCAGCCTCCTCCCAAAAAACTCCCCATACCTCAAGTCCCATCATGCCGGTCTGTCTGGATGAAGTGCCGTGATGAAGATGCTGCTAACCCTCTCCCCAGGACACACTACCTGGAGAGAGGCTCCTGCTGTCTGCCCCAGCCCAGCCACCCTCCTTCTCCCCTCTCCCCAGTCAACGGCAGCCATTTGTGGGCCGTAACGCTTGGCAACACGTCCTGGATGGGGCATGGGTGGAAGAGAGGTTCTCCTCTATCTGTGTGTATCGGGGGGGCACGGGAGTAGACTACCCCCCCCCCCCCCACCCCCCCCCCCCCACACTCACACACACACACACACCTTACACCAACCTGTCACCACAGTAACTGACAGTAATAACCCCCCCCCCCATCATCATTCCTTCTTCAACCCCCCTTTACCCACATGCTGCACAAGCAGAATGTGCACCCCCTCTACACACACACACACACACACACACACACACACACACACACACACACCAGAGTGAACAGAGGGAAATAGCTGGTCTCTAGCAGCTCGTCCTGTACACAAGCTTGTGGCTGTTTGTTCAGGAGCTGTACTCTGTGTTGGCTGGTGTGTGTGTTGGTGTTTGTGAATGTGGGTGTGTGTGTGTGTGTGTGTATGTGTGTGTAGGTGTGTGTACGTGTATGTGTGTGTGTATTTTGGTGTGTGTGTGTGTGTGCTGAACCTCAGCAGCAGCACACAGACAGAGCCACGGTACAGTAGGTCTGATTAATTAGAAATGCAGCCAGCTAGCTCAGCCTCTCTCTTCACATCTGACGGACGCCTCGACGCTGTCAACATTTCAATTTCATGTTAAATATTTTCCAAAGGCCAGGGCCTTAAATCTCTTGGGTCCAGACTAGCCAGTCAGTCAGCCAGCCGGCCAGCCAGCCAGCCAGCCAGTCATCCAGCCAGTCATCCAGCAGTGATCTCTACCGTAGGATAACAGCTAATGATAAGAACACAGCGCACGGTGAGGTGCCTGTGATGCAGTCATAGGATTAGGCTATCAATCACACCCCGTCTCCCGGGACGACCAAGAGGAGCAACCAAATGCTGAGATGAGGGTTACTAGGATTTGGAGAGAGGGAGGGAGAGAGAGCAGAGGGAGGGAGGGAGGGAGAGATTGAGAGAGAGATTGAGAGAAAGAGAGAGAGAGAGAGAGAGAGAGAGAGAGAGAGAGAGAGAGAGAGAGAGAGAGAGAGAGAGAAAGATAGAGATAAAGAGAAAAATAAAGAGAGAGAAATCATTTTTAAAAATCATAATATATCTACCATCCTCCCTACCTCTCGTTCTCTCGCACCCCTCCTCCCCTCTTTTCCTGTTAATGTTGGTCAAGAAGGATTCTAAGAAGGATTCTAATCCTTCCGGTCAAGGATTACTCTTGTTGTCTCTAAGCTCTCACTCTGCACAGGAAGCTGTTTGCTCCTACTTGGTGAATGGGATATCCACACGCCTGGCTTGAAGAGAAGCTCTGTTGAAAATGACAAGGATTGCATCCGAACAGTGTTCTAAACACTTAGGACAGACCTGGCCATAACACCAAAACTAAGTAAGGCTCGCAAAGTTCTTGCAGAGAGAGTCTGTGGGTGTAGGACTGTTATGTGCCCTGTGGCTGGCAGCAGTCATGATAACAGTTAACAAGGCCTTTACGCAGCCATTTACACCGCAGATATCGTCTCGACTCTAATCTCCTGATGGCACCCCTCCATGGGAATGTTCCGGATAACGGCGGAAGGCGCAGAGACAGAAAGCGAGCGAGGGCGTTAGCATTCCTACCTAGCGCCTTCATTACTTACTTATACCAGGGAGCCTGGGTGTCGTGGAGGGGGTGCGGTGGAAGAGGCTAGGGCTGTTTGTGCCAGGACTCCAGAGCTGGGCACCCCCCAGTGTTGCCTGAAGCGTGGGGTCACAGCAAGGTGGACAAGGCTCCACAAGCCCCGCGGTAAACAGCGGTATAAATAAACAGACAGCACAGAGGAGCTCGCAGACGGGGGGGGAACGCGGCGGAATACGCAAGCAGGGAACGCGCGGTGGAGAAGCGCCTAGCGGTGCCCGGGCGTGTAGGCAGGCCGTGCACACGTCTGCACCAGCTCAGTGGCCAACACGAAACACGAGCTGGATGTAGACTCTAGTGGCACTTCTATAGGGGACGACAACTCTCTTGTTGTGACAGTGTGATGGATAATTCGTTTTTCATGTGTTATTCTTTACCTCTGGCTTAATTGCTTTTATTCGTTTAACTATATATTTAGTTACCAGCTGTCGACTCGGAGCTGTCAGACCATTAGTGCATATGACTGAGAACAATTAGACTGTAATTTGATCACAACAAATCACAGATAACGTATTCAAAGGCTATGGCGCGCATGTTGTTCCGTCATAATTGACATTAATTTTATAAGGAATGCCGTCTTAACTTCAATAAATACTTTTAAGTAGTGAGTGCGTGCCTGTGCATGTGGCTGATGTCCAAATTAGATCTGATCGTTTCGAATTCTGACAATGTAAACTGCGAATCTCTCCATTTCTCGTTTCTAAGGCAACTGAATTGCCAAATATAATCGCATAAGTTCTACATCTGAGGGGAGAATAAGTATAAAATGTTAGTTTGACAGAGCTTGTTTGAATCAATAATATGGATGATTGTGTATCTTACTCTGGCTGACCTTAAGTGCTTCCCCCACTGTTTCTACATGAACCTTCAAAACTGAATACAAAGCAACCAGCATCTAACCAGCCAACCCCTCTCTCTCTCTCTCTCTCTCTCTCTCTCTCTCTCTCTCTCTCTCTCTCGCGCTCTCTCTCTCACTAACTCATTCTCAATATCTCTCTAATTCACTCATTGTCTTTATCTTCACTATTTCTCACTCTCTACACTATCTTCCACATTCTCTACCTCTCTCTCACACACACTCACTCATTCTCACTATCTCTCTAATTCACTCATTATCTCTATCTTTCCCTATTCCCTCTCTCTCTCTACATTATCTTCCACATTCTCTCCTCTCTCTCTCTCTCTCTCTCTCTCTCTCTCTCTCTCTCTCTCTCTCTCTCTCTCTCTCTCTCGCTCTCTCTTCTCTGTCTCTTTCTTTTTTTCTCTCTCTGTCTCTCCTTGTCTCTTAACCATTACCCTCAAATGCAACAAACATCATCGGCCTCAATGGAAATCAATAAAATAAAGAAATAAAACAGCCATAAAAAATGTATGCCGCTAATGAATATGCAGGGAGTGCTGAAGGGTCAGGGTAACTGGCACCATTCAGAAATCAAAATATTCATTGCTATCGACAATTCGCCCATATATATATCTTTTTTCGCTTCATGCTTTCTCTCCTCTAACATGTCTTTACAATGCATCACACAGCTCCGCTAAGCACAGGGGCCGGTAATTTATTGATGCAATACGGCCAGCCGGCCCCTTCACGTACTCTGCACATGCGGTTTAGCATACGGCTGCTGCTGCACCCCTGTGGTGTTGAGGAAGAGAGAGAAGAGAGAGATAGAGAGAGAGAGAGAGAGAGGGAGGGAGGGAGAGAGAGAGAGAGAGGGAGAGAGAGAGAGAGAGGGAGGGAGAGAGGGAGGCCCTATTTTGTGGCCAACGTTGAAAGGCTGAGAATGTCGCGTCACCCTCCACTGATTTCTCAGTATAATAGGAGACAGAGATGCAGCTTTCCCCGCTGTTTGGGCTCCTGGAGGGGGGCTGGATGGTGATTCAGCGTGGTGTTTTTGTGGTCTCCAGAGCGGACGGTGAGAGCCTGACAGAGTTGTGGTGATGGAACGCCGTTCTCAAACACTTCCTGCTCCTCATTTCACCACAGATGTTGAGGTCTTTATGGACAAGACCGTGTGCTGATAGGTATCTGATATTTAATAACATGTGTGTATTTGTGTGTGTGTGTGTTTCTGTAGGTTTGTGGGTGTTTAGGTGCCTGTGTTTATGCGTGTTGGTGTGTTTACGCCTGTTTGTGTGTGTGTGTGTGTGTGTGTGTGTGTGTTGCGTGAGGCCAGGATGTAGCCTGTGGCCTCTTCAGACCCTGAATACCAAACTCTGGGATCACAGCAGCGCTGCATTATGCATCTGAGCTCTGAGACGCACACACCCACACACACACACACACACCCACACACACACACACACGCCAGATAGCCATCGCTGCTATCAGGCCCCAGCCTCTTTGTCTGGGCCCGGCAGGAAAGGCCACACACACAAGAGGCTGACATTAGTCCATAGAAATGGAAAGTTCTCACTGCAGCTGTTCAGCCTTCTCGTAATCAATGGATTAACGTGAAAAAATGGGGAACCGGGGAGAAGACAAGTAAAAAAAAAAAAAACGTCAAAATGTATCTCGCCCTCCTTCCCCTCCCCCCCCCCCCCCCCCCCCGCCCCACTACTACTCCGCCTCCCTCCTCTTCCTCCTCTCCTCCTGCTTCGACCACATCTGTCTGTCTGTGCTGGGAATTATTCATCAGAGCTGGCTGTGGTGCTACGTGCCGTGCCTGTCTGAACAGGCTGGTCAGTACTGTAGGAAGAAGAGGGGGAGAGGAGGGGGAGAGAGGAGGGTAGAGGAGGGAGGGGAGGGGGAGGGAGGGAGGGAGGGAGGGAGGGAGGGGCTTCGGCTAGGTCTCAACAACAGCAAGCTCACTACTGTTAGACCAAGTGTGATGAAGAGGAGGAGGAGGGCCCATAGGGACGGAGAGAGAGAGAGAGAGGAGAGAGAGAGAGATAGAGAGAGAGAGAGAGAGAGAGAGAGAGAGAGAGAGAGAGAGAAAGAGAGAGAAAGTGAGAGAGAGAGGGCAAAAGGAGGGAAGCTTGGTGAGGTGATGGACAGTGTAATGCACTGTGAAACAATGGGCTGTGTGTTCAGGTGTGGGTGGCCTTGCCCTCGCCTGTCAGTCTGTGTGGGGGGGGGGGGGGGGGGGGGGGGGGGGGGTGAGGGGTAAAGGGGGGTGAGGTGGGGTGGAGGAGGGGTGGAGGAGGGGTAAGGGGGGGTGAGGGGGGGGGGTGAGGCAGGGAGGGAGTCTTGTCAGGAGGGGGCAGGGAGACCTGGACCAGGTAAACACCAGCGGGTTGACAGACAGGAACACAAACCTGGAGAGAGAGAGAGAGAGAGAGAGAGAGAGAGAGAGAGAGAGAGAGAGAGAGAGAGAGAGAGAGAGAGAGAGAGAGAGAGAAAGAAAGGGAGAAAGAGAGGGAGGGGGGGGAATGTGAGTCATCGAGCCCCCGCTCGACCGTCTCTAAGCCAATCAAAGGCTCCACTAACTCCAGTCGTCGAGAGGCGCTTGGGCCACTCAGTGATTTGCTGAAGCGATTAAATTCTATAGATATAAGATGGTGGCAGGGTAATATAGTCACCTAACGTAAGACTTTGTGACATGATGTGTGTGTGTTTCTGTCGGTGTGTGTGTGTGTGTGTAAGCCCCCTCAGGCTATGTTGGCTGTGATTTGCCTGAGTAGATTATGTGCTTTAGGTGATGGCAATGGGCTTTTGATGAGAAACAGTGTTGAACAGGTAGATAAAGCTGTCACTGAGAGAGAGAGAGAGAGAGAGAGAGAGAGAGAGAGAGAGAGAGAGAGAGAGAGAGAGAGAGAGAGAGGAAGAGGGTGTAGAAAGAGAGAGAGAGATGTGGAGAGGGGAGAGAGGGGATGGTGAGAGGGGTAGAGGGAGGGGGGAGAAGCAGAGAGAGGAGAGGAGAGAGGACAGGAGAGAGAGGGCTACGAGAGGTTTTGGAGTGAAATTAAGTCAGAGTGTGAGACAGATAAAGAATCTTGTTTGTGTATATGTTTACGTGCGTGTGTTCCCTTGTGTGTGAAGGAGAGAGTGAGAGTGATGGGATGAGAGCTTCCAGTGGAAGGTGGAACGAGTGAGACGGAGAAGGGGAGGGAGGGAGGGAGAGAGAGAGAGAGAGAGAGAGAGAGAGAGAGAGAGAGGGAGGGAGGGAGGGAGGGAGGGAGGGAGGGAGGGAGGGAGGGAGGGAGGGGGAGGGAGGAGGGAGGGAGGAGGGAAGAGAGGGAAGAGAGGGAAGAGAAAGACATAAAGGAGGGAGGGACGGTGGGTGAAGAGGAGAGGAGACGAGCGGAGAGGAGAGGAGACTCCTGGTTGACAGTCTGATCGGTGCCGTGCATGTGACCCTCCACGGCAGCCAGATTAGTGTGGTAAAGCATGTCATATTGCCTCTGACACCACCGTCCTGCCTGGCTCACAGATCGACGATGCTCGGCAGAAGCCCTTTGTAGTCAAGCATCCCACATCCACCCCATCAGCTTCCCCTCACAGCCCCAACATCAAACTCATTCACTTCGGACAATTGATTTAACCTGCGTGGCTGAAACCATATGGGGGTGGTTGCTGTGCTGACAGTTGACTGAGATGATGCTGGGGGTGGATGTGTATAGACCAGCCTGGTGATCTATCCCCGGGTTTCACTGATCAGCTGTCCAGATGTGTGCTATTAGACCAAGGAGATCGTTCAGGTGGCGGGAGGGGAGCCTGGATTCGAACCACCTCCACCTAGATGAGACAGATGAGAAATCCGAGAGGGGGTGGGAGAAAGAGAGGTTTTTGAGGAAAATGGCAGGGGGAAGTATAGATCTTTTGGATTGATTAGTCTTCACTGAATTGGGTTCAAGCTATGGAAGAATGTTAAAAGGATCTCTTTCTCTTGCTCTCTTTCTCTAGCGCTCTCTCTCTGACTCTCTCTCTCTCTCTCTCTCTCTGTTCCTCTCTCTTTCTGTGTCTCAGTGTCTATCTCTCTGTCTCTGCCTCTCTCTCTCTCTCTCTCTCTCTCTCTCTCTCTCTGTCTCTCTCTTTTTCTGTCTTACTCTAATCAGCGAGGCATGAGGGCTGGCGTCTAGATCAGGCTACAGCAGCTTCAGTCTAATGTGATAAAGGGCTCCATCTGCCTGCCTTATTAAAGAGGAGCTCTTACTGTAACTCATCTGAGAGGAGGAGGCAGCCTGGGCAGGGGAACACAAACACAAGCCTGAAGACTGGAAGTTGAACACAGTCTAGTGGGGTTTGGGGCTGTGTGTGTGTTTGTGTGCGTGTGTGTGTGTGTGTGTGTGTGTGTTTGTGTTTTCTATACTTCTGGGGCTTTTGGCTGTGGCATGTATGCTTCATGTTTGGCTACCCGCAATGTTTTGGGGGCTATCTCGTTGTTTATGATCGTTGACCTGTGCACTTTTTGTAAAGCTCTCTCTTGTAAGTCGCTTTGGACTGTGGTGTTTCAATACTGAGGAGTCAGGTGGCTGAGCGGTGAGGGAGTCGGGCTAGTAATCTGAAGGTCCCCAGTTCGATTCCCCGGCCGTGCCAAATGACGTTGTGTCCTTGGGCAAGGCACTTCACCCTACTTGCCTCGGGGGGAATGTCCCTGTACTTACTGTAAGTCACTCTGGATAAGAGCGTCTGCTAAATGACTAAATGTAAATGTTACACTTTTGGCTGTGGCGTGTGCGTGCGTGCAGGTAATGTCACATCGTATCTACTGTGTGTCCAGCGTGTACAGACCATCATGCCCCTCTCATCTGCTCAGGCAACGCCATCCGTCCCATCGCCCTCCGGGCTGTGTCGGCCATCGCCATGGCCCTGCCCGGCTTCCCCATCCTGGCCACCGGGGGCATCGATTCAGCCGAGGCCGGCCTGCAGTTCCTCCACGCTGGAGCTTCAGTCCTGCAGGTAATACAGCTCGAGTCTGGGGCCTGTGGGTTAGTCGTGTTAGGTCTTTCATGTTGGCTCTCTTTCCAAGAGGGGAGGTTTTGGAATGTCGCCGCCATGTTGGAGGAGGAAAGGAAGGGGATTAGGAGCGGTGAACCGTTCTAGAGTGAGATTTCCTCTTCAACTGTGTGTTTGAGGTGTCGAAGAGAGATTTGTCAAGGAATCGGGGTGAGACTGTTGAGATTGAACCACTGTCTGCAGCCATCTGGGCTCCTCTCTCCCACACACACACACACACACACACAGATTCTGCCTCAACAAACTGTACCATTAAGTATACTTTAGCTCACGCTGGGCGCTGGCTGTGAAAATCATTGGTTGGAGTCAATCCTCCATCTGTTGTGTGTATTTACATTGTGTCATGTTGCACTTACAGTGAGAGAAAGAGGCATGGGGTGTTGCGTTATCTGTTGAATTGTGTGTGCACATGCGTGTGTCCGGGTGTGTGCACGCAAAGGTATTTTTGGTTTTAGAAAACACCGGGGGTTAGCGCAGCGGCATTTTGCAGGCTACCTCATGGGTTGATAATTGAACTCCTTATTTCCAATATCCTCAACTTTTGTGTTGAAATGATTGGAATTCGGGTTTTGGCATTGGGAATAATCAGAATTAAGATCAGCATACAAATTGAAAGTCAATCTGTGAATAAATGCATGCACTCCTCATTAATTTGTTTTTGTTGACAATTGCTGCCCCTCCACCTGTCTAGTCCCTGCACACAGGAGCACAGACCCTGAGCAATGCCCCACACCCCCCACCCCTAACCCCCCCACCCCTAACCCACCCATCATTTTACGGGGATTTTTTATTAGTGACTGAATAAAAATGACTTCCTTCCACATAACACATAGTTGTTATTTTTCTGCCTTCCCGAAAGACAATTAAAGAAAATGGCTTTGCAAAAGCGTTTATTGGCGTCAAAGGAATCTCAGATGTATCCAAAACATGTTGCGATAGAATGCTAAGAATATTGAAAACAAGGTATAAGTTGGGTATACTGAGTATATTGTGCGCGTAGAGCTTTCACTTCAGTTTCATCTTACAATGGCGTGTAATCACTGACTCTCTGAACATCATCACATCCCTCTATTTAAGATTTAGCAAACAAAACACAAGATATTTCACAAGGACTCGTGGAGAATAGCAGCCAGCAACATTGAGGAGCACAATTTGCCTAAAACAATAAACTGCAATCTTGGTGGTTACAATCAGCTTGGCTTGTCCTCGAAGCAAAAAGCCTTGGTTGGCTGTTGAATGGGCGAATCACAGCCAAGGCTACAGGTATTGTATGGTGGTGCATTAGGGACATACAGTGCAGTCTCTGATGGCCTTGATTGACTGCGAGGTGCATCAGGCACATTCTTAGCAGAACAAACAATGTGATGAAGTCCATTCATAGCGTCGATTGATCTGGTCTCCTCTCAGCCTCTCCCTAGACCTCCGTCGGTGCAAACCTGGGCCCCTCAGGATTCTATAGCTTGCAAAAGGATGATGGCTATCTTGTATCTCCGATGCATGCCAGAACATCAAGTTCTTCTTTCAGGGATTCTGAAAGTACCCACATGCTTTTCGGGACATACAGGAAATAAATGTGAGCTTTAACAACTAGTTCCTGTGGTAACTAGTCGTGATAAAGTCTTGATTAGCTGTCTGCCCACCATTTCACGGCGTCAAAGACGTGTGAAAGAGGTACCAGACTGTTATGTGAAGGGACCTTTGGTATGTACTACCAGTAATCAGGAGGCTAGGCTATATGCTTGTCAATCGATACTTTTTCGTTTTTTATTACCCGAAACATTCGTTCCCAATTAGCCCTGGAGGAGTGCTTTGCTTCCTCACCTGACTATTGACCGTAGCATGTCTGCATCACAGGCACCTGTGTGTGCCTACGTGTGTGTTTGTGTTCATCAACAGTTCCCGTATCAAAAGCATGCGCACAAATAATAATATGACAAGAGTAATTATATTCTGACGTGATGAAATTCCACTGTCAGAAGATCATGTTAGCGAGTGTTAAATGATGTTGTGTGCCCGTCGTTTAGCTGTGCTGAAAAGCTCTGGTTTATGTGCAACAGCCCACAGATTTCGGAATGGTTGTAGTTTTTACTGGCAAGTTTTATGAAGAGACGGCTATGTTTCGCGAAAAGATTGTTTCACTCAACATTGATCTTCACTAAAGATCCGGTTCAATCTTAATGACCCAAACACGCGCATATCCCTGCTGTTCGTGTAGCGTGACCACGGCGGTAAACACATAAAGAAGGCGTGCCCAGGTGGCTGATGGGACGCGAGCCACCCGACACAACAGCCTGCTTCCTGTACCACGGCTGGGCGCGTCGGAACAAAAGAAAAACGTGTCCTGGCCCTTTAACAAGCGGGCTGTTTGGCTGTTTTAGTTATCGATCTGCCCGAGACGAGCCCGTGGGTGAACAGGACTGGGAAAGGTTACGTGTCCACTTCACCACACACTGTAATGCAGCTCTATAGTGAGTGGACATGCCACATATTCATTGACTTGTAAAAACCATTGACTCCCCATATCCCCACCAGGTTCGGTGTTTCACCTCAATAACAAGACAAAATATCAGTTGGTCGTATCCCCGGGCATGTAGAACATGGTCAGAAGACCAGGAGGTTCAAACAGAGGTCGCTGGGTTGGAGGGTTGAGACTCTGAAGTTGTTGCTGAATGTTCCTACTTCTCGCTTTAATGACATCTCTCTCTCTTTTTTGTCGGGGCGGGCGGAGGGGTTGATAAATGCCAGAGGGGGGGATCCTAAAAGCATCGGAGATCTCCGAAGGGTTTGGGATCAATGCCTGACCACAGTTTTTAGTGCAGACAAAAAGAACCTGCTGTCTCCCTTGACTGGCACCTACTTAGACATTCTTAATCCAATCTGTTTCCTGAGTAGGGCCACATTAGAGCCAGATAGAGGAGAGTGAGGTAGGACATCACAACTTCAATTCTAGCAAGGAGCTTTGGTGGCCGTTCTCCAACACATCGCTGAAAACATGGCTGCTACAAGGTGTATCATGACAGAATATTATACTGTGTATGTGTGTATGTAGGCGTGCTTTTTTGATTTCGTGTTTTGTGCATGTATGTGCGTATTGTTTGCACGTGGGTGTGCATTTCTGTGTGCATATCTGCACGTGTGTGTGTTGTTGCACGTGTGTGCCTGTACCTTTTTATATTTGCCTGCGTGTGTGTGCATGTACAGGCATGTGTGTCGGTTCGTACGTGCGTGTGCACGTTTGTGTACATGCATGTGTGTGCGCACGTATGTATGTACATTGGCACAGGTTTGCCAATGTGTATTTGCATGTGTGTGTGTATGTGTGTGTGTGTGTGTGTGTGTGTGGAGATGCAGCTGTGGTGTCATCAGTTGTTTTGTTTTACGAAGGTGGTACACAGTTACAGCAACAAAAAAAGAATCCCAGGAGAAAGAATAATAAAAGGCTGGACTGTGTCATCTTGTGTATTTAAAACCCGCATTTTCCAAGCTCCCGACCCCATGTGGAGTTAAACGAAGGAGTTATTCTCCCCTGCTCTAGCTTGCAGATAGGCTTTCATTAGGGAGGCAAATTAGCATAGCTCAATGCTTGTTACCGTGGGCTACGTTGTGTCCTCCTTTGACACAGCGCAGTGTGCGCGCTGGCGGTGATTTGCCTGCGGAAGACTTCCTGCAGTTCGGACATCCCCGACGTGCATCTCAAGCGTTCACTTTGTCCTGCGAGTCGCTTGGGAGGTGGACACGGGCGAGGTGGTTTTGGAGCGTGTCGTCCTCACTTTCCATGTTGACGTCAGTTTCCGGGGGAAGGTTCTGGAGTGGGATGTTGTGATTCAGTTGTCGTTTATGCAGGGCTAAATAGATACTCTTACTGCAGTCTACAACCTCTTCGATGGAAACCCTGATGGCCTGTGGATTGTGAATGGTTAGGGATGAACACTGGCTGTTCAGAGTGATGTATGTTATTTTCACACGCACGCATGCACACACACGCGCACACTTCTCATCACGTTCACTCACTCTCTCTGGCACACACACACAAACAGACAGGCACACACACAGTCTCCCTTCCACAGGCCATGTCACGCACAACACACAACCCCAACCTCTCCAAATATGGCCTCCATCTACCAGGTGAATGTTGCACTACACTCTGACGGTTAACTGTTGGCTCTGCCTTTAATCCCCCGATAGGCATTTTCTCTGCCTTTAAGCGCACGGGAGATGTCAGCTGAGAGAGATACCGTCGGGAGATAAGCAGGTCTTATCTCTCTCCGCGTTGAGACTCACCGCCGGTGTGTGTGTGTGAGTGTGTGTGTGCGTGCGTGTGAAGTGGAGGAGACAGACATAGGGAGACAAGGTTTCCCGGAGAGTACGGCTGATCTGATAGTGCCTCTGGGGAGAGGATCAGCCATGTGGATGGTAGTTACACCGGGGGAGGGGGGATTGGGAGGGGGGATTGGGAGGGGGGATTGGGAGGGGGGATTGGGAGGGGGTAGTGCACGCTCTCTCTGACAAACCTGCCCTAGTGTGAAACACTAGTGAGCGCAGGAAGGGAGGAAAGGTGTGCTCCGTCTGGCCGCTCTGGGTTCTCGTGACTCGTTTGCCACTTTCAGTCAATTTCATGATTTCTGTGTTTCTCTCTCTCTCTCTTCTCTCTGCATGTGTGTTTGTGTGTGTGTCCGGTCTTGTTTTATCGACCTTGTGGGGAACAAATGTATTCACAAATATAGGAACCTGAAAAACTTGACCTTGTGGGGCTGTTTTGCTGGGACCCATAACTTCAAATGCTTTTTTCAGGAGTGTTGGGTGGTTTAGGGTTAGGGTTAGAGTTAGAATTAATGTTTGGGCTAGAATTACATTAACCTTTAGATGAGTGAGTTCAAAATATTTCCGACGGTCCCCACAGCTTAAGTTATTTTTCCAAACGGGTAGTTAGCTAGCTTTAGTTAGCTTCCGGGCTAGGTTACCTAGCATAATACCTGTAGCAATGCTACTACCATGCTAGTGTTACTTGTTAGCCTTTTCATTAGTACATTTTGAAGCCATACTAAAGCGTTTGTCGCATAGTTTTTGTCTATCGGAAAATATATAAAATTGGAATTTTCGAATCACATATATGCGACGTTACGCTGTGGGACCCACATATGTGTGACACTACTCTTTAACGGGTTAAGGGTTAATGTTAGGGTTAATGTTAGTGTTGGGTGAGAATTACATCAAGGGTTCATTTTGAATGGGAGTGAATGGTCAGGCCCCACTAGGATATAAAAACAAACTTGTGTGTGTGTGGCAGGTGTGCAGTGCGGTCCAGAACCAGGACTTCACCGTGATCGAGGACTACTGCCTAGGGTTGAAGGCTCTGCTCTACCTGAAGAGCATCGAGGAGCTGCAAGATTGGGATGGCCAATCACCACCCACCCTCAGGCACCAGAAGGGCAAGCCCATCCCCCGACTGAAGGAACTGCAGGGCAAGGTGAGTGAGTGACTGACAGCCCCATCAACCAATAGCGTTGTTGTCACGCTCCATGTTCACCAGGAAGCACTTTACCTCCAGCATCTGACATATTCGATTGTTCTTAATGTCAAATTATTATTTAAAGAAAATATTGAATATATAGAACACTGCAAGATGCTCACATAGTTATCTATGAACTATGCAATATTGAATTACCGTCACACTCCAACCTGCCTTCAGTCCATCTGGTTTTCATTATTAAGCAGTGCATTGGGTCCATCACTAACCAAGCGGACATCATCATCTTAGCTGGACATGTCCATAATCTCACTGACTGAATTCAGCACACATCACAGCCTTGTTGGGTTCTGACACGGTAATGACGATATTGTCAGTCAACGAGGGCACTTCTGTTCAATACAGTCTGCCTCGTTCAACAGCTCGGCGGTTGTAATTCCCCTCGCGCCTCACTATCTGAGGAAACACAAGCTCGGACCAACCCAGCCTTCTGTTTCTAATAGAGAATTCCAGAAAGAAGGTTTCCTTCGGAGATTCCCACAATCATCCCGCCACAGCGAGGAGGAGCCCTTCTCTTTTGTGTCGCTAATGCGAAAGGCCAAGCGCAAACATGATGAATAGCCCTGCCTACTGTGTTCCCGTTCAGTATCCGCCCGGAACCTGAGCACTGACGGGAGGATAGAGCTGTTTGTTGTTACTTGACTTTGAAATAGAACATCAATCATGCTCAGAAAGTGATTTCACTCGAGCGCTGTCTTAATCCAATGGCTCACAGTGACTCACGCTCTGCACAATGGACGAATCTCAAATCAAATTTGACAAAGGACCCACAGTTGTCAAAACATTTCCTTTCATTGTAGGGTTTTTTTCGGGCCCACGTGCCGGAATTCACCAATATCTTCTCTTATGTATACATGGGGAAAATGTAACGTGTCGTGTACCAGACGTAAATGACTGCACACACACATCCAACAACTTCTGCAAACTCTATTCAGCATTCCAAATGAGAGGCTGATATCTGATCGTCTTCCGGAACAAGCACCCGAAGAAGACTGGAACTTTGAACCTGTGATTCCCAAACACACACACTCACACCCACGCAAACACACACACACCAGATATCCCACTGTTGTGACAACGGGACTTCACCGCAAATTACCAGGCGCCATTTTAAATGTTAATGCCAAACGAGTGAAGAAAAAGAGCAGGAGGTGGAGGAGGAGGAAAAAGAAATGAAACAGAAATAAATGAGTAGGTGGCAGAGAGCAATATCAGAGGAGTGATAAGGAGAAGTAATGCCCTCATCTGCTCCTCTACCCCAGCTTACATTGTTGAGGAAATTGTCTGCATGACTGCAACAATAACAGCAGCTTCCCCACTAAGCTGGGCGGAGAAGATGGGAGGAGGGCAGGAGATAGGGGAGGCTTGAGGGGAGGGAGGGAGGGAGGGAGGGAGGGAGGGAGGGAGGGAGGGAGGGAGGGAGGGAGGGAGGGAGGGAGGGAGGGAGGGAGGGAGGGAGGGAGAAGTGGGAAAGTTGCATTGGAGCTGATTCTCTGTATGGTGTCATTGAGTTGAGAGGAGAGGGGGAGAGGAGAGAGGAGAGAGAGGAGAGGAGAAGGCAGGAGAGTGAAAGAGACGGGAGGAGAGAAGAGTAGAAAAGAAGAGAGGCCAGTGTCTCCAGGCTACAGGGTGTTGGCTACACTGACGGAGTGCATGTTGACACACAGAGAGGAAAAAGTCAGTCACATATCAGGTCACTGAGAGGTCTAGACCGAATGAACTGCCCTCTCTCTCTCTCTCTCTCTTTCTCTTTCTCCTTCTTTCTTTTCTCTAATCCGCATATCTTGTCCCTCTCTCCTTTTACCTCTCATCCTTTTCTCCCTCTCTCCTCCCTCGTCTCCATATTTCTTTCTTTTCTCACTCTACCCCCCCCCCCCCCCTCTCTCTACTCTCAGCAGAGCCCCATTGAGTGTTTGTTGTGGAGAAGTTAGCTCGTCTTGATGACCTATAGCTGTAAGGCCCTGAGGTCTTAGTCTCAGCCTGTCTCTTTAAAGGTGAACACCGGAATCTCTTGTTAGCTTTTAGCTCTCTTCATGGTATAGAACACAAGCCTTGGATTCAAACGACAACACTGTCAGGCATAAGTCTTGAGTTTTCCAGTCCGTTTCGAATCAGATATATCTTTTCGCGTGAGTTGTTGGAATGGAATGGGGATAGTACAAGACTAGGTATCGTTTTAAGCGTGGGTTGAATGCTATCTGTGTCCTGTTCGACAGTGGAGATAGAGAGTGACAGGTCACCTGCAGAGTGTAGGGCAGCTGTGCCCCCTAGGCTCTGGCACAGACACACACACACACACACACACACACACGGGGGACAGGATCGCATTACTCACAGTACAAGTCAAGCTGCACTAAGACAAGCCGTGCAGGTAGTGTGTGCGTGTGTGTTTTGGTGCGTGCGTGCGTGCGTGTGTGTCTGTGCACAAGTCAGAGTCGGAAAGAGACAGGTTTCGGATTTAAAGACTTTAAGGGCCAGAGAGAGAAAGGGAAGGGGGGGATGGGGGGGGGGGATGAAAAAAAAACACAGGTGGAGGGAGATTGGTAGAGACAGGGAGTCTGTGTGCATGCGACTGTGGCAGACACGGGGGACATTTAGGAGGAAGGTAAAGAGAAACAACAAGTGAAGAAGGGAAGGAGGGTGGTGGTTAGCGAGAGAAAACGAGACAGGGCTCATAAAAGGGAGAGGGTAAAAGAGAGAAGTCGCTGTCAGCGCGATTCTCCGGTGCGACAGATGATTAAGGAGGCCGGGGCGTTCGACTAAAGAAGCCGTCGCCCTCCCCTCTCTCTGCGCTTAATACAGGGAAAGAGAGATCCAACGCTCGACTTCGGTCACACTGCTTGGAACATCCCCGGGGAAGACTCGCTCTGTTTCTGGTCCCAGAGAGAAGAGAATATCACTGCGCTTCCAGTCCCAACAGGATGCCCAGCCCTTTTTCACAAAGCCCTCAGTCAGAATCAATACTCATCTAGGCAGTGTGGCTGAAAGAGTAATAACTGGATACGTCAAACCTAACCCCATTTGGCCCCAAAAATTGAAACGTCAGTATTCTCGGTGTACTGTCCGTGAGCTTTTGTTATTTTGTTGTTTGTTTTCAGGGTTTTTTTTTTTGGGGGGGGGGGGGCTACAAACAGCTAATGGTTTTGCAGGCGCGCTTCAAGTACCCATGCACGTGACGAGCCGAAACGTGCCTCCCTGCAAATGTGACGACCCAGATTCCCACCCGTTTACCGTACTGCCCATACGTCAGGAGCTGTACAGTAGCAGAGCGTGACTGAGCCATGACTGGGCTCCGTGTTGGTTACTGACTCGCTACCTGGCAGTGTGTGTTATTGAAAACCCCACGGGCTCTGCGTGTGGCCGCGTCTACAGCAGGGTTAGCGTGGGTGGGGGGGTGAGGGGGGGGGAGCTGAGCCCCAGGTGTGCGTTGGGCTTGCGTCCCGCTGTGTGGCTAGCTGTGTATCTGTGTTCTCTGTGTTCCTCCGCCTCCTCCCTGCCTCCCCGCTTCGCCAGGCTTTCAAAAAGGGAGACAGGGTGGGAGGGCTGGCACCCCGCAAGCACGGCGGAATGTTGTCGGGGCGGTGAGGAGAACCGAAGGAAGTGGGGGGTTGGGGGGGGGGGGGGGACGGAACAGGGGAGTGTGTAGGGTTCTTAACTAGCAGTGTATGTCCCGCCTGTGGCCTGCAGTGGTAATGAAGCCTTCAGCCAGGACAAGCTGCCCTGCTCTGTAGGGGTCCTGCCAACGATCTGGCTGGGTGTGCGCGTGTGTGTGTGTGTGTGTGTGTGTGTGTGAGTAAGTGTGTGTGAGTGTGAGTAAGTGTGTGTGGCAGAGGGCTCACAGATTGGACAAAAACATGCTTTGTAGAGGGTTGTTTGTCCAGTGCTGTTATGTCATGTCAAGTCACACGGAATCGGGAGCCAGAATGTTCCCACGGCTTTGATAAGCGCTCAACTAGTCTCTCTCTCTCTGTTTCCCCCCCACAAAATTGGAGATATCTTGTTCAGAATATCAGCAGAAACTCTATTTAACGTGTGCCATACAGCATGACGCTCCTCTAGGCTTTAACAGGAGGGGTTTTTTAGTTGGCAGGACCGGCTGGTGAACATTATTAGAAGTGAAGCAGGAGTCAGAACCGTGCTGGTCGCTCTTCCAGACCATTAGTCAGTCCACAGTAAAGACACGCACACTCATCCTTCTAGCCATGGTTGTCTGCTTCATGCTTCATCTCCCTCCCTATCTCTCTCTCTCTCCCTCTCTTTATTTCATTAGATACTCTCATGGCCGTTGAAACATACTGCATGTATGTGTGTGTGTCTGTCCGTGTTTTCTGTGAAAGATTTCTCTTTTTTTTTTTTTTGCATTGCCTTTCATCATTTGGATTTGGTTTCAGGGAACATCTACCAGGACCGTGATTTAATGGACGCAGAGAAACATAACGTTCCTTTCAGGTGGAAGCACAGGGGGTCTCAAGGTCTAATCAGCCTGGGTTAGCTTGAATAATGATGAATTGAAAGAGCCAGAGAGCACTCGGTTAGTCATTAGTGCTGAGTTTTTAATTGCCAGTTTGGATTTATGGGAAGACACATCGAAAAGCCACTTCCACTCACCTGCCCACCCATCTAGCTGGCCCTACGGCCTTCCAGTCAGCCAACCAGACAGGCCCTCACCACCCTAATCAGCCAACCACCCAGACCCCCACCACCCTAATCAGCCAACAAGCCAGTCAGCTGGCTAGCCAGCTAGTCAATCAACCCAGCTAGCAAGGTGTTTAAGTGCTGGGAGAGGTGTTGGGAACAAGCTAAATCAGTCAGCAAACAGCAGTCTCGCCTCCCTGCCTCTCCTAAGCTGGCAGACATTGGGGTGATATTAGCTGCTGCGGCTACAGTGATTCACAGTTAAAGAGAGCAAATGTAACAAGTGATAAACAAATCAAGCTCATGACAAGTTTCTGTGTGTGTGTGTGTGTGTTTGTGCGTGCTTGTGTGTGTGTGTTTGCGTGTGTATGTGTGCGCGTGTGTGTGTGTGGTTAAACAGAGGGGGGGGGGGGGGAGAGAAAACAACAACCTCCTCCAATTAGAGGACGCATTGTGATTCCTAAAGACTCGCTCGGCATTGTGGGTAGGAGACGCCACCTCGCTCTTCCTCATTAGGACAGACATGTCTCCCCCCTCACAGCAACCCTCTCAGCAACAAGGCAGCCATCACGTAGAATACAGGGAGGATGTAGGGCCCAGACAGCTTTGTCTTAATGGGCCTTCAACCCAATCTGCAATGAGGCTAAATGAGTGTATCTCTCTCTCTCTCTCCTCCCTTTGTGCTTCCGTGAGTCTGCGCCTTCCCTTTATGTCCCATATGTCTGTGGGACTCCGAGCACGCGCTCGAACTCGCACGCGAACTCTCACAGATATCCGACGCATGTTCGCGTCGAACTGGAACGCACACGCGGGGGGAAAACGCACGCGCCGCCCCGCTCTCGATTGCTGTGGTTCTCTCCCCCTCTCTTCTCTCTCTCTCCCTCTCTTCTCTCTCTCTACCTCTCTTCTCTCTCTCTACCTCTCTTTTCTCTTTCTGTCTCTCCCTCCCTCTCTCTGTCCCTCAACACTTGGAAATGCGCGCGCACGCGCACACACAGCCCTCCCTCCCCTGCTCTGTGGTTTATGGTGATGGGCCTTGGAGGCTAATATACATTTTAATGCTCAGTAATGGGGGGGGGGGGGGGAGGGGGGAGGGGGGAGGAGGAAAATACAACAACAAGAGGTGGAGGAGGAGGGGGTGGAAGAGGAGGAGTGCGGGCTGGATTAGAACCTGTCTGGTGCCGTCCCAGTTTTAAATTAACGAGGGGCTGAGCACACATAGATAAATTTAGGTTTTCATGTTTAATTACGGGCCAACTGCGGCGCTTTAGCGAGGATAAATCACAGCATTATCATGCTCCGGAGGTTGTTGATGTCTGTTTTCTTTTCTCTCTCGGGGTAGAGACTCATAACCTGATGTCTCCCTCTCTCTCTTAATGGCAATGTGCTTTTGAGAGAGCAATAAGGTCCTAATGTTCTTATCATAAACAGAGAGACGGAGAGAAGAGAGAGAGAGAGAGAGAGAGAGAGAGAGAGAGAGAGAGAGAGAGAGAGAGAGAGGGAGAGAGAGAGAGAGAGAGAGAGAGAGAGAGAGAGAGAGAGAGAGAGAGAGAGAGAGGGAGAGAGAGAGAGAGGAGAGAGAGAGAGAGGGAGAGAGAGAGGGAGGTAGAGAGGCTGAGACAGAGTAAGGAGAAGAGTCAGGAGATGAGTGTGTCTTGATGACTCATTTGGAAAATTGGACTGCTTCAAAAAATTATTCTCCAGATTTGAGACCATCCTTTCATCTGAAAAGCCTTTAACAGATGGTTGGGTGAATGAATGGATGGATGGATCAATGGATGGATGGATCAATGGATGAACGGATGGATGGATAAATGAGGGGGAATAGACTAACAGATCGCTCTGTACGTCAAGCTGCCTTACTGTAATCCCCAATCATTCAGATGTAAACAGCTTTGACCCTACTGAATGATTGACAGACAACCTTATTTCTAGAATATTCCCTCATATGTTGTCTGACGACTGGAGGCGAGGACAGAACATGCATCCCTCATGAGCTGGAACACGAGCCATCCCCTCGATCCACACAATATGCTCCGGTGATATTTGCAGAGATCGGTGTTATCCTGTCCATATGATGTGGGGGAAATGAGAAGTAGGGGATTTAATTAGAAACAACAGCATTTATCTGGTACGAATGTGTACACGCAACCCAGAACAAGTCGCACACACCTGTTTTCCCTCCAGCAGCCCTCCCGTAAAACTTGCAACGTGTTGCCTACCGACCATCTGCACGCCGGTTTCCTCGTGTCTCGTTGCGGAACGGGGTGTTTGTCGAGCAGCTGTGTGGGACAGAGGGAACGGGGAGGCGAAGGATTCGCGGTGACCTTCGGAGAGGCTGAGCTACAGGTGCGCCGCGACACGCCGTCTCCGCCAGCCGAGCCTGTCACCGGGAGAGAAAAAAACAATCAGGCTTTCTAAGACTTGGCTGATTGACAGCAAAATATAGACCAGGCCTGGCGTGGACGCCTCCAGAGAGACGAGGAGAGAGACACGGACAGAGCATTAATATTAACCGTGTTTGAGACTCGGGCCTGTTGTCTATCGATTGGAAAATTGCGGGCAGCGATTGTGAACATCAACACGGTTTGAAGCTCATTTTCAACCGTTTGCGGAGGGTAGGCTACTGTTTCAAGGATATTCTAGAATGTGGATGCTCTAGACGCCTAGCTGCAACAGTACTCACACCCTCGTCGTTGTAATATTTGCAGGTCCTCGAATTCACTGGAAGTGCAAAGTGTATGCGTTCATAGACAAGTAGCGGGGACCGGGGTTGGTTTGTTACACGAGTTGGTTGTCACCGAGCTTATTACAGTCAAACTAGGGGATGCTGTGTAAAATGTTTCTCATCAAATGTGTGACCTCTTTGTATGAGATCATTCATATTGTCAGTTTAGATAGAGAGCTAACAATCTTGGTGTAAGGGAATCATGGGGTTGGTTGTCACACTATGAGAGCTTATCCATGTTGTATTTCGTGGCTTATTAAAACATATTATGCCAATAAAATATGATATTAATTCAAACCCAAGACCTTAAGCTTTGGACCAATACTGAGATTAGTCTTCTGTAATTTACTGCCGCTGAGAAATACTGGCAAGAGTAGAAAGTGTGACCCCCTACCCCGGTCTCCCCTACCGTATAGGCTATGCTAACGGTGAATAGCTCCAAATGGTATGGAGAGAGCCTCAGTCTAATTGGATTGATAAAGTTCAGTGCATACCATGTGCAACTTGTGCTCACTAATGTTCACGATGAAGGATAGGACATCTGTTTGCTTGAAGCTGAGAATGTAGTCGTTCTATGTCGTCGATTCTCATGCCGCTTGCTGTTCGGACAACTTTTGGGTGTCTTCGTTTCGGCTGGGGGCAGGTTGCGAGTTGTCGCGGAAGGGAATGGCTCCAGCTGTACGCATTTGAAAGGTGGGGGGAATCAATGTTGATACTTCGAACAGCTTGGTCTTACCCAATTTCCTTTGGTCAATTTTGAGATTTGCGGTTTGAAATGAATTAGCAAGCCCCTGACTGGGGCGTGTGATTGCATTTCCACAGAGCCTCAGTGGCATGGTGTGTAGGGAGCTCAGCTTCTCTGACTGGTAAGGAGGCAATTTCCATAAAACAGCGAGAAGTGCCCCATGTCTTGCATGTGTGTGTGCGTGGCACACAAAAACGCACATGCTGGCACTTGCACACACGCGCGCGCACACGCTGGCTGCGCACACAAACACTCGCACGGATGCTGGCTTTGCACGCGCGCAAACACACCCACTCCAAACAAACTGCCTTCCAGCCTGTGCTTAATGTCTCCCCTCCATGCTCAGGCCAGTGGCATGTGGAATTTCTCTCCCCAAACTGTCATGAATATGGTAATGAGAGGGAAATCTCCACAAACGGGACACTTCTCCACTTAAACACACTAGGAGAAGAGCAATAGGCCTGCGCTGGGAGTCCTCTCCACGTACACACAGTCTCTCACACACACACAGAAATACACACACACACGCACACACAGAACCCCGCACACACCCACATGAAGGGGACACTAAACCCACCCGCTCTTACTTAGGTGCATAATGTAAGCACACACAAACACACATGCATCTCTTTCTTGCTCTCTTTCTCTCTCTTCCTCACACACACACACACACCCGTGCCTAGGGACAGGGGCCTCCCACAGCCAGCTGTGATAAGGGGGGTGACTGAATCCGAGGTGCTCTGAGAATCACCCCGTAATGATGCACCGACTGGAGGAGAGGAGAGGGGGGGGGGAGGGGGTGCAGAGGTGCAGGGTGGGATAGGATGGAGGGGTTTAAGAGCAGAGGAAGAGAGGGATGAGGGTTTGAGGGGGGGTCGGGTTGGGTTGGAGAACATATGGGAGAGAGGGATGGTGGAGGAGAGGTGTATGAGCCAGGGAGAGGGGGATGGGGGTGGGAGGAGGGAAGAGAGATGGGGATAGACGGGAGGTGGAAGATATTAACTTGCCATTTGCATGTGTTCCATTAGAGTGGATATGATCACCCTGGCTCCCATAAAGAGACAGCTTTCCTCTGCTGTGCAGGACGAGGAAGTGGATCACACACACACGCAATTCACAAGTGGAAAGATACATTTTCTAACGCCGCACCTTTCCCTCTCACCCTCTCCCGTCTCTCGCTCACTCTCATTCTCTGTCACCTTCTCCCCTCTCTCGCTCACCCCCTCTCTCTCTCTCTGTCTCTCTCTCACCCTCTCCCTCGTTCTCCATCCCCGTTTCATTTTTCTTTTCTTTCTTCCCCAGACTGCCCTTGTCTCTGATCAAAGACCCTCCTCTGTCTCTGATACCGTGACAAGCCTTGAGTGTCAGGTCATCATACCTGTGCCTCTGCCACGGCACACACAGATTAAACCCAAGGAGAACAACACAGGACTTCCTCCTAGCCTCCATGCCCCTGCCCCCCCCACCCCGCCCCCCCACCCATCCAAACCCCCACTGGGAGGGCTCTTCATCAAAACCCAAACCGCTCTTTCATCACACTTGTTTTATTGTGGCTGGAGCTCGTGGGTCCAGGTAGATCAAAACTGCAAAGTCTTTAAAGTTCCAATTAGCGTTGATACATTTGCAAATCTTACAAATGCAATAATTAAAGTCATACCTATTTGATGTTAGTTCAAAAAGGGGTCTTGTCGTGAATTGAGGAGTGAATATCAAAGAGTCGCAGTAACATTCTGTGTGAGGTGCGTTTGTCGTGACATAGTTAGCCGCTCTAAAGAGAATGGATGTGCTCTTGATGCAGAATGCAGCTTTTTACCTGTGCGTCTGTATTTTAATGAAATTATAGACCACAGGGCACAGTGCAGAGATGACTTCGATTCTCTAATAACCATGCTAGATTTTTCACCCACTAGAGGATGGGCTGATGTTTTTCCCGTTATGCTACCGTGAAGAAATTGCCCATTTTCAAGACAGGACGTTAAGTGCTTAGGTAATGTTCTGTCATAGCCCCACGGTTCTCCTACCTGCACTGCGAAAAAACATCAAGTAGGAAATAGCTCTGAGCATCCATTTTGAGTGAGCAAGCAATTCCTGTTCATTGACACGGCAATGTCTTAAGCCTGGATGGCGAATGAATATTTTTGCAAATATATTGCATGATTTTACAGTAGAGGGCCTGCAGCAAACTCAAACAGGGTAACCCCACCACAATAATCGCCTAGGAAACCACTCCCTGTGACCACAATCAGCTTTTTATTCCAACTTTTGGAAGCCAAACAATTTTTCAATATCACGTTGGATGCACAACTGGGAAAAGAGATGTAGTTCAGGATGGGAGAGGTGGAACTGAAACAAATGTGGTTTCATTGTACTTCTTTTTTCTTCTTCTTTTTTTCGTCTATCGACTTTTATTTTTCTGTTTCCTTTTTTCTCCTTTTCTCGTCGGTGCACCTGCCTAGTACACAGCGTCTCTATACTGTATTACAGCACACCGGGCTTACAAACCTCAACCGGAAGGCACCTTCTTACATGGCTGCTTCAGACAGTAATAAAGTCAATGTTGTCCGAAAGGATCTCATTAATGTTCAAAGATGAAAAACACTGGCCGCTACTCCAAAGCAAACAGCGTTTGCTTTAATGCGGTCAGACATTCGATCCGGTCAGGCAGGTCGGTCTCTCTCTCTCTCTCCTCCTCTCTTCCCTCATCCCTCTGTCTCTTTCTTTCGCTCCCCCCTCCTCCCCTTCTCTCTTTTGCTCTCTCCCTCTCTTTGCATGTTTGTTCTCCTCTGAAGGACTAATGAGTTGGACTTGCCAGAGACAAAGCTCTGTGACTCCATACTTATCAGCTGGGAGCACAGCGAAAACCACTATGGCTAGCAAACACCTGTCTCTATATGACAGATGTTATGAGACATAATCTAAAGTACAGATGCCTTGGAGACAGAGAGAGACAGAGGGAGAGAGAAAGAAAGAGCACAATTTCTAAATGGCTGTAGGTATGAAAGAAAAGTATTTCTGCATTCTGGTTAAATACAGTTCAAATCAGATCCTTTCAGCTTACAGTGCTTCTTTTCCAGCAAAACTAAAACCAGCATCATCTGCCTGAAGTACAAAGTCCTGAAACAAAAACAAATGTGCTTGTGAGGGAATTCCAGTCTGATTCACTGGTGCAGACAAACAAAACTGTCTTCTCTTCACGGTTGTCCCCCTAGCTTGTCTGAAGCTCCATTATGCTGAAACATCATTTCACAACCTCAGGGTCCACCTGTGATAGTCTGAGCCTCTCCTCTCTACCCTCTCCTGTGGCCCAGACTCTGCCCAGTTTTGGCCCCTACCTCCTGGAGAAGAACAAGATCCTGGCAGACTACAAGAAGACCACGAAGGGCCACAGTGAGGCGTTAGCCACAGAGGCTAACGCCACCAGAACATACACCCCCAAGAGACCCATACCTGCCGTCAAGGTGAGGATGAACAGTGCTGCTTTCATCTCAGGATGTTCCTCAAAAACATGCTATAAATGCCCATTGCTGCAACTGAAAACACCAGTGTTGAAAACTGCCACTTTAACTCAACTTCTTGCCCCTAACTAAAGAGTCTTAGGAGCAGGATTTAGGACTCAACCGCAATGTTTTTGTGGGTGTTTTCTGTTGTCAACAGGATGTAATTGCCAGAGCCCTAAAGCACATCGGGGCCTATGGAGAACTGAACAACACAGAGCAGGTGCTGGCTCTCATAGACGAGGACATGTGTATCAACTGTGGCAAGTGCTACATGACCTGCAACGACTCTGGATACCAGGTAACGTCTTGTCGACGCACACGCTAACACACGCACACCCGACATGCCGACGTGCGTGTACACACATGCATACCCATGGCAGTACCTGCTATTGTACGCACCCATGTTAACTCTTGTCAAATATTGACATGGATTCATAATGTAACTGTTGACATAGACCTCACACACTGCGCCTCTCGCCTTTTTGTGTGTCTGGTAACCGCAGAACAAACAAAAACACACACACACATTGTAACAACCCCTTCTGTGCTTCACTGTCGTCGTCACAAGTATGTGTAAGGAGCGATCTGGTCCTTCCTCTTTCATGGAAAAGCTGGAACCAGCTTGTTATTTTCAAAGAACATCTCTCTCTCTCTCCTTGTCTTTCTCTCTCTCCCTCTTTCTCTCTCTCTCTCCCCCCTCCCCACAGCAGTACCTCAACAGTAGGAGACACAGTGACAGTTTTATTAAAGTATTCATCTCTCCTTCT
Source organism: Thaleichthys pacificus (assembly GCA_023658055.1). NCBI lineage: Eukaryota > Metazoa > Chordata > Actinopteri > Osmeriformes > Osmeridae > Thaleichthys > Thaleichthys pacificus. The sequence continues at coordinate 4,386,682 of CM042872.1, read as the reverse complement.
CTCCCGGTAAATAAATGTTGGGTGCCATCTATCACCGGGGCCGCTGATGAAGTGGAGGGCTCCCCTGTTTTATCCCCAGCTGTAATTGTTCACTGTGATGCTCATTGTGTGTGAGAGAGACTCTGAGAGAGGGGATTACATATTATTAATGGTTTCTAATAAAGAGGAACATTCATCAGTATAATGTGTCACAATCAAATCGCTCCCCCGCACACAATGCAAAGTAGCCTGCTTTTTGGGGGTCCTAGGCCATATGGAAAACACTAATATTACAAAAAGGAGAGATAGATCGATTGATATGCTGTGCCCCCTCCCTCCCCTCACCCACTCACCATTATGATATTCAGCACAAAATACAAACATTCGCACTGTCATAAATATATATTCGTCATGTGGTAACACCTAGACAATAAACATCATTTGTATATTATTTATCAATGTGATGAATAGGTGGCAAAATGCAATACCGTGTAATTTTATGTATGTATTCATTCCCAAGCTGTTAAGCACAGCCTATACATTGCTCAAAGCATATTTTCAATAGGACATCCAGTACACTGTTGCTCCAGAACCCCGTGTGTGTGTGTCGAGGTGAACCTGACTCTGTGATGGCTGTACAGCTGGCCGTGTTTGAAGTCACGGAACACTTTGCTTCCTAGAAACACACACACACATCTGCACAGTGGGAGCTTTTGTGTAGCTCACTGTTTTAGCACGCTAACCAAGTCAACGGTGGACTGAAACACTTTGTTCTAATAGTATGTATTACTTTTTTCTTTCCCCCTGCTCTCTCGCCCCCCCCCCCCCCCCCCCCCCACACCCTCGCTGTGTTCACAGGCTATCACGTTTGACCCCCAGACCCATCTTCCTGTAGTGACTGACAGCTGTACCGGCTGCACACTTTGTCTGAGCGTCTGCCCCATCATCGATTGCATCACCATGGTTGCCAGGACAACGCCGTACGTGCCCAAGAGAGGCCTGCCTCAAGCCGTCATGCCCGTCTGCTAAAGGGAACGACGACAGAGAGGGAGGGAGAGAGAGGGAGAAAAAAAACTAAAACGAAAAAGATGGATTGGATTTAGGGGGAAAAATGCACACGCGTCTACTTAGCAGCATTGAGTCCTCTTCATAATTGTGGTGTGAAAAATTACCTTTATTATATATATGAAAAAAAGAGTAATTAGTTTGGAGAAATAATTGCCTTATATTCCCAAGCCAATTATCCAGAAATAATCGACTGCGTGCAAATAGTTGCATTATTTCTAAACAATGGTGGAGCAATGTGTTGTCGAAGAGGTTTTCCCCTTCCTGTCTCCCTTTCCCCCCCCCCCCCCCCCCCCCTCTTTCCCTCCCTCTCTCTCTGTCAAGGCCGTGATAATGAGAGTGAAGGGGGGAGGCAGAAGAAATAATGGATGTTTATGCGCAGGGCGAGAGCCGCCCGTGATTCTGACGAAGGCTACATTTCCTAACTAGCAGCGCTGCCATGACAATCCGGGCGGCAGCCCCGCAGCACTAAACAGAGACATTATGTGTCTGAGAAATAATCAGAAGGACAAGAGCTGGTAATGAAGAGAGATGAATAGGTGTTCGTTCAGTAGGCTACACTCAGTATTTCCCCTCCTGATTGTCCAAACACACACACACACACACCTCACACACACTCACGCCTCCCCACTCACTCAAAAAAAAGCGACCAGAAGCATTGTTGTCTCATCATGCGTTATAGGGCTACTGTTAGCTAAGCTCGGTTTTTGCAGTAATGAAGACTTTGGAATTGAACGTTTAAGTAAGTGCACACAGCCACGGTTAATTTTGCAAAATCGATGCTGATTACACGTCGGTTATGTTAACTGGCTTCTGACCGTTCTTCTTGATTTGGGTTGTGTAATTGTTAGAATGGGGATCCTTGTTGTAGCCGAGGGAGGGGGTATTGTAACTGAAAGGTCATGCGTGACTCTTTCCAGATCATTAGATATGAAGACTAGCTGTGATTCACTGGGAACTGGAAAGGTCAGCCGTGACCGCTCTCATCTCAATAAGGCCTCGGCCATGTTTAGACTATATGTCACACCCAGCACAAAATGGCCGCTGTTGCCGCTGCGGTGAAACATACACTGCATTGCACACCGTGGGCGCCAGTCCCTCGGCAACACACCTGCCAACCTAACTATGTGTTACCTGTCATGTCGAGTAGAGAAAAACGACATGGAATTAGTATAATCAAAATGTCAAATGTCAGTCTAAGTAATTGTTTGTTTAGGTACGATTGGGCTAGGCAAATATATTCTTTCTATGTCATTGTTTTGTTAAAAAAGCTTTGCTTGGTGCCTTAGAATGGAATAACAAAGAACACTGAATGTGAACTAACTATGCATTGAAATCTGTTCTTCCAAAGATTTTGTAGACAATATTTTAATAAAAATTAAATCACTAACATAACTTGTTTGGCATGCTGGTACCGGCATATTTTGGTCATTTGAGTCCATATTTCTGTTGTTTGAAAGGTTACACAGACCTATATAATTCATATAACCTAGGCTTAGCCTATTTCTGTTACATTTAGGCCTGGGCCTACATTTTCTTCATTTAGCAGACGCTTTGATCCAAAATAACGTAGCCTACAAATAGTGCATCGGCTCTATAGAAAGTATGTTTGGGGATGTAGGCTATCGTTAAAAAAAAATTGTATTAACATCAGCCAGTTAGCTATCAATCGCCGCCGCTTACCAATTGTCTGGCTTGAACTGAGTTGGCGGATGAATGTTTTAAACAACCCCACAAGGTAACACAAGTTCACAGACACGGTCGTACGCGAACCGCCTCGCCGGAACGCGGCGAGCAAGATACGGCGAAGGGCACCGAAGGTTTGTGTAAATGTTTACTTTTGCATTCAGCGAAAAGGCAGGATAATTAGAGTGACATTTAGCATAGCTGTGCGGATGCGGGCTTGTCTAGCACCGTTCCTCCCTAGCCTTCCGTTCGGCGGTACATCATTAAAAATCAACATGGCATCAATCTTGGGCCAGGGGCGCGAACCGGAGGGCAGAGTAAACGATCGTCAGTGCTGCTGTAAGTGGCAGGCAGCGGGGGAGTGGGAGGAGAGACCTGGACCCGTCTCCCCTCTCTCAGCATGAATACAAGGACAAACGGTGAGTTTCCAGCTAATGCGCTAATCTCCACTAAACTGACAGCAGTCAGCGGTAGCCGCACTAGCCTGGTTAACGGTAACACTGTGGACCGGTCACATTAGCCCGCTAGTTATGACGAAACGTCAAACTTCTGTCAACTGAGAAGAGCAAGGGTCAGCCATCGCAAAATCCCGATCAAAAATGCGAGTCTATTAAGTGATAGGCCACAGGACGGCGGCGCGTCACTGCCTGTCTGTCTTTGGTAATAGGTAATGTATGGATGGCCATTATTCCTTGGAGGAAAAACGACCTATTAGATATAAGACGTGATCTTTCTCTCGCTGCACTTGAATTAATGACCCAGGAGCCAGGAGGGAGCGGTGGAACACTCGGCCTGTTATGTAAATGACTCTTGTGGTTATTTTAGTTGGGGGTCAAACGTGGCACGTCGACAAATGAGAGCGCAGAGCGGCAGAAACATGGTTTAACATAAGACGGGGAAAAGCCAGTGTATGTTTTCGCATTAATGCAGGCGGTGGTATTGATCCTGCATGCTGGATTTGGAATGAAGCCAAGATCCAGTGCAAAGCTCATTAGAGAGGAACAGATCTGTAACAGACTGTAGACCAGGGATACACTCACTCCGGAATAAACCAAAGCTACCTGAATATTCCAAAATGACGGCGATATTCCAGGGTCAATGTAGATGTGTATGTATTTGAAGTAGCCTACCGTAGGCTATCAACTGAAAAAGGCACCATTGCACCGTGAAAAACTCATGGTATGGTGTTCTACAGCCACACTTCCCCAAGTGAAAAGGGATGTCATATCATCAGCTTTTTGCAGATTGCCTGAAAAGACTCTTCGATAGTCGACATTAATGTGGAGATGACATCAAATGGAAGTGTATCAGGTAAAGTCACTATTTGTACTTGGAATGTCAGCTTTCGTTGAAGAGGAGCTAGTCACTGAAAATTGTTGTCATGGTGATCTTTGTTGCTTCTCCAGTGACGGCCCACTAACCTTGAACAAGCATGGCAAAAAAAAGAGAAAAAACTCGGATTGGAGCAGTTCATTGTGTGGATCTGCTCAAAGGCTCAAGGTTCTTGGGGGTCGATAAAGTCCAGAGTTTAGCTTTGGGGGGCGAACAAGGCCTGGAAATCTCAAGTCAAAGAGAGATGACTAGCTAGCTAGCTCTACGATTACGAAGGTTCCACCACATCCTTGGCTCTGTTGTCTACGGAAGACAGCAAAAAGCGAGAAGGAGCGAGAGTGAAAGAAGGAGTAGCTACGTGTTCTTTCGAAGTTACATGCAACTTATTCAATTTCAATTTGTAAAACCGTCCCCTTTTATTCGACGATCAGGTTGCGTAGCAACAAACCCTTTTACCGTTTCAACCGACTGAAATGCCATGAAAAGAGGTAAAGAGAGGGAGAGAGAGAGAAGGGGAGGAGGGAAAAAGAAAATAGCCGCAACTTCTCAGCCGGAGTGATGGCTCGTGTGTCTCTCCGTATCCCAGTTGAGCGGGTTGAAACTTCGGCGTCCGGCCCATCCATTCATCAGCTGTTCTGTAATGAACAAAAGCAGTAGCTCTGAGCGCTTTGTTTTCCTTTCTCTCACGCCGTTCGATACAATATCTGGTCGCTGCCCGAGTCTACCTGCCAGGGCGGAGATACAGAGTGCAGCGTCTGAGGGATCGCCGTGTCTGACATTCAGGGCTCGTGGGCCAGAGTGACTGATGGCGAAGGGGTGCCGCGCTACCTGAGAGACTAAATGGCCGCTATTGAATGATGGCGGATGTTCCGTTTCGCCCCCACTGGCTGTGAGAACACGCCTCTCGTTTGGTCCCTCTCTTGGGCTACGGTGAAGTCAACAGGCTATCGGCGTTCCCGCGGCTTCCGAAACATGGATGAATAAACAGAGACAGAGGTGGAACGGAGAGGAGAATTCGGAGAAAGGGTAGCGTGGCACCCCTGCTGGGAGATGGAAGTGAGGGGTTTTAGCATGGGGAAACGTCCATTTGTAGCATTGCCACTGCGAGAGACAACATCTGTTGAGAGTCTCCGGTCGTGGCGAGCGAACGGGGGCCTCCATCGCTTCTTTCCGGAGGTGTCACGACGGGGGGCGGCAGGGGGGAAGGTGGCTGCAGCGCCCCCAACCCCCCCCCCCCCCCCGAACAGGACACGCTACCAGGAACATGTGTCGCAATGGAGGAGCTACTGTACTGTGTAATAATCCATTTGAGGTTCATTTCTCTCCTATTCTGTGTGCGTGCGCCTCGCTGACGAAACAAGGAGGCAGAGGGGTGGTCGAGGGTAATCGTTAATATAAAAGATGGTCTGTCGCTCTCCTCTCCCTATCTCCTTCTCTGGTTCAGCATCCTGACACTTTGATAGAAGCCAGCCATCCCAGAGAGAAAATGACTTTCTATGTGTAATATCCTTTACAGCCTGTGCTCTTGTCAGACCCTTCTTGGCATGGTTGACGTTGAAGGTCTGACATAACCACGCCTCTCACGGACGTAGAATATTGATGGGGGAGGGGGGGGTTCAGATATATTGAATGTTCTCCGACTCTAAATTTACCGACCTTTCATGTTGTGTGCTTTTATATTGTTTTCTGTGCATCCTGCTCCAAGTCACTAAAACATCCAGTAGTCTCAGGCGATCTGCCGTTGTCGGCTGTTATTCATATTCATACTGCTGGCTCCAGCAGCCCTCTACATTCTACACTGTGTATCCTGCACAGGATTGAATGCATATTCTGTCCACACCTCCATGTTCACTGGTGTAATGGCTGAGCTAAGCCACTGAGCACATGTTTTACATGCATGGACGATATGCTATTCTCCTTTGGCATTCCCAGCCGAGTCCCTTCCTTTCCTATCTCACTGCCTCCACTGCCGCCTCCTCTCCACGCTCTGATTGCAATTAGGGGAATTATGCACTTGGACTTTGGCCAGCCATGCAGGATTAAATTATTCATAAATGTTAATAGCTTTCTTGTGGCCGTCCCTGCTCCTGCGACAAAGATAATGTTGACCTTTCCACTGGGGCGAAGTATCACAACCTGGGCTGTATTAAACCAAATAATGACATGTACTGGAAAGGCATGACCTCACATGACCATATTATTTACTTTTTTCCTCTCCTGGCAAGTCCCGTTTGAAGCTGTCAGTCAACATACAGGATGTGAGACTCTTCAGTGAATGTGTTACCTGATTAAGTGTTGTCTACTAAAACACACACACACAGACACACACACAAACCAACTCACACCACAAAGGTTGTTGCAATATAAGTTATCAGTAAATAAGTAGTGGCACACTACAGATGCAATTGAAATGTGCTGCTTCCTAAAATAGTAAAAATGTCAAAACTCGATTTTTTTGGTTACAATGTCGATGACTGACGTACAGAAGTAATACCATAATAATAGATGAACAATAGATTTTTGTCAGGAAATTCCCTTTGTCATCACCAACATTATTCCACTGCTGGAGGGATTCGTCATTGTGCTCTATGTAGTGGTTGTATGCTATCTGTCATCAACCACTTGATTAGGTACACTTTGCTAGTACCAGGTTAGACCTCCTTTTGCCCTCAGACCCACCTTCATTCTTCATAGCATAGATTCAACACTGTGCTGGAAGCATTCCTCACATATTTTGGTCCATATTGACACAATGGCATCAGTCAGTTGCTGCAGATTTCGTCGTCTGCACATCCACGATGCTAATCGTCCATTCCCGCACATCCCAAAGGTGCTCTATTGGATTGAGGTCTGGTGACTGTGGAGGCCATTTGAGGACAGGGAACTCATTATCATGCAAGAAAACCAGTTTGAGATGATTTGAGCTTTGGGACATGGTGCGGTATCCTGCTGGAAGTAACCATTACAAGATGAGCACACTGTTGACATGCTCTTCCATTTTCCTTTATATGAGTTGCTGTTGCCTTTCTATCGGCTCAAACCAGTCTGTCCATTGACCTCTGACATGGACAAGGCATTTTCGCCCAGAGAACTGCTCCTCACTGGATATTTTCTCTTTTTCGGAGCGTTCTCCTTAAACCCAAGAGATGGCTGTGTCTGAAGATCCCAGTAGGTCACCAGTTTTTGAAATGCTCAAAACTGTCTGGCACCAACAACCAGGCCACATTCAAAGTCACTCAAATCACTTTTCTTCCCCATTCTGATGCTTGACTGCAACTTCAACAGATCAGTCTTGACCATGTCTACATACCGAAATGAGTTTCTGCCACGTGATTGGCTGATCAGATATTTGCGTTAACAGGCATTTAGGTGTACCTTATATTAAGTGGCCAGTGTGTGTAAATAATCTCATGTTCTACATGCAACAGTAGCCTGTTATCCCTTCTGTATTCAACAGAGGGTGCTGTAGTAATCACTCCACTGGATAGTGGGTGGAGGAGGGGCTTTCAGTCAGGGTGCAGGCCCATCCAGCCAGAAAAGTAGCAACAAATATTCCTCTAGGGATTCTCCAGTCTTATTCCCTGTTTTAAGAAGGTAATTAGACACACATTCACACCGTGGAGCTTTTTAAGTACAAAACTGTTTTTCACACATCTTTGCTAATGAGAGAGTTTGGAGAGCTACCGGTGGGGTCCTGGGAGGGTGCAAGGTATGTCACGCAAATGTGGCAGCGATGCATGTGAACTGTTCAACCTGAGGTGTGTGCACAGACGAGTGTGCCGAGGTTTGTGGGTCTGGTTCAACAAAATCTGCAATCAGTGTCTTTAAATCAATCAATGTCTGTTGTCCCAGCTTTTTCGATGGGCCAAAACGGACTCCAATAGAACCGCCCGCCAGATATTTGACAGCACATTTCATATTTAAAGTCTGTCCATCGAGAGACCAACTTAACCTTCCAGCAGTGTTCAAACCCTTACCTCGGAAAGTCAGTCACACCAACACACTACTCTTCACTCACCCCCCTGTATGCAGATGACAATTCTCTATGCTTGTGTTTGACATTTAGAGCAAAGGTAAATAGTGTATTACTGTGTGAAAATCCTTTTCTCCAAATAACTCCCGGCTGCGCAGCTTGTCACCCACCTCTGCCAGGAGACCACAGGCACCAGGTGACATTTTGATGGAGATATTCTGCTAGTGATAACATGCAAATTCAAATGATGCTGTGGGTGCCAGAGTGTGTGTATATGTGTGTGTGTGTGTATGTGTGTGTGAACCTCCCTTTCCCCTTCTTCTCTTCTACCCAATGGCGCGTGATGCTATCTATTACATTACTGTATGTATTTGCATTTGTGGTCCATGGCGAGCATTTTAATAATGTTGCAACAGATGATGTCCTGCAGGGTGGCGGATGGGGGGGGGGGGGTGTCTGGTGACACCGTCAGAGCTCGTCAGCGCGCACGGAAACGGCTCGTCCTGTCAACAGAAAGGGACGCGAGAGGGGGTGGGGGGGGGGTGGGGCTGTGGGATACCAATCATTTTGACGAATGGACAAAAACACACACAGCATGTGTGTCCATACGCGTGTGGATAAGTGCGGGCGTGCGAAGGGTTGTGCGTGGTTGGGTGCGTGTGCGGAAGTGTGTGTGTTTGAATGTCCACCTCCACGTGGGGAGGGTGTACACGTGTGTGTGTGTGTGTGTGCATTGTCACCTCCTCAACCCAGCAGTGGAGGTGGGGAGGTGACCGGGAGGTGAGAGGGGAGGAGGTGCAACTCTGTCCATCAGTGTAATTGTCTTGGGCGGAGGAAGTTATTTTCAGTGCCTTTTGTTATCTCACAAAGGCCTCCTTCGCCCTTCCCAGATAGCGTGTCCCTTTGAAGGTAGAGGCCGGGGTGAATTACCCTGTCTCCTCCAGGCTCCAAGCTGCTGTTGGAGCCAGTGCTTTGATCAGGGCGGGTACTACTCCATGTGTCTCTAAGGCCAGGCGGAATGTGTCCATCACAGGTGTACACCACTACAATTGACATCTCTCTCTTGCTCTCTCGCTTGTTCTCTCTCGCTCTCGCTCTCTCTCTCTCTGCCTTGTGTTCTGTCTATCTCTCTCTCTCACACACACTCCCTCTCACACTCACTCGCTATCTCCCTCTCTCCACTCCAGAGCTGCCATACCACAGCTGTCTAGAACTCGTAATTTATTTCCCCCTGATTTGCCTCCTGTGCCCTATAGCTGTCTGCCTGCCTGTCGGTCCATCCGTCTGTCTGTCAATCCCGCTGACGGCCTCACCAGGTGACAGCGCGCCCGTCTTCTAAACGCCAAGTCCGCCGCGTAGACGTTGTCTGTCGTAGCCTGCGGAACCCGCAACCTCTCCTTCCTGTTCCTGTTCTCCCCGCCTGCCGGCCGGCCCGAATAAGGTGTCACTCGGTGAGGGCTTGTCAGCTTCTGCAGTGATGGAGATCGTGAAAACTCTATCAGAACCTATACTCTCTCTCCCCACATCCCTCCCCCCGCCCCCTCTCTCTCTCTCCCTCTCCCTTTCCCTCGGCTCTCCAGGAATCTCTCCAGCCATCCAAAGGTCCGTCCCTCCCCGACTTCACATGGCCATTCGTACGCTCACCCTCCAGATATCAGGGCCCCGTGCTGACTGCATGTGGCTCCACCAGTTAGGCCAAATCCAAATCAATCCCCCTCCGATGGCCCCTATAAAAGTACCAAATGAGATTAGGCGACGTAATGGAATCAGCCTGTGGGTGGAGAGAGGATGTCTGTGGCATCATGTCTTGGCTAATTTCATTTCGCCAGGCGGGCAAACAGGCAGGCAGAGGTGGGCAGCCCAGCAGACAATGGGAGGGACGGAGAAAGAGAGGCAGAGGGAGTGTCTGTGGAGGGTTAGTCCCAATCCCGCTACCAGAATGTTCCGAGGCAGCCTTCACTGTGTGCACACAGTCCACACCTGCGGATGTTCAGAGTGTGGCTTGAAAAGAAAGAAGAGTGTGTGTGTGTGTGGACGGGGAGGATGGAGAGAGAAAAAAAGGTCAAAGAGAGAGGGAAAGGGTTCGAACAAACTCTGGCCACATCCACGTCACACTTCCATTTAGTCCATGGCACCACCGTTTTTGAGCAGATTTGTAGGAAAAGCCTTTTAGCCGCTAATACCTCTGTGTGCCCCCGAAGCCATCAATTAATGCTGGAGGTCCTGGAGCTGGAGCCAGCTAGCGAGCCAGGCCCAGGCGGAGGGAGGGAGCATCCAGCCTTTTAGAGGCGAGCGCGCTGGCGTAAAGCAGATGTCGGCAAAGTGGTCCCATGATAGACACACTGATAAATACTAATGGAAGTGATTACCTCACCAAGCAAATGGACCTCGCTCTCTCTTGTGCTCGCTCTCTCTCTCTCGCTCACTCTTGTGCTCGCTCTCTCTCTCTCGCGCTCACTCTTTTCTTTCACGGCATCTCTCTGAGTCCGTCCGTCTGTCCGCCCTCCCCCCATCACCTCCTCTCTCTCTCTTTCTCCCTGGTCCAGGTGCCCATGGATATGACAGTTCTGGGGACAGCAGGTGGAGTGATGAATTAGACCTCTTACTCGGTTTACCTCAGGTGCACTTGGCATCAACAACCCTGTCCCCACCTACTGGTGATGGTGTGTGTGTGAATGTGTGTGTGTGCGCGTACGGCTGCTTGAAATGAAAAGAAAGAGAGGGAAAAAAAAGGTCCTGATGGAACTTTGTGGCACTGAAGCTCGGCGCGAGTTTGTCTTCCTCTCTGCGGACAGACAAGTTTGACGCTCAGTCAATTAGACAATACATGTGGGCTTGCGAGATGCGGGGAAACGACCCTGGTTGTAGCCAAAGCGCCTGTCGGAACGCGACTTCAACTGCTATAAAAAGGTACGTTTCAAATGTAAACGTCCGCGAGAGGCATACTTACGAGGAAATCGAAACGCCTTTTCCGATCGACCGCAATTCACGGGATTAAGCGCAACCAGCGAAAGCATACACGCGCAATATCTGGAAGGGCGTGTTTCCCTCCAGTGTGGGGAAAAAACACCCTCTCAGGATCATCGTGTGTGTGTGTGTGTACATGTGCCTGTGTGTGTGTGTGTGCGCGTGTGTCGTTATGGGCGAGTGTGTGTGTCGACGCAGAGCACCAGAGAGTCATTATGGTGTTGTGGACTGCAGCGGGGCCCAGTGAAGAGGAGAGAGACAGAGGCAATGTAGTGTGGTGTGATGTACAGACCAACTGAGCTCCTCTGCTGTGAAACCAATGACCCTGAGATGGAGCAACATGGAGGAGGAGAGCACTCCGCTGATCCCCTCTGCTCTGCTGGAGGCTCCCAGAGATGGAGGGGGAGGGAGGGAGGGGAGGGAGGGCGGGAGGGGAGGAACTGGTGAGCGGGGCGGGAAAGAAATACAGGGATGCGGAGAGAGGCAGGAGAGGAACCAAGACGAGCCCGTGTGTGTGTTTGCTTGTGTGTTTGGAGGACGGGAGTGAGATCCGGGCAGGAGATAGAGAAGTCGAGTCTGAGAAAGGGGAGGGAGGGAAGGGGGGGGAGGAACGAGGGAGGGAGGGCGGAGAGAAAGGGAGAAAAATGTGGAGTGTGTGTGCTCATGCTGGGGGATCTGTCCCTCCCCGTGGGGATCCCGAATACCCTAGGGATTATCCCTTCTTCTCACTGCTCAAACAGCCCTGTGGCACACACACACACACGGCCCTCAGAGCTCCTCTCACTTAGCTTTGGGTTCCTGGGGTTCTGGAGTGTCACACACCCTTTCCACACTATGGTGTGTGTGTGTTTGTGTGTGTGTTTGTGTCTGCCGCACAGACAGACACGGTCCTCTCAATTTCCTTCCCATTTATAGTCATGTTTTTCCTACTGTTTCATTTGCACGTCCGAGTTCCATCTATGACAGTGGGAACTGACTCTCTCAGATCAATGAAAGCAACAACCACACTCTTTTACAAAGATTAAATATGCTCTGATCAAGTCGTAAAAAAGACATGATGTGAACACGAAGTGCATGGGCACACCTGCTGCATCGTGGAGGTACAGAAAGCCATGGTCTTGACCCTCCCTTGATATCTACCTCACAAAGAGAATACATCAATTGACCTGAGTTGAGTCTTGCTCTGAGAGTTGTCTTCCTCTACCTTAACAGACAATGCTCGTTCTCAGAAGAGATGCTGAGGTGTTGGTAGGACGCAAAGCCTGGTTGGTGCTTCAACATCGCAAGTTGAAGACTGGTACCTTGCTAAAACAAATTCTGCATCAGTTGCTAGTCCTTTCAAGACTGCTCATTCTCTCTTGCCAAACTCAATTCCGGTATATTGCCCATGTTTCTGAAAGGGTCCATCACATCTAGCTACAACCTAAAAGTCCTAAATACATGTTTTCCATATTAATTCGTTTTTATTTTTTTTAATTGGCTAGAAATTATTCCAGTGTCGTTTAATGAGGGGTCAAAGTTGATTCTCTTCAGCCAGGGAGATGTAGGCAATGGAAGGTACTAATTGGGTTTTTATGGCAAAGCGGCTTTTTAAGATACCTGTTTGGTTTTTGTTTGCCCTCCACCCCACCCCCCATGCCCTCTTGTCCCAAAAAAATGGTGTACCTCTATAATGCTGGTTAAAGAGAGAGAGAGAGAGAGAGAGAGAGAGAGAGAGAGAGAGAGAGAGAGAGAGAGAGAGAGAGAGAGAGAGAGAGAGAGATGTCAGCGAATTGTGAACCTGGCTCATTTGCAGCTCCCTGCTGTTACAAAGTTCACCTATTCTCCTGCCTCGCACCCAAAAGCAAATGACTCGTAATTAGCAGAAAGATCCCATCTGTACTGAGGGAATAGAGGAGTCCGAACAAAACACAACTCAAGTGTGTCTGTTTGTCTCTCCGCCACACTCTCCTTATCAGCTCCCACTGTTCTCTCCTCGCCTCCATCTTTGTATCCGTTTATCACTACAGCCCTTTCCCGTCATACGATCGTTGCACGTGTCTTTCTTCTTGATGCAACGGCGAATCAGTACCGGAGGAACGCGGCGAATGCTAATGACAACTGTTGCCGCTCGCGGAGGGACCGAACGTCTGTATTTCTCCCATACACGGGGTGCCGTGCGCCAAGCGTGTGTTCAAGGTCGCTCTGGCTTCTATCAAGTGGCTCGGGCCCATCTGCTAAGAGGAAAGCACCCGGTCCTTCACAGGAAATTGGCATCTGTCTCCATTCCAGCAGTGATGCCTATGGATGGATACAAATCAAATCGATGGATCCGAACCGAATGATTGGCCTGGCTCAGGACACTGAGGATGCCGGGGGCACGATTTTAATACCGGCGCTCGTGTATTCACACATAGGGCTATCCACATATATATGTACATGGACAGGCACACACAAACACTCTCCCGAGGTCCCTGTGATGGACATGTTATTTTTAGACTTCTGATTCTCCATGCAGACAGAGGAATAACGAAGCTGTTAGCACATAGTCTCTTTTCAAAGAGGAAGCTTGTTCCCTCTCTGTGCAGATTTCTCCAGTCAAATAGGCCTAATTAGCCCATAGGCACACATCATCTCCCAGGAGAACACACACTCTCCAGGGGGCAGGATTGCAAGAATTACTGTCTGACTGGGGAAGCAACAGTTATGTTTGGAACAAACACATCTCTTCGCCTCAGATCTGAAAATTAGGGGAATTCAAAGCTTTTTGTGTGATGGAAGAAGAAAAATGTGTTTTTAATGGCTCTACATTTGTCCCTGGAGCCCACACAAAGCGGCCTGTACTTGCATAATGCACAGACTGGGTTAACGCTGTCTAATCTCACCACACACACGTCAAATACTGACCTGCGTTGTCGACAGATCTCAAAGCTTTTATCTTAACCCCAATGCCAACATGTACTGCTTTCCTCTGTACTGTTTTCAATAGGAAAACAACCTGCATTTTAGGCATTTTGTCAGCACGCTGCCATCAGTGTCCTTCAGAGAATCTCGCTCGGTTTTAACAACAATAAACTGAGCTCATGTCAACGCTTTTTCGCTTTTTCAATTAGTACATTTCCACAGGCTGAATCAATATGGATGCTTTCCTCAAGTCCCCGCTGACCATATTCTCCCCTGCTCTCTCTTCTGCTTCTGACAGCTGGGCCGTTTGCTCCTCCCGGAGCGTTGGCTGTTAACGTTGTCAGAGGGATTATGAAGTAACTCCTTCGCTTTTGGGCCAACCGTGGGCCAGCCCAGATCGATACGGTAAGGTGAGTTAATTGTCGCGGCATCGATTCCAGTAAAAGCAGGTGAAATGATGTGCTTGACAGTAAATATGGAGGGTATTCCTGCGCTTAGACCTCATGCATTACACGGATGGAAAACAGCACTGGAACACTTACTGTATCCCAGAATGCATTGTGTGAGGGGGTGAACAACTGGAAGTAGGCGGAAGGGGTGTTTGAAAAGGTTTCAACACCTTGGTAGAATGACAGTTGCTATATAATATATCATGTATGTCAGACCTCTTTAGTTTTTTTCCACATTGTTTGTTCCTTAAATAAAAATAGTCACACTTTTTACGCAAACTACTTGCTGTTGTATTCCAACATCTGAGGGTCTGTATGCATCGATTCAGATCCACCAGAGATGGATTACCACTGATGCATCAAGCATTAGCTTGACACTAATAACACAGATTTGTACATGTAGCCTACAACCTTTAAGGCATGTGTATTTGTTTGTCTTTTCGGTAACTGGTTTTACCAGTCTTGCCACAATTAGCATTCCTTTCTCTCTTTCTGTCTCCAGCAAAAGCCCTTTGAGAAGCCGAGCCCTCAAGCTATGATAAAGGCATCCAAGAAGGCGTCAAATAAAAAAAAAACATTAATGAACACGAATTATGTAGACGTTTTGTTTTGGATTCAGTAGCCATGGAGACCTGGTTGTGAGGCATTGCTTCGCCAGAGCAGAAACAGGGACCATGCTTCAGTTCAAACACACAACAGAACCCTGAACCCTTCACTTGGTAAACCTGTTACCAGGGTGGCCCTGTATTATTTTACAATCAAAAAAATGTCAGTTCATTCCGGTATTGTGTTTCAAAATATGAATCCTTGTTAAGCATGAATAACAAAGGTGGTTAATGCTCATGTTGCTCTGATTTTAAAGTTTTTTTTCTTTCTCCAACATCGCATTTTTTTTATGGCATAAAAATATGAGCATGAATCCACCACAAAACTGGATCAGATTAGACCTCTGGTGTGGTGCGCTTGGGCAAATATTGGGATGTGATAATATCTATAATGTGTTTCTAGATGGGGCTGTTACAACCTGTGGTGCCACTGAGTGTGTGACTGTGTGTGTGTGTGTGTGCGACTGTGTGTGTATGTGTGTGTGCCTGCTTCGAGAAGAGCAGGATATTAAACCTGTTTGTGTCCTCTAATGTGTCCTTTGGGGAGATAAGGTCACCATGGACACGATGACCTCACCTCACGCACTGATGTCATCTTCCTGCGCCAGAATGGCCCTCCCAGGACACCGTAGGGACCATTGGCCACATGTCATTTTGCCAATAATCGCCTCATTAAATGAATGGCTTGGCTGAGATGATGTAGTGTACATAATAGGTGATTAGCCATGAGGCGGGGGGTGTGTGTGGGGGATGAACCTCCCACTATCATCCCTCTGAGACGGCTGATGCTGCTGGTGGGCCGTGTCCTCATCCGTACAGTCTCTATGGGGGACGGGCAACACACACTAACACGGAACACTCACAGAACACATAAGCAGCTTTAGTGGCAATTAAATGAAATGGTTTGACCGTGTTTGGTACCGATAAAGAGGGTCAGGCGCCATTTGCGTGAGGAGATGAGATCGTGAAAGGAAAGGAAGGATCGGAGACCCGAAACTCGAATCAGACGAGACGCTTTCGACACCGCCCCAGCGCCCCCCCCCCCCCCGCAAATCAATACCCACCGCCTGTGTGTTGTTCTGCATCCTATGGACGGCATCCTGCGTGTATGTGTGTGTCAGCGTGAGAGAACCCCCGGCATTAGACGGCACGACGACGGCCCCCCTGTTGATCAGCTGACAGGAAGGAACGCCCGTGGGATGAAGGATGACATGAGACGTATCTGGTGAGAGGCGGCGTTCAACAACGAAAACCCCCCCAACGCCCCCCGCGGCGCCAGATGAAATGATCCGTGTCAGCACATCGCCCGGGCGTGTGACGGGCGTTCGAGGAGTGACAGGAGCCCCCGACATCGACGTCACCGGTTGGAGAGAGGAGGGAGACGGCCGGCCAAACAGTCGCTTAGGAGGGAAACAGCAATAAACCCCCACCTCCTCAGTCTGATAGCTCAACATGGGGGAGAACGATTGCTGTAATTGAAAGAAAATAAACTTGGTTTGAGAAAGAAAAAAAAAGTGTGGGGAAAGGAAGAGGAAGTTAATCGCTTCCTTTATGGCCTAACCAGGTTATCTTAGACGGCAGGAGAGACACACACCTTCACTTTCCAACCTTCACATAAATTATTCAAATGGTTGTGGGAGGGGGAATCATTTGCATATAGATAAAAGTCAGTTTAATATTGTAAATTACCTTTTTATACAGCAATCTAAAAGATTTGGCTTTAATCTCCCAATAAACGTCTCTCTGTGGTTTTTCGTGAACCTGGAGTGTGAGAGGAGGAGGGAGGGGAGGGCGGAGGGAGGAGGGGATAAAGATATCACAGGGAAAGGTTTCCTATTCATTCCTCTCTTCCCTTTAATTAATAGATTATTTACACATGCACAGCCCTGTCACTCTCTCTCAAAGACTCTCATTACAGCTCTGACCCCTCTGCCCAGCAACCGGAGCCACAGCCTGTCCACACGCACGCACACACACACACACACACACACACACACACACACTAGTCAGACTGGCAGGAGAGAAAGAGAGAGGATGGGGAACTAGAGACTGTGCACATGAAAAGAGGAAGTGGGCGGGGTAAAGGCTGGAGGAGAGAGAGAGCTGAGAGGGGTTATTATAAATATGTCGGACGATGATGGTTGTAACACTGGCTCCAGAGCCTTCATGGCCTCAACAGCCTTAGTGCCATTAGACTAAATCATAGTGGTTCAGGCTCAAGTGTTGGCAGAGGTGATCTAAACCGGGCCACCCTGCATTGTCTTAACAGTGCAAGTCCAACGGCATCAATTTGTGTCTGAGGCCCCCCACCTCCCCCACTTAAAGAAAGTCACATAAAATCAGGGGGGGCAGCTGTTCACAGCTTCGGCAGGTTTTTCTCTTTTCACCTCAGGTGAAAACGTAGATAAAATAACGCTAATAAAAAAAAGTGATAATGTGTGGGCTTTGGAAATAAGAAATGAAAATATCAGGAGCTCGTTTGATTTGTATGTCTGCCGGTGACACTTCAGATGAACAAACCGTGCCTTAAATTACCATGTCATAAAAATTTTACCTCGGAAGGTGGGCTTCCCTGCGAAAAAATATGGCCGACAGCTTAATAGAGCTGTAGGAAGGGGGAAAAATGAGTGTTCGCTGGCTATTATATTCTCCCATCTGTGACAAATTCTATTAGTGAGGCAGTGTGTAAAGCCAGCAGCAGAGTGACGTTATGTCTCAGGCAGTAGGAATCTGGTCATCTTATTCTGCATTATTAACATAATAGATCAATATCCCCGCTTTAACGCAGCAATCTGCAACAGCAAATTGGTCTCATTCTTCTGATCTGAATGAGGTTAGATTCGGCAATGAGCCTTTATATTTGTTCGACCGGGGTCCACAAAAATCCGTAGCTCGCTTGAACCAGGCTGTAGCCCAGATGCCGAAACAAATCTCCTTCCCGCCGACGCCGTTTGGGGATCTGATGCCAGTGTGATTAAACCTCACCAGCGTCTGAGGAACCTTCCGGAGAACGATGAGCGTCTCTACTCACACATGACCTTTTCATAGAACACAGTACCCAAGTTCCATTTCCTAGTCATGCCGCTGCCGTGTGTTTCCTGGCAGAGACAAAGCCTTGCGAGGCCTGTCCCCCCCCCCCCCCTCCCTCGCATGTCCTTCCTGTCTAGCTCCGGGCCATCCAGACATACGAGGACACCACACACACCGTTACACACACACCATCCCCATCCCTCCACCCCCTCCCGTGTGCTTGGTGAAGGCAGTCACCATGACGATCCCACAACGTGCAGCTCCACTCGGCCCGTCTTAAGTGTGGAAGGGCAAGGGGGGGGGGGGGGGACAGCAGAAACGGTGTATGTCTCAGTATATGGAGCACAGTCCTGTCTCTTGTCAGAGAGAAGAACACAATCCAGATCAATACTGCCATTATCATCCTGGCCTTGACTTGAATTAGATGTCACAATGCCTCTGGGCCTAAAGATGGTGTGTCTCCGTGTGGCTGTTCTCCTGATATGTACGAGTGTGTGTGTGTGTGTGTAAATATATGTGTGTTTAGAGGGGAGAGGGGGGTGAACTGACACATGAAGATGAGGGGCGTGTGATGGATGGATGGGGGGTCAACCCCTCACCCGAGCTAAAAGACTACGATAGCCCAAGAAGGGCTGGTATGGATTAGCAGTCACTGTCCTGGATTCTCACTGATGAGGACAGCAGAGAACTTGGAGATGGAATCTAATACCACCACACAGAAGGTCTGCGACTGTGGCTCTATATATGGGAACAAAAACTAGTGGAGTAGAGCGGAATAGTCTGGTCCAGCTGACTGGGGCCTGGGTCTGGCAGAGAGACAGAGAGAGATATGGGGAGAGAGAGAGAAGGGGAGAGAGAGAAGGGGAGAGAGAGAAGGGAGAGAGAGAGAGAAGGGTATAGAGAGAGAGAGAGAGAGAGAGAGAGAGAGAGAGAGAGAGAGAGCACACTCAGGGAGACTGGAGGGTCATTTCAGCAATTGTATACTTGTCAGTGGCGGCAACAGAGTAATCTTACGGATAAGACTGGTGGTTGAAATTTTTGGAACGCACACAGGCGCCCTTTTTTCTCTCCAATTCGATTGTTTCCCCGTTGATGGCGTCATCTCCGGGTAATTGAAGGGAGCATTAAAAAGGCATTTTCAGGCCTAATTCCCAGGCAGCACACGGCTCTCCTATCAACATCCACGTAAACCGGAGCCACACCTTGGACTGCTGGGGAAGACAAAAGACACACAGGAGGCTAAACAATAACCCCCCCTCCCCCGACTCCGTGACCGGGTGATGGCGAGTGGATACAGACGTGTCCCGTGATGCATTGCCAGACGAGACCAAGTATTGATCCGGTCTGAGTCCCTTCGCCCTGATACATCATGTCATTTCTTTTCCCGTTGTTGTTTCGAGGCGGATCACCCAACACAAGTGGTCCCATTTAAACGGCGGCGAGTCGAAGCACTGGGCCGAGCCAATCAGACGGAGCCGGGGCCTGGGATTGGTGCGTGGAGGTGATGGATCGCACGCCGCCCAGGTCCCTCTCTGGAGCCCGCTTACAACATCGTCTTCATCAGACACACACAGACAGGGGCGTCCATCATCCCGTAGCCATGCCGATGAACTCCAATACCAACACCCCTGGACGGGCTCCGGAAGGTTCCAGAGAGGGGGAGGGGAGGACGTATCTAGCTGTGGGCTACATGTTGTAGAGCGGACCGCAAAGACAAGGCCTCTCGGCGCATCCGTCCGTGATACTTACTCGCTCCGAAGAACTTGAATGGCGGTATGAAACTGCGCTTGGCTGCAGGGCAGTAGGGTGGTTTGTTTGGCCGCCTTTAGCGGGATAATAATCCTGTCTAGCTTGTACCGTTTTGTACGACTAGTACAAATAGTTCTCTAGTTCTGATAGTTCTCCTAGGGTACCTTTCCCGACTTGGGGCAGAGAGAGGGGGAGCCAAGAGGGGAGAGAGAGAAAAGAGAGACAGTCTGAGGAGAGAGAGGTGAAGGTAGAGCTACAGAAGCGTTTATTTAGCATGCTACAGATGTACACCAAGGTAAAGCAGAGTACACACAGGGGGGGGAAAAAGGAGAGAAAACAAAAGCAGAAAAGGAGGAAAAAACTGTAGAAAAACCCAAAGTAAAATAACAGGTCAGATCTCCCCGAATTTTTTTAGAAAATCATCCTTTAATTGTGCCGCTTCCAAAGTCTACTGAGTCGTACAATTCTCAAGATGTAAAAATTGCAACTAATATTGAAAATATACATTTCCTTTCATTTCCAAACAGACACAGAATCAAATGGTTTTCTATTGATTTGTTGTTGTTTTTTTTTGCGGAGGTCTGAGTTTGTGGTTTCAGGGGAAAGGGATGTTCTTCATGAAACAGGAGGGAAGATCACGCGTCGCCTTAAAACAAACCCTGGAGTGCATCCTAATCATCCAATCTTGTTGCGTTGGATACAATATTTTACAGTAATTTAGTCAACAGCGGAAGTTTAACATCCTTTCGATTTCATAATGTAAAAGGAACACTAAAGGCACATCGACTTTGGTCCCACCAGGTAATCTTCAGGCCTTGGTCAAATACAATTTGCAAATACTATCAAAATACTTGGGTGCACTTGATTTAGCCTAGCCAGGCGTGTAACTGAAGGAACAGTTTCAAATCATGGGCGCCCTTAGTGATCTGGAGTATTTGATGCGTCTGACCTAGGTATGGCAGTCCCTTATCACAGTCAGTAAATGGTCACGCGATGACATCGGGTCGACTCACTTCCTGTTCGCGTCGGAGAATGCATGCAATGCCGCTTTTGATCTTCAAACCCCAAGAACTACACGTGCTTAGAAAACCACTTCAACTTCAACAATCACGGTTCACTGCGATAGAAAAGCGTGACGGGTAAAAAACACCTATAAATAATATTCAGACGCAAGCCACAGACTACCATTTCTGCTGAGAGGAAAGGGAGGTGTGGGGGGGGGGGGGGGGGGGCGTGGTACTAAAATAGGAGCAAATAGTCCAAATGAGGTTCAACAAATCCATTATCAATCTTCAAAGCACAACAACCAAAAGGAATTTAGCAACAACACAAAAAAAAAATGTTTTACACATTCGGAGACAACCCACTAAAGGTCTTCCTGGTAGGAACTTGACAAGCCAGCCATGCAAGGGAGGAGAGACTACATGCCTTTAATAAATCAGATCTCACCCGTCACAAATCAAACCCATGTGCCTCGTACAGCAGAGTGTGGAAAATGAATGTCGCTAAATATTGGGATGTAAAAAAAGTGGTGATATATCAGGTAAGGCACGTATCTTGTCAACTAATCAGAACGATAAAAAGAGGCAGGCGCTAGAGTCTGTTCACTCGTTCGCTGGAAACGTAGGGGGAGGAGCGAGGGCACAAGGGGGCGGGACTATACCAGGGGGAGGGGGGGAGGCTTACAGTATTACTGGGGGGGGGGGGGGGGGGGGGGGGGTAGAGGGGAGAATACAACTACAGCTTTCAAATCGCAACTCCATTTTGAGGCGAGGTTTCTGGCTCTCTCGAGAAGGAATGACAGGTAAAACATACAAAACGCTAGCCGAAAATAAGAATATCAAAAAGGGGAGAGGGGGGGGGGGGGGGGGTGGGAAAGGTCCATTCCGTCTGTGGTCCCAAGTGTTCAGGCTCCAGAAACAGTCGACAGGTCTGGTTATCTTAGACGTGTGTGTGTTTATGTGTGTGTGTGTGCGTGGTGTGTGTGTGGACTCAGATGGTGGACTTGGAGAAGGACACCCTCAGGTGCTGGTTGCCTCCCATGTTGTAGTTGTGGAGGTCGATCAGGGCCTGGATGGCCTCCTCCACAGCAGACATCTGCAGGAGAGCCATCTTGTGGTCCCTGGGGGAGGGAGGGAGAGAGGGGGGTTCACAGCACGTTACGGGGAGCGCTTCTCTTCTAGCATGTTCTAAGTACTCTGTTAAACATCACTGGTGAGAGGCTTCGGGTTGAAGAAAAGGAGGAGAACTTACTGGAAAAACTTGAAGGCTGTCACAGTGCCGCCGGCGTTGGAGAAGAGCAGCCGGAGGTCCTCTTCCGTCACGTCTTGACTGTGAGGGGGAGACGGCAGGAGAGACCGTGAGGAAGGGAGCACTAGCTTCACATTCTAAATCATAGTAGTAATAAGAATAAGACATTTTTGTATTATCATTTTGTCGGAAGCCACATGGAGTACAGGGGGAGGGGATTTGAACCTGCGACCTCTTGATCATGCGTCAAGTGCTCTAACCACAAAAAATACTCTAAAAAGACACCGAAAATATCCACCAATCTGCTCTTTGTAATAACGGACTGGCCCCTCCATCTTTCTGGTTGGACCTGTGGATCTCCCACAGAACGGGCACAGAGTCTCTCTCCCCCCCATCCACAGATCCCATCCACAGATCCCACCCCATCCACAGATCCCACCCCCAGCGCACTCACGGGATGTTGGAGAGGTGGAGCGTGATGGAGGGAGGGAAGATGTTCTGGAAGTTCTTGGAGCCGGGCTTCTTGAAGCGGTGCAGGGGGGAGTTGGTGAAGTCCTTGGTGAGGCCCTGGTCGTCCAGGCCGTCGCGGGGCAGGGCCACCGTCTGGTGCTTGGACAGGGCCACCCGGATCACCTTACCGTACATCTTCTGACCGTTCAGGTGGCTCATGGCTTTGGGGGAGTGAGGGAATGGAGAGGGGAAAAAAGGAAGAGCAAAGGGAAGGAGTTTAGACCTCTACTAGACACTGCGAAGGGGCGGGGTTAACCCTTTTCAAAAAATCGATCCGCAACGTTAGTATCCGGGACAACCGCAGTCCCTTTGCACCAGCTGGTTCCCCTCGTCATCCGACCAAGAACCTCGACCACACGGCCCCCGAGGCCAGAGACACGCGCACCCCCCTTCAGCATTGGGCACCTGGGTAGAGGGGGGAGAGGGCAGAGGAGCCTATATCGGGGACTCTGGGCTCACCTAGCTGGGCCTGGTTGGCGTCGGCCATCTGGATGAGCGCGCTGTCCTTCTTGTTGTACAGGATCTTGACCCGCTGGCAGTCCCCGTACACGCCTGCGACCCCCAGCCCGGCCAGGAGGGGAGGGCAGGAGAGAGAGGGAGCAGAGCAGATAGATAGGCGGTGAGGAGAGAAGAGTTAGCACTGGAGAGTAGGGTAGACTTCAAGGAAGAAAAGACAGCTAGATAGAAGGAGTGAGAGAGTGAGTGAGAGAGAAAGAAAGAAGGGAAAAGAATACACACTGTGTAAAAGGATAGAGGTATTTAATCATTAAAAAAAAATTTAGCCGCGTGGGCTAGGTGATGCTTTAGGTTGAGAACATGCACAAACTTAATTCACCATGCATTAGCATCAGACTGTGGATCGGCTGGCTGAGGCAGTGAAGAGAATACTATTCACACATTTATATATGTATATATATATATATATACCTACACATACACTGCTGCTTACTATATCCTAAAACTTTCAGAACTTTACAATCCTAAAAACTGATCTCTAAAAAGAGAGAGACAGAGAGAGAGAGAGAGAACAACCAGAGAAGAGTAGAGAGAGGGTGTAGAGATGTTGAGGATAACATACCGAAGAGAGTAAAGAGACTTTGGGGCGTGATCATCTTTAGAGGGAGAGAAGAGGCAAGCAGCGGAGGACAGGAGGAGGAGGAGAGGTAGGAGAGCCGGAGGTAGAGAGGGGGAGATGGACAGATCATCCAGAGTGGAGGAAGAGGAGGGTGGTGGTGATGGTCAGATGGTTTCCCCGTAGAGCGATGGAGGTGGTCATGGTTCATGGTGGTTAATGTTGGGGAGGGGAAGGGGGGGGGATCCAGGCCAGATGGTGGGGTGGGGGTGAGGGCGAGGTGGCATGATGGTTCAGGAGCATAGCATGAGATGGGGGGGGGGGGGGGGGGTGGAGGGAGGGAGGGGAGGGGAGAGGGGGAGGAAGAGGGACAAAAATAAAAAGACAGGTCAGTACACTGGAGATATGCAGGCGCTCGAGTCAGAAAAAATGGCTAGCCCCTCCCCCCACCACCCCCGCCCCACATTCTTTGTCACAACCGTACAAGCAAAACAAATCAACAAAAAAAAAGGAGGGTGCCAACCATCAATCGCCCTTGGACAAGCACGGAGGTCAGCAGACCTTGGTTCGGCCGCTAACAACCACTCAGAAATCATAACCACGGATTTTGGAACAGGAGTCGCGTGGGGCGAAAACATGCGGTAACGTAGTCGAGGTATAGAATGGTTACTGGGGGGGGGGGGGGGGGTCTGCTAAGGGGGAGGGGGGGGGATGGGGATGTGAGACAGGAAGAGAAGCGGAGGCCTGTTACAGAGGCTGAGGCATGCTGGAGAGCAGGATGATGTTCGACCCCCATCCCCCACCTCGGAATAAGAGGCTGCCACGTTTCGCACGTGGTGTTCATAGAGAGAGAGACAGAGTGATTAGAAAACAAGAGTACATAGTTTAGTCCCCAATTGAGAGACAGAGAGAGCGAGAGACAGAGAGCGAGAGACAGACAGAGAGAGACAGAGAGCGAGAGACAGACAGAGAGAGAGACAGAGAGCGAGAGACAGACAGAGAGACAGGAGAGAGAAAACAAGCAGTAAGTGTGTTTCAGAGAGGCGAGAGGAAGATTTGTGAAATCAGACGCGGGTCAGGGAGATCAGACAGCCGGTATCACATGAGCTTTCCTGTGAGACCGGATAAGAGAGCAGAGCTTAGAACACCAGTGTGTTAACAGCCTGGGCTCCGTATGACAGAGAGAGCACAGTGGAGAGTTAGGAGAGGGAAGAGGAAAGGGGGAGAGAGAGAGAGAGCAGGGCGAGGGAAAGAGCAGAGAGGGGGGGAGAGAGAGGGAGGGGTGCAGATTAACTGGCACACGGCAGGCAGGAGCTGGCGAGGTGAGAGAGTTAACAGATCGAGACGGGGAGAGAGAGAGAGAGAGACAAAGACCCCCCTTTCTAGCTTTGGGAAGAACCGGGACAGAACACGTCTTTCAACGCCAACGACACGTGCGTGATACGCAGAGTTTTTGTATGAGAGGCTTCTCTCCTTTATAGGTCAAGAGGTCACGTTGTGGAGCTCCTTCCAGTCCACATATAGATAAGGGCCTCATTGTTCAGACTGACGGGAGTCAGTGAGGAGAAGCTATGCAGGAAAAGGCTTCATTGAGTCACGATATTGGTGTAATCTTTCAAGGATACAAACTTGCCGACCGCATGCTGCGCCTTGTAAGGAAACATTCTATGGAGACTATATTTGTACTCGTCTTCATGGTATACAAGGCTGTTTGGAATCCATGTGCTGCATTCATCTGACCACTCTGTCTTGAATGGTCACAACCCTTTTTAATTTCCGGCCACCGACTGACATCATCCCATCAGTGAGTGTGTGCACAGCGGAAGTTCAGCCTGTGTGTGTGTGTGCGTGCGTGTGACTGACCTCCTCGTTCAGGTTGCTGGCCAACAAGACTCCGCTGGAGCCGGAGTGTCCAGACAGGGCCACTCTGCCGGCGGCCGCGGCGGCGGCGGCAGCAGCGTTCAGGGGGCTGAGGGCACCTAGGAACACGACACAGGTGGTCTGCCAACGCACGCACGCGCATAGATCGACGAGCTTTTCGCGCAAGTCTTCCACACACTAGACTTTGGGGAGGGGGGGGGGGGGGGGAGTAAGGATGGGAGGGCGTGGGGCAGGGGAGAAGGAAGTAGGGGAGGGAGTGTGGGAGGGAAGGGTTTGTGGGAGGGGAGGGGGTAGGAGGGGAGGGGGAGGAAAAAAAAGGAGTGCTGGTTTCTACCTGGGATCTTACCGAGCAGGGAGTTGGAGTCCTTGGTGAAGGCTGAGGGGTCCATGGCGGGCTGGCCGTCCCCGGCAGGCA
The DNA here is from genome assembly GCA_023658055.1 of Thaleichthys pacificus. Taxonomy (NCBI): domain Eukaryota; kingdom Metazoa; phylum Chordata; class Actinopteri; order Osmeriformes; family Osmeridae; genus Thaleichthys; species Thaleichthys pacificus. The sequence continues at coordinate 4,360,836 of CM042872.1, read as the reverse complement.
GGTCTGGTCTCGTGTAGTCCCGGGACTTGTCGTTGTTGTACTTGACGTTCAGGTTGACCAGCTTGGAGAAGTCGATGCGCAGGGTGCAGCAGGAGTTGTAGATGTTCTGGCCGTCCAGAGCCTGGGGGGGAGGAGGAGAAAGGAGGGGGGAGGGGAATAGAGATGGGGGGGGTGGTTCAATCCCAGTGTTTGTTTGTGTAGTTTGTTGTTAAGACCTCAAAAAAAGGTGCAGACTTAGAGGTGGGAGTCCAACATGACCTTGTCTTCTGGAGTGAGAGAGAGGGGGGGGGGGGGGGGAAGAGAAGAAAGCTTGTACTCACCAGCTTGGCCTGCTGTGCGTTGACAGGCTCGCTGAACTGCAGCAGGGCCTGGAACTGGTTGTTCTTGGTGAACGTGATGATCTTCATCACCGTGCCAAACTTGGAGAAGATCTGAGCGAGAGAGAGACGTTGTTCAAAAACGACTGTGGAGCCAAACCCCTCACTTGGATCTGTGGAGGAAGTTCCAACAGCAGGAACTAGCACAGGTGGTCAGCGAGGGTGGTGGGTGGTCAGAGTGGTGGTGGGTGGTCAGTATGGTGATGTTGTGGCAAGGGTGGTGGTGTGATCAGGGTGGTGGTGTGATCAGGGTGGTGGTGCTGGGTCAGGGAGGGTGGTGGGGTGGTCAGTATGGTGATGTTGTGGCAAGGGTGGTGGTGTGATCAGGGTGGTGGTGCTGGGTCAAGGAGGGTGGTGGGGTGGTGGTGAGGTGGTCAGGGTGGGGTACCTGCTGCAGCACGTCCAGGGTGACGGGGTAGAACATGTTGTCGATGATGATCCTGAGGACGGGGCTGGAGGCTGCCGTCAGGGCACTCTCGCTCAGGGCGGAGCCTGAGGTGGGGGTGCCGCCTGATTGGACGGCCGACACCGCCTGCAGCACTGCCTGGGTCCTCTGGAGAGCGGGGGGGAGGGAGGAGGGGCACAGGCCGGGAAGGGTCGGAAGAAAGACGGAAAGAAGGGACGGAGGGAGAGGGGAAGAGAGGCTGTGAGGAGAGGGGGACCAAAGGCCACGAACACGCGTCCGTCATCTTAGCAGATATCAAACGGAAATGTTCATCGAGGAAAGATCCGGACAGGACGGTCCTTGGCGACGCGCACATGGCGCTGTGTGAGAGGGCGGCCTGAGGGCGTACCTGGTTCCCCGCGTCCGTCTTCAGCTCCGTGTGTTTGGAGTACTGGATGAACACGGGCACGTTGCGCACGTTGGGGGTCACGGTCAGGTAGTAGTTGACCATGGTCATGGCCGCCTCCTCCGTCTCCATCTCCAGGAAGGCCTGGACGCAGGTGGAGCAGGGGGGGGTGTTAGCTAGGTTAGCAGCTAGGACATGCACTGTTGGGACTGTCTGTCTACACCCCCGGATCACTTCACAGGCCTGAGATTGCCGTGTTCCAATTTACAAACACAAAGGTTTCTCTCCCCACACACACACCCATCTTGATCTTTGAGGGGGCGTGAATGAGGCCACATGGGACAAGCAAATGGCAGCCCAAGACTTTAAAGAGCCCCCTACCCTCCATTATCCATTAGTGCCCCCCCCCCCTTCCCCTAGCCCCTACTCCTCCTCCCCTAGCCCCCTCCCACTTGCCTGGTTCTTGCCCTTCAGCGTGAGGATGTTGGTGACCTTCCCGAAGGGCAGCCCCAGGGCGATGACCTCCGTCTCCGACGCCTCGTTGGGCAGCTTGCGGATGTGGAGGACGCGCGAGGGCGGGGCCTCCTCCACGCGCGGCTTCTTGCTGTCGCTCCCGTTGGACGTCCCGTCTGGGGACCGGGGAGAGGGGTCGCGACCGATCAGAGAGCGCTATCGAACGACTGCGACTTCCCCCGTCCACGCGCAACGGCGGGAGAGGGCGAGCCACGTGCATGTTCTCTCTCCTACCAGGGATGCTAAGGAGACGAGAGCACTGCAATACGACGGCTCTCGCGGCCTCATGCGCTCCCTTCTCTTTGAGATGTTAGCGTGGAGCGCCTCTAAAGGGGAGATATTAACATTCGAGGCACACGGCAGTGCTATTCCACTCACATGCTCGACCGTGTGTGTGTGTGTGTGTGTCCACCTACAGAGGAGCAGGAGGTTATTGTGTAACTAAATACCTCCTACGAAAGCCTGGATCCACTCCTTCGACAAACAGCTTTTGCTTTCAAACGTCGCGTCGGGTCTTTGATTTCTCTTTAATGCAGTCGGATGCTGATCACATAAATGGCTTAATGCTAATTCCTCATTCAGAGGTCTGGGGAAGGGTGGAGGGGGGGGGGGTGAGAGAGAGAGAGAGAGACAGACAGAGAAAGAGAGAGACGGAGAAACCCAGGGACCGAGATAGCGAGATGGAGAGAGAGAGGGGGGGGGGAAGGAGAGAGACAGAGAGAGAGACAGGGAGGGAGGGGAGAGTTGAGAGGGATGGGGGGGACAAGGGTAGTCCAAAACTCACCACTGATACTGCTCATGCCAGAGTTGGGACTGTTGTAGAGGCTGCTTGACAACAGCTCGTCCGAGCCCCTCTAGAGAAAGGGGGAGAGAGGAAACCGGAGTGAGATAAAAGCAGGCATGCTGTCCAATAAAGACACCTTCCATTAACCGTCAGCGCCCTCAAAGAAAACAATGAAATACAGCTCTCTCAGGACGGTTAGGAGGAAACAGGGAGATGGGGGGGTGATGGGGGGGGGGGAGAGACATAAAACACAGACTGAGACCAGAGTCAGCGCCTCGCCTCTCTGCCTTCTTCTCGTGTGGGTTTAATCTGCCGGAGCCTAAGATGTCAGGACAAGTCATTTCATCTGGAGCTCCCAGGGCTCCCTGAGGGCCAGTGTCTGGGGTGTGTGTGTGTGTGTGTGACGTGCTCCCGGCCCTGCTAAAACTGACTGATGGCGGTGCGAGGGGCAGACTGGGAGCCATTACAGGCACAGCTATCTAATAGGCCTTCCTCTGTTCTCTGTGTCTGTGAGTGAATTTGAACGAATTGTTCTTTATCGCTAACATTCTTTATGGTTACGATAAATTAGATGCCAGGGACCCCGGTAGGGTGAGAGACCACAAATAAATTGTTGGTAATAAAGTTGTCTTTGACTTAAATGTGACAAAGCCACACCACATCTGAGTGTGTGAGAGAAATGTTTTTCCCAAAGCATACTTTTTTTTTTGTAATATATAGGCTGGTGTTTATTTCATCAATATTTCATGTAAACACAGTTGCCAAAAGACCAATCTTATCAGAGAAATCTGTTTGTATGACCACTTCCCTGGGAGGAGGCCTTAACTTGGTTCAGGGAAGACGGAAATGCTGTTGTTACTTACAAATTAGGTTAGGAGACTGAGGCAAAAATGCATTTCGACCAGAACCACATTTTCCTCTTAACCAGCCTGGACACAGACTGTTACCATTCAATTACAGGCATTCTAATGTCATGAAAAGCTGGGAATACAGTGAACTTGACTCCACGGTGCAATCTGATTGTTTGGGGTATGATTCTAGCATAGCCTCCTGCAAACGAAATAAAGTCAAGATGAGGGATGGGCTTGGGCAATATCCGGCTCAACTGAATGCAAGTCACTGACCAAGTACGAAATAGGAAGGTAACACTATGAGCTACAAATACCAACCATGGTTGGTATTTGACAGTTGTGGGCGTACATTGAAGCCTTTATGTATGAAGTGATGCTCGTCAGTGTGCAGGGAACTGACTTGAACTTTCTAAGCCTTTTCCCAATTTCCCAATCCCCTTCCCTACAAAAGGCTGTTTGTTCCTTGCCAGGTCATTATTGTGTACAAGAATATTAACTTAGATATGTCTGGTAAAATGAATAAAATAAACACAACTGTGAAATTAGACGGATTGTACAAGGTTGAAAGAAAGGTTGGATGAGAACTGACTATGTCCAGATAATGTAAAGGGACTGTGTGCACAAGAGTGTTAATAATCAATTTTGAAAAGTAAGAATACAAGGGCAGTCTTGTTTCTAAGGTTGATTTGGACTTACCTTCACACCAACTGCAACATCACTGATGGCAGGAAAGGAGAGATAAAATAAAAAAAATTACTATACTGTTTATGTAATACAATAGCAGAATACAATCAATACTGTGATATGTACTATTAGCTGGCTGATCATTTTTTAATGTGGGGGAACGGACATGCTAGACGGAAAATAGTTCGTAGTCACGTGTTCGGTGGCAAACCGAACAATGCTTGATCTTGAAATACCCGAACAATGCTTGATCTTGAAATACCAATGTTGTTTTGATCTTGTGTAACCAATTTAGAAAACTTGGATCGCCAAAATCAATAATTGAGTACACATAATATGGTCACCAGGACACACCCTCCCGGCGTGGACAGACAATACATTTGATGGAGTGGCAACGTTTTCATCTTCTCACATATCACGTAGCAGCTCTTCCAGCTTTAACACTAGGCCAAGTCTTTACTGCGCAACAAAATACGATGTCCATCATATTGATAAGGAGACATTCTGTATGAAACTTGAGTCTATTCTTATTTGACTAACTTACTTGATAACTTCGTAGGTGGTGTACATAAAGCTAGCACGCTAGATGTTTTCGTTGTGTGGTTTGCTAACTAGCTAGCAGCCTAGCTATAGAGCTAGCTAGCGGTGGCTAGGTTTAGCGCGCTCACGGGATTTTTGCACGTCCATTTGCTGACCAACTTGCTGGTAGCACTAGCCCAGATAAAACAAACAATATCAAGTAGTATCATCTATAAAGTTACAATTGGTTATAAAACGTGTTTGATTGTCTTTTATTGCAACAACTACACACAGACGAAGCACGGTTCAACTTGATAACGTTAGATACCCAAGCAAGATTCTACCAGCTACCGTTCGGTAATGCTAGGCTAACAGTGCTGTATTCGCCATTACACGTCTTAAGACTAGGCTAGCTAGCTAGGCTAGCTCTAGCCAATTCCATTGTTAATTTCGGCACGTTTTAATGTGTTCGAACCGCTACTAGTCAACTAGATAACAAACCCACACAACTCGGTATGGGTAGTTAGACAATATGCACGCTAGCTAAACAAGTCAACTAACATGCTAGCTAATGAAAGATGAATATTTCTGTGAGGAGATGGGAATGTTAGTGAGATGGTTGCTAGGGACGCGTGGCTGCGTCGTTTCTTTGAACGGACTCCCATTAAACATTCCAGCAAATAGACGGGCCCGGGAAATGCTAGCACTAGCTTTCGAATATGCTAGCAAGCGTAACGTTGAGATTTTAGTTCCGCGCTTCAATCAACATACGCGATTATATAAACAATAAATAGGTGTCATGGAATCTAAAGGATATTGTGTGTCATACGTACCCGTCCATTTCAGTTTCGTCTCAGTCTTCGGCGCGCTTGTTTTACAAACAATAGCACTCACAAGGCAAGGATAGAAGATGGAGGTGGTTCAACAGTGCGTTGGCGGAAATACGCGGAAATTGTCGGAGCGCTTGAAGTAAGGATGCCCGTTGGTGTGAATAAGAGATGAAGAGGTAAACGGAGAAGTCTCTAGCTGCCCGTGTTTAGCCTAACGTGTTCTACCGGTTGACTTTGCATGTACATTGTGTTATATTGCATATAACAACACAACATATATTTTCAGATAATCGATTGAATCCTCTTTAGTTTCTTGAGATTGTGGAGTTTTGGTCTTGCATGCCAGAATCCAGAAGCTAACACGTTTGGAAATGTTATAAAAGGCATGGTCTGCCTAAAATAATCCAAGCTGAGTAGCCTAAACTCTCCCAAATCTGTGGACTTCTGTTGATTCAATGTATACAATGGGTATAAACATTTTTAACGTAGGCTATAAGATAGCAGAATGAGGGAGAGTTTATGGTGACATGACAAGCATGATTAGGGGCTGTTTTGCCATACCTTGGGACAGAAAAAAAGACTGCATATCATTAGTCTTGACAGACGTATGTATTGCTCTCTGGCTCAGCACAACTTTGCGCCCTGGGTGAAATTAATGCCTAACTGCTTATCTTAAAGGACATGGGATTTAATTAAAAATGACATTTCCCCAAACACTTAGTTGTCCTTCCGAGGGCTGCCATGTTGAAATTAGCTGATGAGAGCCCTCTGAGCAAAAGGGAAATAAGCAAACTGTCAACAGCTCAGCAAATCACCAGCCTTTATCAGACAGCGCTCAGGAAACAGCGTCGGGAGTGACAACCTGCAGACTGCACAGGGAGAAATCATACTCTTATTAGCAAGGGAGGAGGAAGTGGGGAAAAAGCAAGCCTGTCATATGTGATATAAACGGAACATGGTGTTTGAGGACTGGAGATACAGCCTTGTTCCATGAGGACCACGTGGTTGGTTTAGGCATGTCTATGGGAGAAGCAAGGTGACAGGCATGCATGCAGCATGTCAGTCAATGACTGGTGATTGGCACTCAACCCTTATCAACCCTAGCTGTCAATGCCCTCACCATACGCATACTATTAAACAACCAACTTGTCCTATGTAGGCCTATCCCCAGAACACAACTGGACACGGCACAGAGCCTTCTTTCAAATAGCATGTCAAATCATGTAACTCAAAGGCACCCCATGTGCATAAACAGGATTTGATCCATTGCCTTAGGCTGCACAGTGAGACTAGGCCACACACATTCAGACATACCCCATCTTTATAACATGGCTTGTCAGCAGTGAAGTCACGCAGTAAGAGATTTTGACAGGCATAGTCCAGAGTGATGTCATAGCAATGTGACTTCCTGGGAAGAGGGCATTCCGATTGGTGGACGCCTCAGGACTGTGTGTGTTACCGGAGGTGTGGGGTGTGTGTCAGATGTCCATCTGTGTCTCCTTGCATTTCTACTTGCCCGAAATAAACCACTTGGATTGGAGTGTATGCCGCTAAACAGTCTTTCTAGGACTGTGCTACACATTCAGTACAGTTTGAGGCGTGTTAAGACAACCTCCTAGTCTTTCCTCCTCTATTCCAATTTAGGGAAACAAAACTATTACTACTAGTACAGCCTAAGGCCCATTGGAAATGTTTATTTTATTTGAGTGCTTGCAGTCTCATTTATTTGAGCAACTGTATCAAATTGAGTCTGATTCTACTTTTATAGTGAGTTATTGCTGATGTGCAAAGAACAGTCAGCTAGACTAATGCAGAAAAGACACATTTAAAATGGAGACATTTAACCAGGAGGGTAATGTCATCTAATGCCGCTTGTGTCACGGTAACCGTCAGGAAGATGAAATGCCACCGTGTCTGAATATGCTAACGTTTATGCAAGGTCAAATAGCCCATTTATTAAAAATCATCACATGAGGCCTCGGTGCTAAAGAGACCATATTCACTGTCATGTTTGCTGTGACCCTGTGCTTTGACATTTTTATTTCTCCCTTTGTCCTTTTCGAGTTTTCACTCAAAATGACACGTTGCGTGTTTTGGGGGACGCTGTGGACGTGTGACAGCACCTCAAACTAAAAGCATCTCGGCCAAAGGAGGAACACAGAGTCCTGCATCAGGAAATGGTATGGTGTCTTCTGAAAGGGAGTGACACAGGGGGTTGGTGCACATGCCACTCTCCCTGCGAGCATGTCACTGTCCTTCCAGAGAAAGTCCTATTAACAGGATGTGCCTGTCAGGGGGTGCTAAGGCACCATGAGGAGCTTGTTCCAGTCTCTTTCTTCACCCACATGTGGCCTGTATTTTTGCTTTAAATGTATAATCTTTGTATTTTGCTCCTTTCGTGCAAATAAATGCTACATGAAACCAGGAAACCCCATGTATTGGTTCCCTTCTTTCATTTTTGATGGTTAGTATTAGGGGCAACATTTTGAAAGAGGATAGAAACGGAGAAATTGTCAGTTTTCTCACTACGGTATGACTGTTGCTCGATAATGATCGAATCAATTTAATTCAACTGCCAATTCAAAGACATTCGTCATTTTACTTGAACAGCTGGAAGTAGGTCTGTCAAAGCGATGTTATCCAACTTATGCAAATGTATTCAGTGAAGTATCACCAACATTCATGGATCAGGGTTTACAAAATGTGGATTCTGTCTGCACTGGTGACTGTGCCGCCTGACAAAGAGAGATGGGTCTGTCCTAGCTGTTGTTTAAAATCTGCGTTTTTAGCAGCATGATTCATGTGTCACAATGCCAGCAACGAAGTTGTCTATGGCTGCACTGCAGCTACAATTCACAAGAATTGTAGCGGCGTTTAATTAGCAAGACTAATTAAATGCTGCCCTCGAATAAACGCCGCCCTCGAATAAACGCCGCACCAAAAATGAACCGTTATTTAATAAACGCCGCAGCGTTATTTGAAGAAATACGGTATATCAAGTTCAAATCTTTTATTGTCAGATGCACAGAACAACACAGGGTCAGACTGGGCACTGAAATTCTTAGGACAAGACAATGTAAAGCAACCTGGTGTAGCCGGTCTGAATCGGTGAAACTCACTCCTCAAGTATGTAACAGGCCACCCGCGTCATTGAATAGCTAGCTTTTCTTTGGCGTAGCTGGTAGTGGTTGTGCTTGGGAAGTCAGAGATGGCGTGTTCGATCCTCGGTGAAGGATGGACACGGTCCGGAAAACTCTGACGGAACTTGCAAGACCACGTCTGTTACATACCCGTCACACTGGCATAACATAACATATAAGTACACACAACATAGATGACATCTATGATAAGATATTGTCGCATTTTAAAAAGAACGACAGGCACAGACAATAATCCGATCTTCCCCCATCACTCATCATGGAGAAGAGTTGGCCCAGTCACTCCCGAACTCCACACATAATGATAAAATAATGCCTCCCGTCTTTCCCTGTTGCTAAAATAGCAGTGCTTTCACTAGGGATTTTAAACGTGTATAGATTTTCAATTTTCGACATACATTCCCCTACCCCCTCCGTTCTTCTCTGAGACTCTGGTGATCTGATGTTCCACTGTAGCCTGGCGGCTCAAAATCAATGTGTTGATAGCCAAGAAGCAACTTCAATATTCTCCCCCACTCTAGGGGGGTCCCTCCATCAGTGGAAAGGGAAGCTAGGCCTATTCGCTGGTGAGCGAGAGATATTGGTGCCCACCTCTGTGGGACCCACGTCCGTTTTTCTCTTTGGTTGTGCGTGTCAGGTACATATGTACACTGTATTATTCATGTGCATACCTTTTTCATGCAATATACTATCACGCAACATGTCATTTTACATTGACATTTATTCATTTAGCAGCCGCTTTTATCCAAAGCGACTTCCATTTTCTCCTCCATTAGTTAGATGTGTGTTAATGATCGTCCTTGTTGGGTTTCTCTGTGGTGGATATGCCCCCAGCTGCACCAACCCTTCACCTTAATAAGCTTTTATATCTCTTACACAGATACATGATAACAATCCCAGGCCCCATGTATGTCTTCTATCTGTCTTTACATATATCCAATACATGTGTGTCTCAAGGCTAGCAGGGTTGTTTCTTAACAGGCTTGGGGAGGTTGTTAGGCGGGAAACTTGCGATGTAATGAATAGCACCACTATGGGCCGCACAGCAAGGTCATGCAGATCAAATATTCATGCCCCGATGTCACGCCAGAGACTGTTAGCTAGGGTTGAAGGACAATCTCGCACACACTCCTCCCTCCACTCATTAGCCATGCAGTCGTCTGAATGGATGAACAGCTGTCCATGAAATTGCCTTGTGTGGGAGGGAAGGACAGCCAAACGAATACAACGCCCTCTATCAGGTCATCTGGGGACTGGGCCTGCAATCCATTGCAAAACATTCTTCCCCTCCGCTCTTCATGTCCTCCCGCAATGCATATTTATTTGTGGGAGCGCACATGTTTGTAGGCGCGAGTGTTTGTGTGTGTGTGTGTGAGAGAGACAGAGAGAGAAGGGTTTCCACACTATTTTTTCGTTCTCTTTTTTATTACGCTGTTTGTTATCTCTGGTACTGGATGCACGCTGCACAGCGTAGTAAAGGGAAAGAAGGGAGATGGAATTGGGTCCATTTTTCTAAATTTGATCCAATTTCTGTAATTCTCAAGCCTGCCTTTTAGCGGCCCTCCCCACCCTGGGCCCGTTGAAGGCAGCCCATGCCTGGACACTTACCGAGTAATATAATCATGTTTCCTACCCCCAGTGTGGCCCACACAATATTGGCACAGCTGCAGCATCCAGGATGCCTTATGATTATGAAAATGAGGTGAAACAGAGAGCGGCAAGCTGTCTCTCGCCTCCCGTGGCCAATCACCTCACTCCACATACACACACACACACACATACACACACATACACACACACACAGTAGCACACCCCAAACTGCTAAGCGAAACCCCTATCACTGATGAGATTGTCTGTGGTTCAGTATACGAAACAAAAACCTTTCTCCTTCCTGTTGTCTTTTTATTGCCTTTATAACTCATTAAAAAAAGTGTGTGCTCTAAACCTCTCTCCCAGCACAGACACATAGGTGGTAATGTCCTATTAAGAGACACAAGCCCCAATGAGGAGTTGACATGATCTGGAGGGCTGGCTGTGGAGCCAGCAGACCCCGAACACAGGTGTGCCCCCCCCCCCCCCCCCCCCCCTCACCCCCAGGGGCCCCCCGGCTGCGGAGCCCCAGCCGTGTCAGCCAGGGTGAAAGCTGGGACAGTGACTCCACCACGACTCACGTCTCTGACCGAGATGGCATCTGGAGTTCCAGAAGGCCTCTGTGATCTATGTAGGTAATGTAATGTAACCCACAGACAGTTTGCAGATGGGATGTTGTTGTATTTCTATGGTAGCCTGAGAGACAGCAGGGTCACAGCCAGGGAAATTAGACCCTACAGGCAGACAGCTAGTATGCATATGTATGTTGATGGTTGGCTAAAGTCGGTGTGTGTGTGTGTGTGCGCAATACATGATTATAGCTATACATACAAGTGTACATCTGTCTGTGCGTGTGTGCGTATGTGGGTGTGTCATGGTTCTAGAAGTAGAACAGACAGAGAGAGAGAGAGAGAGAGAGAGAGAGAGAGAGAGACAGAGAGAGAGACAGAGACAGAGACCAGGAGAGGACCTATTAGGTATCCAGGAAGGGGAGATAGGGCCAGTGACCTCTCTAAGCCATACTAAACACAGCAATCAGAGCAGATCCAGGGCTAAGATAACTCCTGTGCTGGAGGAGGCAGGCAGTTCAGCAGCCTTCTCCCTGCTTAGACTGGGAATCACCGTTTGTAATGGGTATGTATCAATGTCACTTATTTACATGTCAAAAAAAACTATGAATGGAGAAGAAAAATGCGTGTGAAAACGAAATATGTAGAAAGTAGGCTTTCAGATCACTGCAATTTTAGACCCTTGTCTTGCGCTGTATTTACACTTGATATTTCTCATGTGTTTTTTTTTATATATATTGTTTGGGAAAATATGTTTTTAAGGATGGTTAAGGGAGGCTTTACTTCTTAAGGTGTGAATATGTCAGAGAGCACCACTCCAAGATGAGGTTAATAAACTTCTGCACTGAAGAGTGAGATGGGCCGCACAAACACAATACGCATAATCGGATTTAATCATTAGATCTGCTCAGCTCCACTGGGATGGGGACAGACTCTGGGAGAGACTGGGCCCCTGGTTTCTAATCTGATCTGCTGAATTCTTAACTGCATCAGGGGTGCATGGTCTGGGCCTGTGCAACCACCTGCAAGCCTCCCCCCGCCTTTCCCTTCTCTCTCTCTCTCTCTCTCTCTCTCTCTCTCTCTCTCTCTCTCTCTCTCTCTCTCTCTCTGTCTCTCTCTCTCTCTCTCTCTCTCTCTCTCTCTCTCTCTCTCTCTCTCCCTCCTCTCTTTCATTCTCTCGTCTTATCTTTCTCCCCCCCTTTCTCCCTCTCCACCACATCCCATTAATAACCATCAGAGCCATTTCCATGTCTTAAATATGCAGGTGCACCAGGACGCCAATTGAGAAATCATCAATGCACCTGCTAATTGCGCTAACTGCAAGGTTTAATTCCTTAATGTACGCCTTGTAACCGAGACAACCGAATAGGAGGTGATTTGGATCATTGAGAATGCCAGAAAAGTCTCTGTGTCCCACTGGGAGAGAGAGAGAGAGAGAGAGTGAGAGAGTGAGAGTGAGAGTGAGAGAGAGAGAGAGAGAGAGAGAGAGAGAGAGAGAGAGAGAGAGAGAGAGAGAGAGAGAGAGAGAGAGAGAGAGAGAGAGAGAGAGAGAGAATGCAACGAAAGACAGGAACTGGGTGGGAGCAAAAGAGGAAAAGTTTAATGCATAAACATTGCGGAAATGCGTCTGGGCTGGAAAACATTGGAGTCCTCTCTATACAATGGATCCACTTAACTATAATATATTAACACAGAGGGCCCATTGTCGGGGAGAGCATACTTTCATACATAATCATTTGCGTCAAGTGCTTCCTTAGTATGGGCTCCAAGTTGCTATTGTTCAGAATGTGTAAAATGTAAAAAGTACAAGTGAGTGGAAGCATTTCTAAAGTGTGATTTGGTGATTGTTAGAGGATTGTTGTTGTTGTAGCAGCTTTCTGCTCAGACCAGTTTATAGTCAGTTTATTGGAGTTTGAAGCCTGTGTCAACATCCAAATATGGCCTGAAGGGAAGCATCCTTGAGAGCAAACGGCTATTAACACTGTTTTTATTTTCTCTTCTCCTGTCTAGTTTACCTCCACTCGGATTAGCTGAGAACTTGTTCTACCAACAGCTCCTCAACCCCCCACCCTCCCACAAGCCACTGTGGTAGATTTGGCAACAAAGACAATTGGATTTTCTTCTGCCTGTTGCAGCTATCTGTATTTTCATAAATCACTGCTTGGTGAGTGGGTAGCTGCATAGATTACTTACCGCTTGGTAAACATTTATCCGATAGGCCACCCACAGACGTGGGAGGAGGCCATCTCTTTCATTCTGCTTGTGACATTTTACTTATTGACCATATAGAGAACGCATCATTACCTTATGGTCATCAGTGCATAAAATAATTTCAATTTATTGTCCTAAAGGCCATTCCGGTTGGGTGGACTTTTTGTTTGAAGTGGTAGATGAGGAGGACGGCCTCTTGTTCTCAAACGCCGCCATTTTCAAAATGAAATCGATTGCTTGTCATCTATTGACACTGGAAACACCGGATTCTTTAGAAAGCGTTGTTTAGTGGACACCACGTCAATAAACGAATGGGAGAGAGTAGAAACACAACAGGGACAGAATCAAGATGAAATGCACAGAAAGACACACTGCGTCTACGAAAGGTTTGCTTTGTCAGGCTGAGCAGAACGGTTGATGTTGCACTGCCCTGTCATAAAGATGTGTCGTCATGAAAACTCATACTGACTGGGCAGGAGCACCTGGGTGAGGAGACCAATAACACGGCAGAGAAATGTCAGATTTGCATATCTCAAAATGACATCACATGTCATTTTGAGAAGGCCTGTCGACACGCTCGCATATTGGGAGAGGAATTTCCTCAGCTTTTTTAAGAGTGCTTTTTATGCCATTTTAAGAGGTGGATAAAGGTCACACTCTTAGTGGGGGGGAAAAGAAATTATAGACCCAATGAGTGAGCCTGGGATGGGATTTTCCCAATCACAAACAACACACAACTCACAGTTTACACACACTAGGGATTCTGTTCAAATGTGATTTCTTGAGGGTAGATGCGTTCTCTTTTTGTTAGGGATTTGTAAAAGCATGGGTTTGTTTGGGTTAGTCTATCCTCTTACACCAGGCCATTTATTATTCAGAAATAATGTTCTCGAATCAGACTTTGACATTTTCTGCCGGCCCTACCACTTAGAGTTCTCATAGAGATCATTATAACTGGAGATCATTGTCTCTCTTTGCTGTCTTTCTTATAGGCCTACTCTTATTATGAAGAGGCGTTGCAGGTGCTGCAAAGTCTCAATTAGGACGTTTTTAACCGAGGGGCTACACACAGCCTCTAACTCCCTACCACCACCAGACACCACGGCCCCGCCGAATAATGGGTTCATCTTGTTTCAATCTGATTAAAATAGATTAATTAATTACTGTGCTCAGATGCTGTTGTTGGTGATTAATGAAGCTTAAAGCCCAGTTGGCTTGTGAACCATGAAGCGCTGTTAGCTGGTCTTATACCTGAATGTAGAGCGAGCACTTGACAGGCAGAAGGCAGAATCAGATAGCTCTTCCTCTTTTGTCAACACAACACAACTGTTATGCTCAGGAAGTGGTTTTAGCCATTTCTTTTGGTGAACCGATCCCAATCCTCAATAACTGGAAACGCAATTGCTCACGGCACCTCTACCACAGAAACAGAAGTACGAAAGAACAACTGTTAGTGCATGATGCCGCTACTGGAGGCATTAAGATGATCTCGACATCAGAGGGGCTTCAGTGCGAGGCTCTGCTCCATCAGAGTTTAAAGGTTGACGTTGAGACTCCTCCATGGGGCCCTTGAAGAGCTCCCGGCAATAATACAAATGGTATTCATTTAGTATTTCATGCCGACAGACGAATGAATGTTAAGTTTATACTGAGTGGCCTTTTATGGCTTCACCTCTCAGTTTTACAATTTTCTCTTTTTCGCTAAATGTCAGGGTGGAGCGGAGCGGCGGGCTCGGTTACCCGTTTATCTAGCGATCGCCGGCCTGTCAGAGGGGATGGAGGGAGGGAGAGAGAGAAGGAGAGAGAGAATGGAGGAGAGGAATACAGGTTACAAACCCCAACGCTTTACAGACCAGTTAGGAGGGCCCGGCCTTTTGTGGTTTGAGCAATGTTCCAGAACCGCTTTGTCATCTCTCACGCTCACTGTGTGACTTTTAAACGCGCATGACGGATGGCCCAACGTCCTGCTAGCTCGGCAAGCTCCTCTAAATGAAACAGGGAAATGGTATCACTCAACGTTTCCCCGAATCACACAAATAACCGGGAGCCATTTTAGATGCATTGCCGCGGCAACGCTGCTGACCTCGATGTGAACCCACAACCTTCTGTCTCTTATTTAGATTATGCGCCGCTGCAAATCTCTGCTGTGGGCCCTGCTCTCCTCTCTGCTGTTCTCTCCTTTCTACTCCTCTACTCCTCCTCCTCCTCCTCCCACCCCCTCCTTCGCCCTTATCGACTCTTCTTCTCTCCTTTCCTCTCTTCTCATCCTCTCCTCCTACCTCGACTGGCTTACTCTCCAACTCGCTACAGTTGCAAATCAGTTCATTATTATTACAATATTACTAATATTGTTTATGTTGATGATAGCTGGAGCAGGGATAATCACACAGCTGACTTGCAGGGAGTTTCAAGAAGACTTCAGTAGAAAACACATAGCCTACAGATATAATCGGCCAAATCCAACCCAATTGCAAGATGCTGTTGCTGTTTGATTCCGACCACAAATGATTTACTTTATCATCCCCAATCAAACGATACAGCAGGATACAGGCAGAGGAGGTAGGAAACAGCGGTTTGTGCTCCATATGAAAGGCCGCCCTCCCGCTGACTGATTGATATGCCTTATCGGAAGAGATGGAGGAAATTGCTATTGTCCATCTCATTTGTGCTCATTGATTCAGCTAAAGGCTAGCTGTCTGAGGCAGCACACAGGGCTGTAGTCTGGGACCATTCATTACAGAGAGCTCCGCAGGAATGACTGAGCCTGATGTCCGCCGTCCCACATCCACCGCGATCTGTGTTGTTACTTTACATGAGAGAGAATAGCCCCTTTCAGAGCCACCACCGCCCCTCTCGAAACATTTCCCCTTTCGGTCATTGCGAGAGAATTCGCTCAAGGGATGAAGCGCATCACCATACATAATTTAGAGAGCAAGTCGTTGTTTTTAAGCATTTATGATAGCGAGGGAAAAAAAGACAAATTACTCAGTCCTCAGGTTGATGGTGGCAACAATTTTATGGGTTACATTTGGGTAGCCTAGCTAGCTAAGTGCCAACCGCCACGCTATCCATCGCTACTTAGAAGGGCTGTGGGGAGTAGCTCTCATTACCCCTCTCCTCTCCCCCTTCTCTGTACGGGGTCTTAAACTTCCCGGATCTCATCTCTTTATCCGCCTTGACACAGCCTGGGAGCCACAGAGGAACCGGCTCAGGCTGAAATATTCCTCACTAAAGAATTCTTTTCTCCCCATATTTCCGCCCGCGCAATCTCTGTAAAGCTCCCCTGTAGAACATCGGAGGCAATATTTTGTGACAGAGTTTCTCAGGCTATTAGCTCCGCCGCCTCCGAGAGGCATGGGGGGCAGGCAGAGCTCTCTCACAGGCCCAGCTGTTATCTCTGAGCCGAGGGGGAAACACACACACACGTACAGGACACACGCACACACGCGCGCCAGAGGTGCACAGCACCTTCACCCACAGAAACACACATGCACATAAATGCACACAGACACAGAAATACATAACTTTCTCTCTCGTGCGTGCCTACACGCACAAACACACAGGCACACACACACATACCCCACAGCCCCCTATCCCTCCTTCCCTTAACACACACACACACATTCAAACACAATCTGCCTCTGGCAAAAGTAAACTGGGCCTCTCTTCATGAATTGCTGCATGTGGTGTGAGGATGGTGCTGGGGGGGACCAGGGGAGCTGGGGGGGAGGGGGGAGGGGTGGCGCAAGGAGTGGAGAGTAAGGGGGAGGAGAGGAGAGAAGAGGAGGGGGGAGGAGAGGGCCACGCAGGAGAGGAGAGCAGGGGCAGGAGAATTGGAGGAGAGCACGGGGGGAGGGAGGCGAGCAAAGAAGAGGAGAGGATGTGGAGGAGAGGAGTGGGGGGAGGGGAGGAGTGGGGGGAGGAGAGGACAGAAGAGGAGAGGAGTGGGGCAGAGGGGAGGAGAGGACAGAAGAGGAGAGGAGGGGAGGGGGAGGCTAGGAGCGCCTCTGTCTGCCACCATAGGTTTACAGGCCAATCTTTCACTGTAAAAGCAATAAGTGGAGCATCAGAGCCTCGCATATGTTCTAAAACACCCCCCAGCGCTCATCCTCTTCCTCATCCTCTCTCAACCTAGCTCAGAGAGAGGGAGAAAAAGACGGAGAACAGGGAATGTGGAGAAGGAGGTTTCTGGAAGAGGGGAAGGTACGGTATATAGACTGACATTGCTGCGTCCTAGGTCCTAGCTGCCAGGTGTAAAACATGTTGGTTTTGAAACTGACCAGCAGTTGTTAAAGATCCCATGACATGCTGTTTTTGGATGCTTTTATATAGGCCTTAGTGGTCCCCTAATACTGTATCTGAAGTCTCTTTCCCGAAATTACGAAAGTGCAGAATTACAGCCATTACGTGCAGCCCCACAATGAGCTTTCCTCAGGACGTGCCGTTTCTGTGTCTATAGCTTTAAATGCTATGATAAAGAAAGAGGCGGGGCTAACTGCCATGCTTCGGTCGTTTGCAAGCCATGATGTCTCGACCGGTTGTAGCTCATTTTCTCATTGGTGGGCCAAATTCTCTGTGTGGGCAAAGCAGAGAAAGGGATGGTAACCTTCCTCCTTATGATGACATAAGGAGAGGATTTTCAAAACCGAGCGTTTCAGCTTTCATTTTCTCAAAGGCAGAGAAGAATACCCAGGGCTTGGTTTACACCTATCGAAATTTCTAGCCACTGGGGGACCAAAGGCAGGCTAGGGGAACTCATTAATGTTAAATAGTAGCCTCCTAAAGTGAACATTTCATGAACATTTCCCCCCCGATTTTGACGATCTGAAACGCAAGTATCAAAACGCAAAGCGCAAGTAACTTTGTGGGTGGGACTCCGGCTCGGTTGCTATTTTGCCGGCGGGATAAATGACTTTGCGCCTGGCGCAAATCTAAAATGGGTAGGTCCGAAGCAGCTACATTACTAATGGGTGTGGTTTGGGCGTAACGTGCAATAAACCAATCAGAGCGTCATCTCACATTCCCTTTAAGAGCAGCGCTTGTTCCATGGCGGATTGCTATTACAACGGCGGATTTGCCAGGCGCACGCCAGGAGCGGTTCACTGCCAAGGAGACCGACGTTCTTGTCAGGGCCGTAACAGATAGATAAGTGACATTGTATGGGAAAGGCAGAGCAGTTTTCTCATTGCACTAAATTTCCCGCTCATGCTGCTCATTCAAATTCTTATTCTTATTTTTATATAGCCTACCCTATATTTTATTTTTAAAATTGTTTAGTTCTTGGAATTAGTTTAACTATTGTACTTTTTTACTTAATTTAAGACCCGTATATGTTTATTGTTTGCACCTTCCTGCCACAGTAAATTCCGTGTTTGTGTAACAGGCTACATGGCGAATAAACCGAATTCTGATTCTGATGGAGATGGGAGAAGAAACCCACCCAAATTAGCTTCGGTTAAACAGGCGTATGTTCACATACATAGATTTCTCATGAAATTCTTTTTATAATCATTGAAGATATGTAACACGCCATAAATCAAAACAATGTAACGTAGCTTCGCAGAAAGAAGACCCTGGCCTCGCCAGCAGTGTGCACGGACCAAGCTTGCGCCCTTAAAATAGCATCTGAATAATGCGCCATTGACTTTAGACCACGTTTTTCCTGGTCAGTGGCGGAATTGTTTTTCGGAAACTGCAAAATAGCACCAGGGAACGTTTGCGCCGGAACACGCCTCCTTTTTCGCTGAACCGCCCACGGGAGCGCAAGGTCATTTCGACGTGCGTCTGTGGAGGGAAAAGTCCGCTTTGCGTCGAGTGCAAACTAGGAATGATACTTGCGTCGTTGACAAAGTCAATTGCGCTGGATGCAAGATCGGGCCCTTCATGTCATGGGACCTTTAATGAAGAAAATCCAGTTGCACCCCTGACATACGTAGCTCTCCCTGACTGTAAGCTGTGGAGCATTAAAGTTGTGGACAACCTTATTTCCAGTTGTTTAGAGTAGAATTAAATATCAGACTTGGCGAGAACTAGGCTTAAAACATACCGTGCCATACATTTATCTATATCCACAAGATCCAATATGATATTTAGTCAGGTATGTCTTTTTATTGAAGGTTTGGTATTTCCCAGAATGATTACATGTGTGTGTTATGAGGTGGGGTTGATGTTGGGGTATGAAGAGTTGTTTGGAAATCTTTTCCATTCAAAGTTTGATTAAATTTGGTCCATGTCCTGAATAGACCGCAACCGACCGAAACAAATCAAACAAATGGCTCCTGGTGTAGAGTGTAGAGAAGGAAGTACACAGAGATAAAATCAGTGTCGTTGACCTCCAATCATTCTTTCATAGCTCCAGGCAACGGACTTCATAAACTAATGGTAGCTTGGTTTCCTATCTCTCTCTTTCTCTCATTCCCTCCCTCCCTCCCTCCCTCCCTCCTCTCTCTCCTCTCTCTCTCTCTCCTCTCTCTCTCCTCTCTCTCTCTCTCTCTCTCTCTCTCTCTCTCTCTCTCTCTCTCTCTCTCTCTCTCTCGCTCACAATTAACTAACCTGCACAGCCCTGGTTTTATCAGGGGTTTTTCTTGATGGTTTCCAATCTTAGTCAGATGATTTATTCAACTGAAAATGTGCACTATATGAAAAGCCTGCATGGTAAAATGAATAAATGGTGTATTAATCTTTAGTAGTAAAAAAGGGAGGGGGAAGATTTGTTAGAGGGGGGTGTGACTGCTCAAAGTAATAACACTAATCTTTAATATGTCGCTGTGAGGAGGGTTCAGGGTAGCCCCCTATTGTAAATGTGATATAGGCTAGGATGTACTCTGCAGTGTCTGTTCCTGAGAGATCTTCTTGAGATAGACAATGTTGCAGATCCCAGGGACTTGTGACAAGGAAAATTACGATCTGCATGACCCACATGTGCAGACACACACAAATGGGCTCACACACACACACACACACGCTCACACCCCCACACACACACATACTGGTAACATCATCCCCTGAAACCTTGATTGAGTCCGCCCATCTTGTTGCGACACACAGCTTAGTGTGAGACAAACAGAAGACACTTATTCCCCATGGTCACGTAAAACAGCGGCTGCAACAAATGATTTAATATTCCACATAAATAACAGCATCTGTTGTGAAAAGGGGCTCTTTTTGAACAGGCAGCAGACTGGAGAGCAAACTGCAGAGGCTTAGGGGGCTTCGCTGTGTACACCATGTCAACAATAACAGTAAATATCTACCATACTGCAACCCGCTCTCCTCATATCAGATGAACCATAAACATGGATATAGAGGTCTGGATGTCTGGCAGGTGGGGCTCAGTGTCTGCCTGCCTGCCTGCCTGCCTGCCTGCCTGCCTGCCTGCCTGTCTGTCTGTACAGCTCCAGGTTTTCAGGCCCTCTGCTTACTGCAGGAAGATTCAAGCCTTCAAGCCATTAGTTTTTTTCTGTCTGCCTGCCTGCTTGCCCACCTGCTTTCTACATTCATCTGAACCAACAGCTTGTTGGCATAAATGGCAGTTGGTTTCTCGATGTTTTGCACCCTCTCTCTCTCTCTCTCTCTCTCTCTCTCTCTCTCTCTCTCTCTCTCTCTCTCTCTCTCTCTCTCTCTCTCTCTCTCTCACACTATCTCAGGAATAGAGAGACACAGAGACAGGGAGACCGAAAGGTCTAAAAGACGGAAAGAGAAAGACAGAGAGACAAACAAGAAGACAGAGAGAGGTAGAGAGAGAGAGATAAGGAACAGAGGGAGGGGGAGAGGAGACGGAGAGGTGGAATGGAAGTGTATACTGTGTGGGTTCTGAACAGTCCTCCGCTGGGCCTGTCATGGATCTTCCCTCCAGAACATTCTGGTCCCATGTGCTGGGCTATTGATTAGAACATGACTGGCCTGCACACTCACACCATCTGCTCTGCTAACTGCCTACGCCAGGCTACATTTCCACCACAGGGAGGAGAATCTTTTCGTCCTATCTCTCCTCTTCCTCCTCCTCCTCTTTCTCTCCTCAGACCAACTGCGTGTATGAACAATTTTCTAACAAACAAAATAACCTTTGGTTGTTCCAGGTTTGGTGGTTTGGTGCTGTGTTTGTTTAGGATGTTTGGGTTTAGGTAGATTTGACTGAGATGAAACCATTTAGACATATGATGCAGAATGTTCCTGAAAAAAAATCTCTTGAGAAAGAAGTGCGTAGGGTACAATGTTTATTTTCTTCTTCAGGTATGCCAGACCAACTATGAACAGAATATCCATCATTAATCTCATGTGTGGTGTGGTGCGAGGATAATAACCTTGAAATGAAGTAGATTCCAATTCATATTCCTCTCAGCTTGTCTTGCTGTGCATTCACACACACTCATCGCAATGGAACGCACACACACACGCGCGCACAGAGAGGCTTGCACACACATATCAAAAGGGGCCTTAATAGCTTTATATGTTTAAGCGTGTGTGTTTATGTTGTGTGTGTGTGCGTGTGTTTGTAAGTGGAAGTCGGCCTTCTTCCTTCCCTCCCTCCCTCAGCTCCCCTCCCTCCCTCCTCCCTCCCTCAGCTCCGCTCCCTCCCCCCTCCCTCCCTCCCTCAGCTCCCGTCCCTCCCCCCTCCCTCAGCTCCCCTCCCTCCCCCCTCCCTCCCTCAGCTCCCCTCCCTCAGCTCCCCTCCCTCCCCCCTCCCTCCCTCCCTCAGCTCCCTCCCTCCCCCCTCCCTCAGCTCCCCTCCCTCCCCCCTCCCTCCCTCAGCTCCCCTCCCTCCCTCAGCTCCCCTCCCTCCCTCCATCCCTGGTCTCTCTGTTGCTTGTTATGCGGTGGCGTGAGGCGGAGTGTGACAGCGTGATAATCCGTGCGGATGTGTGCTGCTGACCCTGTGATGTTCCTGCATGCCGGGTCTGCAGGAGAACCGTGTGCTTGTGTGTCTGTGTGTGTCTCTGTGTGTGTGTGTGTGTGTACATGTGTATTTGTGTTTTTCCTAACCCCTCCTTTTTCTTATCACAGACACACCGCTGTGCATATGCTCCTTAGATCACCCTCTGTGATCAGACAGGCAAACAGGCAGACAGGCAGACAGGCAGACAGACAGACAGACAGACAGACAGACAGGCAGACAGGCAGGCAGGCAGGCAGGCAGGCAGACAAATAGACAAATAGACAAATAGACAAATAGACAAATAGACAGACATCTCCTTTCCAGCATCTCAAGGGGTGTAGAAATGAATCTGTTGAAGTAGCCAGCTAAATGTCACTGGTCAAGGTGCTGGATCTCAGTCTTTCTCTCTCTTTCTCGCACATTTCAGATCAAATCAATTTGTTTTGTTTGACTGTTTTTTTGCTTCCATTGTTCAAGAAAGTGCATGTGTGTCCACATGACTGGTGTGTTTGTATGTTTGTTGTGTGTGTTTGTGTAGTGGACGGCATTGGGCACAGACATTCAGAATGGTAACATGGAGCAACACATGGAGAGAGATCGAGAGAGGGTAAAAGAGAGAGAGAGAGAGAGAGAGAGAGGGGAAGACAGAGAGGGGGAGAGAGAGAGAGAAATAGAGGGAGAGAGAGAGAAATAGAGGGAGAGAGAGAGAGATAGAGAGAGAGGGAGAGCAGACTGGGCCGTCCATGGAACACTTAGAGCAACTGTACAGGAATAGAAATCTGGTTATGCCTATTATCGTCATGGAAACCGGGCAGACGGCAGGAGGCACCAATCACCATAGTTTCCTTCTCTTTCTCTCTCTCTCTCTCTCTGCCTCCCTCCCTCCCCTCTCTCTTCCTTTCTTTTCCTTTCTGTCTGTCTGTCTGTCTTCCCCTTTCTCTCCTCTCTACCCACTGAAAGAGAAAAAAAGGGAAGAGGTTTTGTTCGCAGAATCGGCAGAAAGTAAAGGCATTATTGTGTTGGACCGATTCCAAGCATTCCCCTCCCACCTCCTGTGCCCTCTTCAACACACATGTCCACACACGCACACACACACACACACACACACATGCTTTCATGAATTGCATGGTCCTTATAGTATAAACAGCCACAGCTCCCTCTACTGGTGGATATCGCGCAACCGCAGTTCACTACAATTCATCAACGCAGACCCCAAAGGAAAAATAAAACTCTCCATCGATGGACTTGAGTAGTCTTCGCTTATCGCACGCACGCACGCGCGCACACACACACAGACCTGGAATGAACCTCGACATATGTTACACTAACAACCTTCGTCTTGGAGAAAACACACACACCGACACACACACACGCCTACACGCACCTGAGTGGTGATGGCAGACACATGCTACACTAACACCTCTCCATCTTCAGGCCCGCTCGTCAGCATCTGGACACTAATCACCCACAGATGAGGGAGATGTTAATTAAAGTTAATGTAATCTCATTCTATCCATATGGCCTCACTGGTGATTAGACTGACAGACACCTTCCCATTCCCCCAGAATGTGGGGAGATCCTTCGGAGCTCTGTGTGTGACCGTGTTGCTCGTCGAGATGAAGGTGTGGAGGGAAGGAGAGGAGTGAACCTTTGTTGCGAGGAAAATGGAGGGAAATGGGAGTCAGGTGGCTGAGCGGTTAGGGAATCGGCCTAGTAATCAGAAGGTTGCCGGATCGATTCCCGGCCGTGCCAAATTACGTTGTGTGCTTGGGCAAGACACTTCATCCTACTTGCTTTGGGGGAACGTCCCTGTTCTTACTGTAAGTCGCTCTGGATAAGAGTGTCTGCTAAATGACTAAATGTAATGTAAAATGGACAAAATTGGGGAGCTTTTGGGCAGAAGTGAATGACTGTAACTACTCTAGCGCCGAAATAGTCAATACACATCAATTAGCATAAGCATTTTAGAACAGATATTGCCTGCTGGCGTCACTGGAGATATTGAGTGACCATGGTTGGGTGAGTTACACACAGAACTCTTTGGTATCTGACGATATAAAAAACCTTTTATATTTACATTTAGTCATTTAGCAGACGCTCTTATGCAGAGCAACTTACAGTAAGTACAGGGACATTCTCCCCGAGGCAAGTAGGGTGAAGTGCCTTGCCCAAGGACACAACTTCATTTTTCACAGCCGGGAATCGAACCAGCAACCTTCGGATTACTAGCCCAATTCCCTAACCGCTCATCCACTTGACTCCCCATATTTCTGAAAGAGAGATAGGCCCATAAACCCCCACCCCCCGCCACATATACGCACACTCACATGCAAACTTGGAGATTGGAGATAAACATGAAAAAGACAGGAATGTAATGGTATCTCTGTCACGCGCCGCATCAACACAGCAGCAGCAGGCTCCCATATCGTGTTGATTACTACAGCCTCTGGGTTATGAGGAGAGGATGGTAGAGGAGAAGAGAGGAGGGGGAGGAGAGAGGGCATGTGTATTATGTAGCACATGGCATGGATGGACATTTATGTGCTAGAACCACGTCTGCTAAAGAAGTCAAAATGACCAATTCGTCCTTTAAATAGACATCTTTTCATTCTGCATCCTCTCTTCCTCCAATCCCTCCATCCTCTGACTGCCCTGGTAGGGTCTGGTTTCTCAGGGGAAGTAGCTTAAGCAGTCAGATTTATAGCTGAGAGAAATGGAGAGAGAGAGAAAGAGAGAGAGAGAGAGAGAGAGAGAGAGAGAGAGAGAGAGAGAGAGAGAGAGAGAGAGTGAGAGAGAGACAGAGAGAGAGTGAGTGAGAAAGAGAGAGAGTGAGAAAGAGAGAGAGAAAGAGAGAGAGAGAAAGAGAGACAGAGAGAGAGAAAGAGAGAGAGTGAGAAAGAGAGAGAGAAAGAGAGAGAGAAAGAAGAGAGAGAGAGAGAAAGAGAGAGAAAGAGAGAGAGAGAGAGAGAGAGAGAGAGAGAGAGAGAGAGAGAGAGAGAGAGAGAGAGAGAGAGCGAGAGAGAGAGAGAGAGAGAGAGAAACCGTGAGATGGATGAGTGTTTGACCAGCGGGCAGGTGATTTGACCACCCCTCCCAACTCCCTCCCTCCAATACTCTCCATCCCTCTCCCTCCCTTTAACCAGCCCGGGGTAAATAATTCAGCCCTGCCTCCACTGGGCAGCTAAAGGCCCTCATTGGGGTTGTAAATGATTGTCCATGGTGTTATTAGGCTGGTGTAGCACCAGGCAGACTCACACCACCAAGGCTGAGCCCTCAGAACAGGGTGAGAGATCCAACAGGAGATTCAAAGTGTACCGGTCTAGTGCAGGAAGATGAGTCATTAAGTTGTTTGTGTCCCTGTTTGCGCGGTCATAGTTCAGCACCCACACAAACATACACGCACACACACGCACACACACACACCCAAGCTGACACAAACGCTGACCCGCGCACGAGCGCGCTCGCCCCCCCCCCACCTCTACGCAAACACTTTTGATATTGAGATGCGTTCCGTTTTCTGTAGCCACCATTGTCTCCTTGTTTCAAGTCAGGGGAGAGGAGAGGAGAAGCTGTCTCTCATTACAGCAAAGTGCCTGGCTGTATTTGAAGTGCTTTTTAATCAGCCCTCTTCCTCTCTTGTCGCAGATGAAGGCAGCGAGAGATGAAGACAAAGAGAGCGTGAGGGCCCTGTTACTCTTTCGTTCCTCCTCGAGCCCTCTCTCTCTCTTTCTCTCTTTCTCTTCTCTCTCTCTCTCTCTCTCTCTCTCTCTCTCTCTCTCTCTCTCTCTCTCTCTCTCTCTCTCTTCTCTCTCTCTCTCTCTTCTCTCTCTCTCTCTCTCTCTCTCTCTCTCTCTCTTCTCTCTCTCTCTCTCTCTCTCTTCTCTTTCTCTCGCTCTCGCTCTCTCGCTCTCGCTCTCGCTCTCTCTTGCTCTCTCTCTCTCTCGCTCTCTCATTCTTCTCCTCTCCTGCCGTCACTCCCTGGCCTGCCACTGTCACCCTCGTATTCATCATGGAACTACCCCCTTTTCCCTCGCTTTTCTCAGCTCTCCCTGTCTCTTTGTCTCTGTCTTTGCTGGTGTTGTGATTGAAGACAGGGTAAATAGAATCACCTCTGTTTTTTAATCAAAGGAGATCGATAGGATGAAGGAGGGGGGGGGGGGGGAAAGCCCCGACAACAACAACTGTCCCGGGTGGAGGAGTGAGCGGGACTTAACCCCACTCTCTACATGAGCCAGCCCTCCCCCTCTACCCCTCCACCCCCTCTCCACTTCTCCCCCCCTCTCCCCACTTCCTGTGGAGGGCGCGAGGTCAGGCCAGGGGAGGAGGAGGGAGAGGAGGAGGGAGAGGGGAAGGGGAGGAGGATGAAAAGGGCTTGGGGAGGAAGAGGAGGGTGAGGGGAAGGGATAAAGCGGGAGATGCAAGGAGAGGAGACAGCAGAAAGGAAGGAAGGAGTGAAGGAAGGAAGGAAGGAAGGAAGAAAGGGAGGGAGGGAGGCTGCTTGAGCTGAGAAGATGAGTGTCAGATTGACTGACTGGCAAGATTGATGTACACTCTGTTAGTGGGCCGTGCTGGGGCCTCTTGTTCAGCTAATAGTGCCATTTGCTCAGCCCAGCTTCCAGATCAATACGCAGGCCAGATATTACAATACACACAGCTCAGATTACTGAAGGGATTGGTCAACACGCATGCCAATTAGATTTTTGGAGGCCATTTTATTCTTTAGGTTTTTTTTAATAAACTGCATAGCATACAGAGAGGGAAATGGATGGATGTAGAATAACTGGTATCGATGGTGGAGAATGTGGACACAGAGCTTGTGTGTGCATACAGAGAGAGACACTCAATAGATTGAGGAGACAGGCTGAGATCAGCACCCCCTCAGCTATGGACAGCTCCTGTCTGCCCAGGGGTGTTTGAGCATGTGCATGTTAGCATGTGACTTACTTTCTTGTCAGCCACCTTCCCTCTTCAAAGCAATGTTTTTCGAACAGATGGACACATTATCCGGAGACGAAATCACGGCAACACGATGTTTCCGTGGTTGGTGGTGTAACCCCTGGTTCCTCTCCTTCCCCAGGGACCAGGCCTGCAGTCTCTCTCCCCACAAGACTGCGTGCCACGCTGCCTGATCACAAAATAAACAACCATCAAAGTTTTGGGCCGCCTTCAAAAGGAGTGATTATGTGGCACCAGATGAAGGGTGGTTTCCTGTGTGTGTGTGTT